>CM069911.1:63705108-63727608 GCA_036172215.1 Camellia granthamiana | reverse complement strand
CTATTTAACATTTTCTTGCTTTCATTGTATAAAGATATGGTGTCGGTTTGACACTAGATGTTTAAATAAAAGTTCAAATGCTGTGACTTCTAAAAGTTCAACTTAGGTTCAATAGATGTCCATGTATTTGGCTTGAAAATTTATAATTTCATAGGGGCCTAATCAAAGAATAAAGGATAGATTAGGCCATAGTAAATGATCCCGGAATGTGGTTATTGCAGTTTCTCCTTCTGGTGTCAAATAAATAGCGTAATGTAACACTATTTTCCATTGCATTTTACCTAGATTTATTTTTATGAAGAGAAGCACTTGTTCCTAGAGTTCTTTCTATGGTACAATCATGGGCTTATTATATATTCACTCATTTGAATATGGAATTATGGATGTTACAATTATTATTCCTTCATGATTCCTTAACTTATGTCATTCCCTTTTGCAGAAACCAGGCGGAATAGTTGCTCTCCTTGATGAAGCCTGGTATAATAAATATGTTCACTTTTTTCCCTCATATTTTGCTGTTTCATTCTCAAAAAAGGTGTTCATGGTTCTATAAAATTGCTGTCTTCCAATACTTTTCAACTTTTTTACTTTTTTTTTCCCCTTTCTAGGTCAAAGTATGTTGAAAATGCATTATTTTGATTAACCTGTGTGGAAATCTCAAAATTAAAGTTTTAGTTAATTCTTATATTGATTCTTCTTATTTTTGTTCACTGGCCCCTTTATTTTCAGTATGTTTCCGAAGTCAACACATGAAACATTTTCAAACAAGCTTTACCAGACATTTAAAAGTCACAAGCGATTTGTCAAGCCAAAACTGTCTCGTACAGATTTCACAATATCACATTATGCTGGCGAGGTATGTTCAATAACCAGTGCAGCATTCCTGTGTACTGTGGGTCTTTATAACGCTTCAGATATTTTCCCTTAACTCGTTAAATTCCAGGTTCAATACCAATCAGACCAATTTTTGGACAAAAACAAAGACTATGTGGTTGCTGAACACCAAGAGTTGTTGAGTGCTTCCAAATGCCCTTTTGTGGCAGGCCTTCTCCCTCCACTCCGTGAAGAGAATACCAAATCTTCCAAATTTTCTTCAATTGGTTCTCGTTTTAAGGTATCTTTGCTTCTATTTTGGTAACAGTGTTGGTGATTTTGAACCAAAAATAGCAGTAGCTAATGTAGTTTTTTCTTCTTTTGTTGTTTTGGTTGGATTGTCATCCATTGAGATCTACCACTTCATGTCACTATCAACACATAGTCAGCTGCCTTTTTGACTTCCACGAAGTTGACAGCTAATATAACATATGATGAACAAAAACGTTGGCAACTAATGTTTGTATGACCTAATGACGCAGCTACAATTACAACAGTTGATGGAAACATTAAATGCTACAGAACCTCACTACATTAGATGTGTAAAGCCAAATAATCTTCTGAAACCTGCCGTATTTGAGAATGCCAACATCATGCAACAATTGCGTTGTGGCGTAAGTATATTTGATATCTTAGTTTTTGCTGGTTTCTACAATTTGTGGATTTAGTCATGACAGTGATGTTGTTGTAGGGTGTCTTAGAGGCAATCAGAATTAGTTGTGCTGGCTACCCTACTCGCCGACCTTTTTTTGAATTTGTAAACAGATTTGGACTCCTTGCACCAGAGGTTTTGGCAGGGAAGTAAGTTCTCTTTTTTGGCTTGAACTGCAATTTTGGCGGACATTAACCTGTTTTAGCTTTCTCCTACTTGGTCAATTTAGTTCAGTTGTCGGATAGTTTGATTTTACTTTAAAAGATGTGAATGTTCTTTCCTTTATAAACATAATGCATTTGTAAGCAGCTATGATGAAAAGGTGGCATGCCAAAAGATTCTTGAAAAGAAGGGGCTTAAAGGGTTCCAGGTAAGACCAGAAGTTCTTTTGCTGCTTTTGATAACTGCTTTCATCATTTAAAAGGTTTGTAGTTGTTCAGTTTTAAGCTTCATTCAGCTATTTCAAATGCTTATGCATATTGTTACAATAGTTTATTTAGCAGATAATTAATATGTTAATTACCTTTCAAATATTTCAAACATGGAGGATTCCTCCCACAAAATTTTGCTGGAGGCATTTATATAATGGATCACTAAATGATTTTACAGATAGGTAAAACAAAGGTTTTCCTAAGAGCTGGCCAGATGGCTGAATTAGATGCAAGGAGAGCAGAGGTACTTATTAATGCAGCGAAAGCAATTCAGCGGCGCATACGAACTCATAGTATTCGCAAACAGTTCTTAACATTGAGAGAGGCTGCTATTTATACTCAGTCAGTGTGGAGAGGTGAGCCATCTAAAAATCACAAAGCTTGGATTGACATTGTAACTGTGTATTTCCATTTTCAGATAGTATAAAAAATTCCGTTCTTAATATTAAACTACTTCTACTATAAAGAAAAAATAATTTTGCTATTAGTATTTGTTTCTTTCTTTTTATTTTTTTTTCTTGATTTTCTTTTTCTCCCTCATATTTAGTAGCCAACACACTAGGCATATGTTGACTACAAAGCATTTTATTTTTTTTGTTTTTGTTTTCACTTGTTTTTGGTATGGCTTTTAGGTAGACTTGCTTGCGAACTTTATGAGAGTATGAGAAGGAAGGCAGCTGCTGTGAGAATCCAGAAGAGTGTACGTAGATACCAGGCCAGAAAGGCCTATCGAAGACTCCAGGTCTCAGTGCTTGTTCTGCAAACAGGTTTACGTGCAATGGATGCTCGTAAAAAATTCAGATTCAGGAAGCAGACCAAAGCTGCAACCATTATTCAGGTTGGTACCTTCATGATATCTCTTACCTTGGAGGATTGACTTTTAACTGTATGAAGATCTCTAATAAATGCTTCTTTTGTTAGACTTGGTGGCGTTGTCATAGAGCTTATTCATATTATAAAAAACTCAAAAGAGGAGCAATAGTTGCACAATGCAGATGGCGGGGAACAATTGGTAGGAAAGAGCTACGGAAGCTCAAAATGGTTAGTCTTGATGCTATTTTGCTATTGAAGTTGATTTTTTTCCTTTTTTTGTGCTTCATGAACTGTTACTCGATGGTATAAGAATATTCATTGAATTAAATTTAAGAAGTAAAATGTATCCGCATGAGTGAAATTGGAAGGTTGTGTAAGGTTCTGATTCTTCCTTGCAACCTTTGTATACTGATATGCATTGATCTATTTTTATTTTATTTAAGGGTTTTATTTGGCATCTTATTTTACTATGTGCATTATGTCACAGTGTTTACACTTCCCCTTGAAACCTCTTTCCCATAGCTGAATATTGACCTCCAAATCAAACTCTCTGCAGGCTGCAAGGGAAACAGGTGCGCTTAAAGAAGCAAAGGATAAGCTTGAGAAACATGTGGAAGAACTTACATGGCGTTTACAATTGGAAAAACGTTTAAGGGTACTGTTAGGCTCTTTATATAGGCATCATTTCTGTAGATAATATTGCTCAGTCTTATGGGCATCTTCCATGGGAAGTTCATATATAAGACTATGACACATTGCAACAAGGATCTTGTGCTTAATATGCAGTTGGGTAGAATTTCAATCAATTGTCGATCAATTGATCTTATAAAATCTGTTTGACTTCAAAATCCTTCATTTACTTTTTTGATCTTGTACCATGAAAAGAACTTGAAGTTCTTAATTTTCTCTTGCTTATGCCAAGATTTGCATTCATGCATGCAGACTGACTTGGAAGAAGCAAAAACACAAGAGATAGCAAAATTGCAGAATTCTTTGCAAGTTATGCAAAGCAAAATTGATGAGACAAATGCATTGCTCGTCAAGGAACGAGAAGCTGCAAGGAAGGCTATTGAAGAAGCACCTCCTGTCATCAAGGAAACCCAAGTTTTTGTTGAAGATACCAAAAAAGTCGAACTTCTAACGGCAGAGGTCAATAATTTAAAGGTAACTTTTATAACCATTTAGTTTTTACTAAGGGTGCGCACGGGTCGGTCCGTATCGGGTTTACCCTTGGCCCGTCATCCAAACCAATACCTTCGGGTTAGGAAATCACCCACCCATTTTTGACCGACCTACTGATCGAAATCGACCGAACCAAACAATACGATTTGGCGGTTCGGTTCGGTTGATTTTGAAAATCTGTGAAACAAAGATGTTGGAGGAACAAAAATGGATTCAAATATCAAAATTAATATATACATGATGATATATTACATATGGAAACATATTGATTTAAACAAAAATCTAACATAGATTTGAGAGAGAGAGAGAGAGAGAGGGCGAACTCACCACCGCCATTGTTCATCAACACCACTACCGCCACTCATGGTAAATATCATCGCTCAGGATCATTGTCTGCCAACATCGAAAGAGAAAGATCGAACATCAAAAAGGTTTTGCTACATGATCTATGAGATGAGAGTAAACAATTATCTGAAGAGGGTGACTCTTCTAGAAAGAGAGAGAGGGGGAAACGCAAAGACAAGAGAGAGAAAGGAGAGGCTGTGTCTTGAGAGATGTGAATAGATAGTCTTTCTGTCTTGACTAAATAGAGAGAGTCGTCTAACTCCTCAATTGATTATATTTTTTTATTTTTTTATTGGAATATGAAATTATAGTTTAAAGTTTAGCCCTTTAAAGCATCCCCAGCAATTCCCCTAAACCCACCCCTTACCTATTTTAAGGGGTTGAAATCACTTTATACACCTCTAGCTGCTCTCCTAAACAATTCCCTAAACTAGTTTTTGCTACAGTGACTCCCTATTTGTAGGGAGTCATTGTAGCTCCCTTATATCTAATAAATTCTTATTTTATTGCGTTGAAGGCGTGAAGGGGAAGTCCCCTGGACGTTCCCCCGAACATCCCCCGAATATCCGTGAGTGCCTTGTAGCTAAAGAAGAAAAATGCCCAAAAATGACCTAACCGGTCGACCTCCCCTATTTGTTTGCCTCTGTTGTGCTGCCAGTGTTTGGTTGGCTTTTTATTATTTTATTATTAAAAAAAAATATTTAAATTTAAAAATAATTAAAAATATTATTTTAATAGAATAGAGAAAGAATAGAAAGTTTAGTGAAGAAAGTAAATGAAAAAATGATTTCTAAAATAGAAAATGAATTTTTAAATAATATTTTAAGATAAAATTTGAGTAAACTGTTGGAGATGCTCTTAGTCTTCTCAAAGGGTAAGTGGACACAGCCACTGAGGTGATAAATAAGCTGTCAAGTAAATGGATAGCCACCAAATAATAAAAGCTTTACAGCTGGAGATCTATATATATATATATTATATTAATATATTCGGTCGGATCGGTTTCGATGGTTTCAAATCTTATAAATCCATCACCGACCGCGAGCCAGCTAAATCAAGCCAGCAAAAACCATTGCCAACCGTTGCTATGTTCGAAACCACCCGTGGCCTCTTGGTTTGGGTCGTTTGGTTGGGTAACGGGTTAGCACGCACAGCCCTATTAGTTTATTCCATTGTATCAAACGTTTGGGGTTTTGATCAATTTTTCACAACTACTGCATTGAACAGCAGATGGAAAATTTATTCATTTTTAAAAAAAGTGTCGAACAAATTTGTTTCAAAACATTTTCCATTTCATAGATCAAGAATAATTCTCTTTCACAAACTCTTTGTAACACAATAGAACATTTTTTCGTATAACTGATTCCGAATTTCTGCTATGTGGGATACACAATTTATAATTTTGTGGAAGGTGATTGCTGATTTGATAACTTTGAGTTTCTGCACATCGACGTGACAACAATGACCTGGCTGGATCCATTAATGCATTCAGTAAAGAAATGTGAATTAAATATGCAGTGGCCATAATAACTATATCATATATGATCTTTTGTCCAGTGCAGCTTCTGGCATAGATTTTGGCTAAAATATGATTAGAGCACCAATATTTGATGCTTATGGAGGCACAAACATTTATGGAGTGATGTAAACATTGTTTCTGTCTTCTGTTTGAGTCCGTTTCTTTCCTTTAGTTGCGCAACACTTATTTGCCAAATTGGAAGGCTTCAGTTAATGTACATGATACTGGACATTTTAAAATTAGAAAGGTGACCTTGGAATTAGTTAAGAAGTAATGAAAACTCATGAAAATTTGGATTTTTTTAGTCATTTCATCGGAAAGTTAAATGGTTTGAAGTTCCATAAAATCCGTGCATTGCAACTGTAATGACCAAAGATAAAGGAATGTGAATACTATATCCAGCACTGAGTTGGCTTAATCCCTAATCTGCTTTATTCTTATTCAAATTATATTTCACTATGACCTCATTAAAGAAGAACTACACCTTGAATTCGACTCTCATGAATCATGATAATTTTGCAAAGGATCAGTATTAGGTTATTTCTGGGGTCACATTGTTGTGAAGCTAGTGAAAAGCATATCCCTGATCAAATAAAACTTCGTTTACTTGATCTTCAGGCCTTGCTGCAATCAGAAAAGCAGAATTCTGATGAATTGGGGAAGAAATATTCTGAATCTCATGAAACTAGCGAGGAAAGACGTAAAAAGTTCGAAGAAACAGAGGAAAAAAATCATCATCTCCAGGAATCTTTGACCAGGTAGTATTAATTTATTAAGAATATACTTTAACCTGAAAGTCTGAAACTATAATTTATTAAGAATACATTTACCTGAAATGAAACTATATATACTCATGTCAATATGTTAGTGTGTATTCCAGTATGACTTGATTGTCTAATTAACGATTCTTGGTTTATTCCATATGGAAATCATTTGCTTGAAAGGAATAATTACTATTGTATCCTGCACAACCATCATCTCTGGATTCCAAAACTAAGTAGCTTAATCCTTTGTTCGAATAGCCTTTCCATTGTTGATTCACATGAACTCCCGCTTCCAACATTGTCCTAAGATGCTCTCCTCTCTAGCTTTTGTATTTCATATTGTGTGGGTTTTAGCTCCATACTCTGAAGTCTGGTTAGTCATGCACTCTTCCCTCAGTGAGCATGAATTTCAAATTTGAGGAAACCGTTCGTTGGTCTCTGTGTTGGTTTCTTTGAGAACACTAATTTATTTTGTTTGTTCCCAACAGCATGTCATTAATCGTTGTGTACAACTATTTATCTTCTATTCATTCTGTTGGATCTCAATTTATTTTACATCCCAATGCTGCCTTCCTTCTCATAAGATTCATGAAAGCATGTAAAGAGCAACAGTCCAGTCTTCTTCAGCAGTTTTAAATTGACGTTTCACCAAACGACCTAATCCTGTTGCTGTGTTTGATCGTTAGTTATTGTCAGCAAAGTGAATTTCTTGTATTTTCCTATCATGTTGTAGTTCATTAACATATTTTATACTGTTTGAACTTGAAATTTTTTTTGTCCCCCTCTTGTATGCTTTTTGCCAGTTGCCCATAACCCAGTTAATATTTAAACAATTCTGGTCAAAAAAAAACAAGTGCTTCTGATTGTTGATTTTTTTAGTTATTTTCTCAGTTATATGGTGTACATGTATGCATTGAACTGTTGAAATTTCCTGTGTCAATAACAACATAGTTGATTAGTTATCAACATATTGGTATTCTTGTGCAACACAAAATTTATTTGCTGCTGTTACAAAGCCATTAGCTACATCTATGAAAATATTCACGCTTCTGTTTTCATGTAATCGGATGTAGTTAGTTAATTATTGGAATTCAAATCAGGTTAGAAGAGAAACTCACCAATATAGAATCAGAGAATAAGGTCCTTCGTCAGCAGGCTGTCTCCATGGCACCTAATAAGATGCTCTCAGGACGCTCCAGATCAATTCTTCAGGTTCTCCCAGAAATCAATCTTCTTCAAATCATAAACTAATGTTGTGGATGTTTTATGAAATTTTCATGTTTTCATCTATTGGCAGAGAGGTGGTGAGAGTGGTCATTTGTTTGTGGATACAAAGACAACTTTGGTAAATTTTCATGTCTTGTGAAATTTTCATGTTTTCATCAATCCTTTTTTTTAAACATGCATTTTTATTGATTACTGTTAAAAATGCCTTAGGATCTGCATAGCCCTTCATTAAACCAAAGGGATCTTTCAGAAGTAGAGGACAAACCACAAAAATCTCTTAATGAGAAACAGCAAGAGAATCAGGAGCTTCTTATCCGATGTATTGGACAACACCTAGGCTTCGCAGGGAACAGACCAATTGCTGCTTGTATCATCTACAAATGCCTTCTACAGTGGAGATCTTTTGAAGTTGAGCGGACTAGTGTGTTTGACCGAATCATTCAGACCATAGGCCATGCTATCGAGGTTTGAATAATCTAATCCTATATGCTACTAGTGTGTCTTGTTTTCACTTTTTGTCATAATTGGCTTCTCATAACTAAGCATTATTATTTGGATTAAAGACCCAGGATAACAATGACATCTTAGCCTATTGGTTGTCCAATTCCTCGACTCTTCTGCTGCTACTCCAGCGTACATTGAAAGCAAGTGGTGCCGCTGGAATGGCTCCTCAGCGCCGTCGATCATCCTCGGCTACTCTGTTTGGAAGGATGACACAGGTAATTTAAAGTTCCCATTTGAATTTCCATGTTCTGTCATCAAACGAAGTTTTAGTCCTTTCGTTACTTCAGGTGTTTGCTATTATTTTTATTTACAGAGTTTCCGAGGAACTCCGCAAGGAGTTAATCTTTCCTTTGTAAATGGTGGCCTGACTGGTGGAGCAGAAACTTTACACCAAGTTGAAGCCAAATACCCAGCTTTGCTTTTCAAGCAGCAACTTACAGCATTTGTAGAAAAGATTTATGGAATGATTCGAGATAACCTTAAGAAAGAGATTTCTCCATTGCTTGGGTTGTGCATCCAGGTAATTGAATCTGTTCGATTCTTAAATTACCAGGCACAATTTATGGTAAAAGAAGGAATGAAATTCTTTATTCTATGGGTTATTTTATTAATTTACTTGGTAAATTATTTCTGTATAAAATTTCTTTTGGAATATGAAAAAATAGGCACCAAGAACTTCGAGGGCAAGCTTGGTTAAGGGATCATCACGTTCAGTTGCAACTACAGCAGCACAGCAAGCTTTGATTGCTCACTGGCAAGGGATTGTGAAGAGCCTGGGAATTTTCTTGAACAGTCTGAAAACAAATCATGTCAGTAAAATTTGTCACTGCTTTCATTCCTTGTTATGTCATTTTTTCTTCCCCATTACCCGTTTTGATAAAATTGGTGTCTTTGTCTGGCTTCTAGACATTGTTTTTATTTGTCTGCTTCCAACCCACTTCAGCTCTCCAAACATGGCACTTAAATGTGCCATTTACGTAGTTGACTGGCTTGGATTTTGTGGGAATGCTTCTGTTTCTATTTACTGTGCATAGATTTTCTCCTGAAGCACACTTTTGCTTACCTGTTTTCTTTTTCGTTTTACTATTTTCAGGTACCTCCATTTTTAGTTCGCAAGGTGTTCACACAAATATTTTCATTCATCAATGTTCAACTATTCAACAGGTAGTCTGCTTGTTGTCTTTAGATGCTTTTTGAAGTATTTATACTGCAAGTAAGTTTTTTCTTATGGCCTTGTGCACGCTTTTTGGGACCACAGCCTTCTATTAAGGAGAGAATGCTGTTCATTCAGTAACGGTGAATATGTTAAAGCAGGACTCGCTGAACTCGAACATTGGTGTTATAATGCAACAGATGAGGTAGCATCAGCATTTATTTATTACCACTTCACTTTGTGTTGTACAATTTCTATTTTAGTAAGCAAAAACATATTGCAGTATGCAGGTTCAGCTTGGGATGAGCTCAAGCATATCAGACAGGCTATAGGGTTTTTGGTATACCCTTCCTTTCATTGTTCATCTTGGACTCTTCTCTTTCACCATTACTTGTTATAACAAGGATGTAAAAAAGTAATATGGTAGAGCTGTCCTGAAATATTCTATTTTCTAATTCAGGTTATACATCAAAAGCCAAAGAAGACACTGGACGAAATAAGCCACTACTTATGCCCGGTACTTTTTTTAGAATATCAGATAAACGGTTATTCCTTCAAAATCTGTTTAGATCTCAACCAGCCTTGTCTCTCCTTCCACAGGTGCTTAGTATACAGCAGCTGTATCGGATAAGTACAATGTACTGGGACGACAAGTATGGCACGCATAGTGTATCCTCGGATGTAAGTTGGTTAAAAATTATCTTCGTCACAAGAGTAATAAATTTCGTAGTACTACATAAATTAATGGTAGAAAGCTAGCCATGATAAGATTTGGGCATGTGAATATCATGCCAGGTTATTTCCAGCATGAGGGTGTTGATGACTGAAGATTCAAACAATGCAGTTAGCAATTCTTTTCTGTTGGATGATGATTCGAGGTCAGTAACATTTTCCCACGTGGTGATCTTTTCCGCCGGCCCTTTTGGGTCCATTTGATTGTAAAGAAATAAATGGTGGAAAGTGAAATTGGTAAGAAAGTGCAGTGAAAGAAAAGACGGAAAAGAAAAGATATTTTCTTGCATGCATTTGATTGGGATGAAAATTTTTGTACGGAAATAGAGATAAATTTGGAATTCTAAATTATAAGTAACCACTTTTATGAACAATTTTAAACTTTCCTGTATTTTCCTGTGTTTTTTTTGCAAGAAGCTAAAAACTTAGTTACCATGCTAACATAGGTTGTACAGGACAATTATTTTTCTTGTAACTTCCACTATTTTGAAAAAGTTATTAGTTTTTCCCTTTCCCTCACTTTCCACCACTTTCATCATAACCAAACTCAGCCTTCATTTGTGTATTTTTCTATGCATCTCGTAGGATGGGAACTTGACAATTACTGTATGGGGACTTCAATAATGATATTCCATGCTTGAAGATTATTTTCTTTGCTGAATTTTGACTCTTAACAAGTTGTCCTTCATGTTAACATCATTGACAATCTTATGGTAACCCTTTTGAGTATGATAAATTTACTGATGATTCTAGTTTTTATGTTACTTCAACCTCATTTTTGACACACACACAACAACCAAATAAAATAATAAAAAATAAATAAATAAAAACCTAATATTGATATGCATCTTTTATAAACATATGTAATCATCAAATTGATGTCTCTAATAGACAAAAAAAAATGAAGGATTTGAATGGATGGACATTCTGTAATGAAACTGTTATTATATGCAGTTTGATAGGCATTTTATAATTGCTAAAACCCCCCAAGAACCTGCTTGGCATTATTTTCTCAAACCTGTCTTTAGGTGATCGATCACTGACATCTTACAACGGTTCATGTTGCAGCATTCCATTTTCAGTAGATGACATATCAAAGTCGATGGAACAAATAGAGATTTCAGACATTGAACCACCAGCTCTTATTCATGAGAACTCAGGTTTTAGCTTTTTGTTGCCGCGTTCTGATTAATCCTTCTTGCTATTTGGTCAGTTGGCAAGAATTTTGTAGGAAATTTGTTCCTGGAAAAAGTACATTAAAGGAATAGGAAGCTTTTTTTTTTCTTCTTGTTTTTTTTTTTTTTTGGTCTATTCATTTGACAGCATAATTTTGTAAGAAAATTAAAATCTAGTTCATTTGCCAGGAATCCAAAATGTAAATTATGTTCACATCAAATGATGAATGTTCACTCAGATATTATAGATCTACATTACAATGTAGTTCCTTGTGGATCCCTATGGGTTGTTTCACTGTCATTATGCTTTTGTTGAAGAAGAGGGAAGAAGAAGAGAGAGAGAGAGAGAGAGAGAGAGAGAGAGAGAGAGAGAGAGAGAGAGAGGCTCCCTACAAAACAAGTGATTATAACTTTTTCCCTCTAGACATATTCATTCTTACTCGGAAGGTGACTAATTACAAATATGAGAATAATTTTATTAATTAGGCAATTATAACTCAACAACTATCATAAAAAAATTTAAATATATATATTAAAAGGTTTTTTTTTTTTTTTTAGAAAAGGAAAAAAAAGAAAAAAAAAAAGAGAGAGAATTATCAATCATAGCCACCATTGACCTCTCAGATACAAGAGTATCCGAGTGAGTTTAGCCCAATAGGTTAAATCCATTGCTAGCATTGAGAATGTAAAAATAAGTTGTGACACTTTAAATGAATGTTGCTAATACTACCTCACTTTTCCTCTCACCCTCCACGCTTATTTTTTAAAATTATAATTTTACTTCATGAAATTTCAATTTTATCACGATTCCTTACCTCCCAAACTATAATCATAACTCAACACCCACCACCACCACCTTCAGCCACCCTCCCTGCCTTCGTTCGCCCCTCTTCATCATCCTCCCATCACATCACTCCTTTCGTTGTGTGTGCTTTGATCTACCTCTTTATCGGAAGTGGGAGGTGGTAAGGACGTTAGAAAAGGGGCGCTAACAAGGGTTGGGAGGTGAGGCGGGTGGGGAAGGCTAAGAAAGGGGGATATGCCAGAGGTGGGGAGTCTGTGATGGGTATACCGAAGGTGGGGGGTGGCTCGGGAGGGCAGGGAGAGAGGCTGCCAAAGGTAGAAGGTAAGGAGTAATTTAGGTAAATAGGTGTCCAAAGAAGTGGGGAATTCAAAGAGAAAAAAAAATGGGATTTTCACTTTAAATCCAATTAAGTTGCTTCAAGGGAAAAAAAAATTACCATGAATTTGGATTACAAAAAGGCTATACATGGGGTGAGAAAAAGTAGCTCAAAAATAAAGTATGGTATATATTCATACTAATTGATACAAGTCCCACCTAAATTGAATCTAATTCACACCTCATTTTTTGACCACTTTTTTTCTGACTATTTTTTTCAACTCCATAGCTTTGTTGCTGAGAATATGACACAACTGTCTTATCCATTTTACTGATTGAAGTAGTAGAACCTTCTAAATACATGTTTAGTTGTAGGAGGGTGGAGCAAATCATGATTTTTCCTACTTTTGGGTGATTACTTGAGTCATGTTTTTGTTGGGATTTTATTATAAACATAACAAAAAAATTAGCTTATTGAAAACTGTCAGTCAAAACACTTGAACAGTAACTATAATAAACCATTCCTACTAAGAAAATTGAGCTGTGTTTGGACCTATTAATTTTAAAATGAAAAGATTTGGCACTATCTTTATAAGAAGAATAGCTCAAATTTAAATTTGATAATTTAAATATAGATTTAAAGATTAAATTTGAGAATTTTGACTAATAGTATAAACAAAACCAAACCAAACCAAACCAAAACAATTCAATCCAATGCCTTGTGTAGTCTCTTATATTTTTATAAAATTCGACCTCAAATCCCTTCTTTGATTTCCATCCAATCAGACAGGCTAAATAATGATTTGCACTACTTTGCATATATTTTGTTGGCTCATTATACCTCATAGCAAAAGATTTCAAAAAACTATCCTATATTTGTACTCATACAACTATACCATTCAAAAAAACCCAAAAAATAAAATCAATAATTGGAATTTAATACATATCAAGAATCAAGTTTGCTTCACATAGGCAATTGCATCAAGAATCAAAGTCGGGCCATACTACCGTGATATATAACGATCAAAAACCCCACTTGACAATTAGCTCTTGCAACATATTCATGTTTTACAGGTTCTTTTCACAAATCAACAAATTATAAATTTGTGACAGTTGCACCTTATTAGACACTTTAGACGCAACAAAGAATGACACAACTTTCCAACACGACGGCAAAACTTTATTCCTTTGTAATCAAAAGCAGGAAGCTTTAGCATTCTTTTTCTACAAGGAACAAGAAATTATGGCGACTTCACAAGTGAAGAACAGAAAATTGTAAATTTTATGGGGAACAAAAAAAACCCTAAACTGATGCTATACAGTATTCAATCACCTGGGCAACAAGGATTTCCAAGAACACTGTTTTAAAGAACTAGAACTCAATCTCTTCCTTCTATTCATTCCTGAAAGTATTGTGCCTGCTGGTGCTTGTAATAAAAAACTGTGAAAAGCTAGCAACTGTTTCGCTGATTAGCACGTCGTCATGATAATATCCAAAAACGAAGTGAACAGCAAATACCCAAGGTGAATAAAGAATGCCCCAACATTGCATCTGGTGTACATGCAAATAACTTCTTTTCTAAGTCTCTCAGGAATAAAAGTCGCTCTCTATCAAATAGAAGCATGCTTACCTAAAATGTAAATGAAAAATGTTAAGCTCCAAGTTAAACAAACCAAAAAAATTAATGAGTAAAACAGAAATGTCTCGAAAAATGGGTAACAATATGAGGCAGCAGTTCTACAATTACTTGACAGAGACCAAGATCAATTGATTTATCAATCATAGCAACAAGCAGGTGAGAATATAATGAACGGTCAAAACGGTCAAAACAGTCTGACATAAAGCACCGCTCATGAAACCAATATAGGTGTTGAACGCTATTAATAAACACTATCAGAGGTAAAATTTCAATTTGGGAAAACAGGCATACCTTTTAATCTTGCCACTGTTTGCTGTTTCTTTTCTGTAGCAACCCTTTCAAAATGGGGAGCAATCAATGCGTCCAATTTTACCAACCAGAGTGCAACTGCAGATGATGTTTGCGGCATAGTTGTAAAGCTTGCAATAATTTCTTCCAGAACTGAACTAGTTCCCAGATCAACGTTGCATTGACACCACTCCTCATTTATGGCATCAACAAAATCAGCAAGAACCTGAAATAGTTTTTTTGTAAAATGAGAGGTTCAAACAATTACAACTCACTCAAGTGTCATCTCGTAAAAACTAATCACATTATTTGGAAAATAGATACTCCTTTTGGAGGGAAATTAAAAGAGAAATAAAATGAAACAAACAATTTGATACCTGTAAAAACTCTGCCAAAGTAGAGGTCCGTCTTAGTCGTTTGACCCATAGTTTATGAGCAGATTTAGTCCAAGCACCAACTAATGCACCTTCAGGCATTATTGACTGCACATAAAATAGTGAGGAAAACATCATTTACAGACTGGAAAAAGAAATTTGGACTGAAAACAGAAACTTGACTCTAAGAAACTAATCAAAATATAAAGGCTTCATATGAAAATGTTTACTAATTCCACAAATTTCATAAGATGTGCTTTCTGTATTAACAAACTCAACTCATATAAGCCTTAACTATTTGGAATTGGCTACACAAATCCGATTCCACAGAATTGAAGTATTTATGACATATCCTCAATTGAATTTTTCTCTAATTTCAAAGGTATTAATTTATTCCTGCTTTCTTGTAGCCCTTGCATGTCTTTATCTGGAACCCTTTTCTTTTTCCCTGTTAATAACGATTTACTCCAAACATGCTTGAACTATTTACCTCTGATTATCTGATCACTGACATGTACTCATGGATGAGCCTTCAGAAAAAACATTAAAAAATAAATAAAATAAAATCATCAAATCATCCTTGGGTTTCCTATAAGAAAATTAACACAGCTTCCTCATTTTCTTACCTTTGCTTCGCCCCTTGGGGGTGCCAATTATGAGAATGGAGGATCATGTCAGAACTTTTTTGTGCAAATACTACAGAAAGAGCAGTCAGCACATACTGTACTCCAGGCTCCAACACCCCACATTGGCAGGATCAACAAATAAAACTACATCTAATATATAATTTTGAAAAGGCTATGCCTCTCTTTAGGCAATTCTCTATTGCTTTAATCAGCATTTAA
Organism: Camellia granthamiana; assembly: GCA_036172215.1. Lineage (NCBI taxonomy): Eukaryota > Viridiplantae > Streptophyta > Magnoliopsida > Ericales > Theaceae > Camellia > Camellia granthamiana. The sequence goes on along the minus strand of CM069911.1, from coordinate 63,711,971 downwards.
CTCAGAAAAGTTTATTCAATAGAAATATTTTCGCCTAAAATTACAGTTAGATATAATAATATACATGTATTGTAATATGACAAGTATACTCGCATCCCAATGGCATCAAACTTTCATGGTTGGTGCCCCCACACCTAAAATCAGCCAATAGGAAGCAATGCAGCCACTAGATTTAAGTAACTCAACTACAGGTTAATGTTGCAAGTGTATACAACCAACCCAATCCGAGATATGCAAAAATGAGTTATGCGGTTCTCTAGTCAGGCTGATTTCTTGAGTGATAATCAAATTACGGAATTCTTCAATATTTTCAAACACTATGAGAAACATGAAATATGCCATGCATAGAACTGTAGGACAGGTAACATAGCCTACATGTCATGTTGGGGTTCTGGGGAGGGGAGGCAGGAGGATTATATAGCACAGCAGTTGAACATAAAGCTTTAACCAAATGACAAACCCACCTCAATTGCATGAATCGCAGCTTTGATTGCTTGCAACTGTGATGATAGAACTTTATGATTAGGAAACATATGAGTCTCTCCATTCTCCCTACATGTGGCAACGTGAATGGTATATCTTTCCTCCAGGTCAAAATCAAGCTCAAATGTAGTATGGCAAGTCTTACAGTGCTTCTCATCTCTCCAATACAGATCATGACAACATTCACATCTAGTAAGTGAATCAAGATAAGACCTTTTGCTATATTTAACAGCATTAAGATTAGAATAAAAAGAATTCCATATCCAGGTGTCAAAAGCTTGGAGACGGCTCCATTTTTGTTTTTGATGATCTTCTTTGTTCCCAGTTTCAAGAACTTTGCCACCAGAAGAAACCTGATAATCATTCTTTGTCTTAGTCAGGCAAAGATTGTTGTCTGCATCAGACACCACTGAAGAACTGTCTTCTCTGGATATATTGAGCTCAGATTGATCAGATTGACTCAGTTGCCTGATTCCAGTATCATTAAGCATATTAGACATTGTCCGGCACAGAAATGCTTCTCGTTTTTTCAAAGACGCAATAAGGTAAGCCTCCCTTGTACCCCTACAGTCCAAAGCTGACAACAACGTGCTTAAAGCCTGCAATGAGAATTAAGTGCACACATCAGGAAAAGTTCAACAGCTAAACTTTACAGCATAAAAAGATGATTAAATCATACAACATGAAGAGAAAGAATGAGAAAAAATTACCTCTTCAGTATCAATCACCTCCCAGTGACCATCTTCAGAAGATTCAAAATAAATCCTCTTGTGGCCAGGATCAAACGCACTACAAGGGCCCAGAAAAATCCAGTATCTATTGTATCTACGATCAGAACCCAAAAAGATTGATTGCATAGGATGTAAATCATCTTCAACTTCCATTTCTTTTCCATCCTTCCTTTGACTACAGGATTTCACATTTGCACAGATCTTAGAGATAGATACTGAAGAATCAACAGGGTGAAGCCCTGATGTTGTATCTAATTCTTTTGTAGCAACCATTTGTCCAATGTGGCCTCCAATTGTAGGCAAGTTATGCTGTTTCACTGATGATCTCTTTATCTTAGCTCCAGAACCACAATGGTTGATGTTGGGAACGCATTGTGCACTGGGTACTATTCGATCCTGTATGCCAATTTGTCATACTGGTCAATATAAACTCACATAGCAGAACTGAGTATTAGGCATTCCAACAATTTAAGAAATGAGGCAATCTGTTAATTGTTCTCCAAGACCATCACAATGAATCAGCATAAACATTTTTTTTTTCAAATAAGAAATCACCATAGACTATTTCACCTGAATATCACAGGAAGTGAATATCATAGGAACTTGTATATGATAGGTAATCTACCACGGAATTATTTTAAAACCAAAAAAAAAGGACACTATGCAAAGACATAGAAATATGTCAACACTTGATACAATAGTCCTTGAAACGTGCTGGCAACTTGTGGAACTAAATACTTATCAAAATTTCATTACGTCAATATCTCCATGTCAAAGCTCCTTCATATTTCAAGATCCACATTCAAATGTCCAAATATTTAGTAACATGTCAAACATGTTTTAGATAACATTGGGCTATTGCTATAGACTACCAATCCCTTGATATATTCAAGAGTTCATAATATTGACCTTCAGCTCCTTCTTTACAAGGTCTTTATTTTGTTGGATGTATGATTCGTAGCTTCTTACTTGAGAAGTAATTACACTACTGTGGCATGAACAGATCAAGTTGTTGTAATATTACTGTTCATGCTACAGGATCATGCACATCCGTGATACTATTGCACAGGAACTTTCATGTTGTGTTTAGATCTTGTATTTGTGAAAAGATTTGTGGAGAGAAAAGAGAAAGGAACGTATTTGTGAAAAAAAAAAAAAAAAAAAGAAGGAAAAAAACAAAACAACTTATAGCTCCTATAGCACTCACTTTTCCCTCCCATTTTTTTTTTTTTTTTTCCTCTTCACAAATCCCTGATCCAAACACACACCCTTCACTACACCATAACATGAAGCATTTACATGCTCCTGTCCATTTTACAAAGTTCAAATTGGAAACTGAGATTAATTCAATACAAACACTAAGGACTAGTTTGGCATAATCTAAAAAAGCCAAAAAGTCAAAAAGTCACTATCCTATTTAAGTCACATCATCTTATTTAAATCGCATCATCTCTCTACCACATCACTTCAAACCCAACCCATATTTCACGTTTTTTCATAAAAAGTCAAAAAGTGCACTTATTTAGATCATTCCAAACAACCCCTAAATTCATTGTTATAAGAACCACAAAATTTAAAGATAGGGTTTCTTCATAAAGGGTTACACAACTATCTTTTGAAAATAAAGAATAATTAATATAGAACCAGCATAAATAGAAGTTTATTGCTTAACGAGAATATCACTGCATTTGTGGTTATTTATGAAATCATAATTTCAGACATTTGGGCATCATTCATTGGGTATTTTCAACAAAAAATCCAGGTTTCATTACAATTTCAATGAGAGTTCATATTCATAACATACCCTTTACCCCTTATAGAGCTGTGGGATTCATTTAATCAAATCTGAGCTCTCTCTTAAGAAGACATTGCAAATGAGGGCCTAAATGTGGATGATAAAACACAAAAACAGCTGTGGATGATGAAGGTCCTTCCTCACTGATCATGACATGACAAAGAACAAATGCATAAAAGAGATTGAGGGAGGGAGGCCGAAGGGGGGGGGGGGGGGGGGGGAGAGAGAGAGAGAGATAATGAGCAACGACTTCTAGCTCAAATGGTAAGCAATATGATGGACCTTGTACAAACCATGATATCAATTAAATCGATTTAAAGTTATGGCAACTAGCTTTTAACCAAGGTATAAAGCATTGCCAGGTTGAACTTTGGTTATATTGAAATTCAAATACTTCATTGAAGCTTTAGTTCAAAAGAAAAATGTAGAATAAAAGTAACCTTTGTTATTTTTCGACTCAAAACAAATTTGAAGTAAGTATGTCAAAACACTCAGATGATCAAAAGGTTTAGATGGGCTTCGACTTGGAGTTCAAGCGCCTCATGGTACATGAAAACCTTGCTTCTAGCACATGCTATGACATGAAAACTTACCAAAAAAATTAAGCACAAGATCAGTCCTTATTTTCTTCCTAAAAAAAATGACAGTTTTATTAAAAAAGAAAATAATATGAATTACCTCCATTCTGATACTGGATCCAGCACTAAGAAGATCAACCAATGCCACTAAGGCATTCAGTTTTTCCTCAATGCTTAAATCTGAATATTCACCTTCGATCAGTCCTAACAACCATATTTCTCCAGGATGGCTCTCGTCAATTTCAGTGTTTACGGTCAACGCTTTATTCTTATTTTCACGACGGCTGCTTCGCTTAGGCGTCCCTGAATCATATTCAGAGTCATCACCACTGCTGTCTCTGTCACTGTTTTTAGAGTCATCATCAACACTCCCAAAGTCTTCGGAATCTAAATCAAAAATTTCAGCTTCTTTCATGGCAGAATTAATACGTAGACGATATGCAGAAGATGAAATCTTTTCAAACAAGGTAATATCACTTGAAAGCATAGAGCTTATTTTAAGTTCCAGCTCATCAGTTGTCGCTGCGAGATTTAAGTCCACAATCTTCAAAACAAAACAAAACAAACATTTATCAGAATCTTGAGAATAGTGATGGCAGCAACTTATCAATATCATTTTTTTTAGAAGTGACATCCATGGGACAATAACTCACTTGTGAAGACTCTGCCAGATCAGAAACTTTCATCCCATTATTGCCTTGCTCAGACAAAATACTGAACAATTCACCCTTCAAAGTACCAGGACATAAGCCACATTTTGCCATGAGATTGACTTCCTATAAAACAGATATGACCAAATATTTGTATTAGAACAGAAGAAAACCATTAATAATTAGGACATGACAGTACAATCATAAAGCAAAAGACAAAACACCTTTGCTTTCAATCCCCTATAATTATATGTGCAACATAATTAGAACAGAACAGAATGCAAAAGCATGAAAACTCAAATACTCATGTAGAGTAAATGCCTGAAATTTGGATACCTTGTTAAGACCTTCCTTCCGCAATGTACCATGCTTTGAACCAAAACCAGCTGCAACAAATACTTGACGCAATATCTCTGTCCACGTCAGGGGGTTTAGATGTTTCTTCCAGAAATCCACAACATACTGCTGATGTTCAACCTACCATCACAAATTGTGTACATTGTAGATAGGTTTCTTAGTACAACAGAACATGGAAAACTGGCTCATCAAGACAATAAGCAGCACAAAAATAATACATAAACAGTAAAAAGAAGGCCATTTGCAGAGCAATATAATAAATAAAAGAATGAAAAGGCAACACTAAGAGGGCCTGGGCTCTTCGGAATAGTGTGATTTCTGCCGTACTTTGGGTTATTTGGACGCAATAATTTTTTATTTTTTATTTTTTGATAAATAAAAGAAATGCAATAATTTTTTATAATAAGTTTGACAATATTGAAGACCAATAGGAGAAGATTTTTTGTTTCACAAAATGGTACTGCTTGTGATTAATGGCAACATATGTACCAGAAATACAGGTCTACTAATGTTATAACTAATCTGTATCAAAAGAATCTTCCATCCAATAGCCACAACTTTAAATGCTTGGACTATTAGAACACAATCATGCATTGCAAACACATCAGCCAGCATGTATCACAATTGTTGACCAACTGCTATGCTTGCTTAAACAATCAGCGATTAGTTCCAAAATATATATTTTTTAAAATATACAAAAAAGGACCAATCGACAAAGCTGCCACAATAACAACAAAATTTAAAAACAATAAAGGCAACAAAAATAGTGCATTCTAAAACAGTGCTCCACATTCAAACATAATGTTAAAATTGTCCTATCACAGAGCAATAAACTAGTGTTTTATCATAGACAACATTCAATCTTTCAACCAACAGATTTCAGATCAACTGAAGTCTTTTCAAAGAACTTAATAAACAAAGAAAACAAATAAAAATGGTAACTAACTAGGTTCTTAAAGCTGGCTACAGTAGGCATTCTAAAAATTAAGAATCTTGGAAATATTTAAAAAAATATATTAATTAATAAAGCATTAAATATTAAGTTTCATGATAATTTGTAATGATGAAAAAATTGCTACTACATATACGACTTTCAATATAAAATATGACTTATGTGCATATGTTTGAAGGTAATAAACTTTTATTCAAAAAAAAAATATATCAATTATATTACATCTAGATTGTACAAAAGCTCTTAATTCCTTCTTTATCACTTATAAATTAATAGTACTAATAGTTCAAATATAATTGATATGGTTGTTTGTGTTTTTTAATTGCAAAATAATTAATACTAGAAAAGAATTTTTTTCATAAACTTATTAATTATTAAGTGATAGAGAAGTTAATTATACACCATAGAAAGAAGTTGATTCGTCAAAAAATTATTTAATTAATACAGATTATTATAAAGATAGAATATTAGTTATAAGAGGGTCAACTGTACTTAACAATGCATTCTTCAGAAGGAGAACCCGCAGCAATGTTTTTTCCAAAGGACACACAAAACGCAATACAATCAACCAAACTACTTTTGATGGTCAAGACTCCTTGATGCTTACCGAGTGAAGTAACTCAAGAAACTTTCCATTTTTGCTCACGTGAGGAAAAAATCCTCTGCCAAGCTCTGTTTCAACATCAGAGAGAAGAAGTTCGAGAAGGGCAAGCTGAATTTTTCCAAGTAACATTGATTCCTAAGCCATGTGTGGAAAAAAATAATGTATAATCAGCAAAGGACAACCTGAAGACCACTTAGATGAATGGGTAACAAGCACTTGCGAATTGAGAAAGCCACATAAAAAATCTGACTAACAGTAACTGAAGACCAGGAATGAGAACTGACCTTGTCATGAAATGCTTGAGCAAACTCATCTAGGGTAAAAGAACATATATTGAACATCACAGCATATGTATAAAGAAAATGGAAGACCTGCAGCAAACAAGTCCGCATAAGCTCAGGAAGACAACAGATATATTATGTGCATTAAGTCAACTTCCTCTAGGATCATGTAAAGATATCGAGCTCTATAAATGTTCGCTTCCTTTATTTGAAATGTTGATAGACCACCAATGAGACAGAAACTAACGCTCCCTTTTGTGAAGAGGACACTGTAGAGAGAAACAATAAAGAAACAACACTTCATTCAAATGCCTCCATCACTCTGACAACACAAAGCTATTTGAACCATGGTCAAAGTGATGGTCAATCTCAAGGCTAACCCAGAGCTTGTGTGGATGACTAGAGGAATGACATTTTAGGCACACTGCATCT
>CM069911.1:63669332-63704908 GCA_036172215.1 Camellia granthamiana | reverse complement strand
TGTAAAACAGTGTTGAGCCCTTCTTCAATGTCGAAGAGGGGCTCACAAAATACGCACAATCTCAGTTCATGAAATGCATCCAAAAACAGATCACATGTAGGCCAAACAAATCATGCAAAATTTACGGTAAATTGGAGAGATTGTGAAGTAAGTGCAAAGGATAGGGGGCCCAAACATGGTTGAGCCCTTCTTCAATGTTGACAGAGGGGCTCAAAATAGGCCTACTTACAGTTTACATTATTCTCGAAAAACAGATCACTCATTAGGCTAGAAAATTTCATTGCAAAATATTGGCATATAAGTGAGTGTTATTGAAATAGTAATACCAAATTGAGAGGGGCTCAAACACGGTTGAGCTGCCTTAATCAAAGATGAAGAATGGCTCAAAAAGAGGCCTAGTTTAAGTTAGAGGGTCGGAGCCCAAAAACAGTTGAGCAAATAGTGCTTAAGAAAAGAGGGTAAGAAAAATGTTACAAAAGAGGGAGATGGCAACTTACCCTTGAAGACCTTTTCTTTTCTAACCTCTTGGCTTTGAGGAATGTGTTGCTTTCTAAGCCTCTGAGAACCTCTCCTTGCTGCTGTGAAAATGGGAGTGGTGATGGTGGTGCTTGATGATTGATGAAGAAATGGCACCAAACTTAGGAAGAATGAGAGATATGAGAGATGGATATGTGTTTGTAAGCTTGAGGCAAGTGTTCTAAACCCTTGAGAGAGAGTTGGGAGCTGCTGTATGGAAGCAAGGGGTGGATGGCCAAAGGGGAGAGAAAGTTGTCTAGGTTATGGGTGATTAAGTTCCCTCCTTAACCAAAGTTCCCCGAAATCAGATCTTTTGGAGGGAAACAGCTATACAGCTGTATAAGTACACAGCATGGGGGATCATGTGCCAGCCAACTTTCCGGGCTGCAGGTGGCGACCCGGGCGCCACGGCCACATTGCCCTTATGGCCGGACCGGCAAAGGGTCAAAAATGGGCCAATTGAGAATTAGTGGCCCGGCCATAGGAGATTAGTGTCCTCCCATTGTGTTGCTGAACACAACCCTATGTGTTCAAAATTGAAAACTGTAAAACAGGAGAGAGAACAAGCCATTTTTTAGGAGGGGGTTCAAAAGGTTCAACAACAAATTAGTGGCCTGGCCAATAGCATATATAGGTGTCCTCCCATGTGAGTGTACTAACACAAAATATGTGGGTTGAAAAATTGGCAACTGTGAACCAGGAGAGAGAGAACAACCCACTTTTTCAAAAGGGGTTCAAAAGGGTCAAATGGAATTAATGGGCCGGCCATATTGATATTTGTGTCCTCCCAGGTGTCTACAACACAAATATGTGGTTTGGGGTTGAAGAAAGTGGCCCTAGGGTGGTCAACATGTGCTCGGAAGTGAGAAAAACGGGCGTCGGAGGGCGCCAGAGGAATATAACTGGTTGCTGAGACAATTGCTGGCCTCCACCACCCTTCAGTGACCTTCCTGGTGTGATAAAGCAGATGATTACCTGCCAAAATTGAACGAAAACCGATGCAAAACGAATGCTCGGGAGGGGCCAAAACACGCAGTTCGGTGGGTCCCGAAAAACAGGCTGATTAAGCACCGAAAATGGCATTCGCATCCGCGAAGTGGGTCTCTCAGACCTCAGTGTCCCTCGAAAGAGAGTAGTAATGAGATGCATGCCAAAAACCGGAGCAGTCGGAGATGGTTTAGGCGGTTCCCGAACCGAGGCACACAGCCTGACGGCTCCGAAAACCGGGAACCGGGCTCCGAAATTGGGCAAAATGGCCTACGACCACAAAACGTAGCCATACGGCCCACTGAGGAGATGGTCTATACGGGACCTCTCCCTCCCCTCAGGAAAAGAAACAGAGAAAACCGAGCCTGGTTCGCAAAACCGATGTGGCAGAAGTAACCGAAAAAGCCCGGAAGTCTAGAGGCAAGGCGCCTACGGCCGGAGACTCTGAAACTTCTGAGGCGATAGCACAAATATGAAACATCACCAAGCGCTCAATCGGTTGACATCTGAGTCTTAAGGTCGGTCAAAAATGGGTGGTGTCTACACAAAGCAATTCTGGTTTTGATCAGATCGCAGCTTTCCTCTAAGCAGATCTGTTTTCCCTTGAAAATGCACTCATTCCTCAGCGTCCAAATAGAATCATAGCACCGCAAATGGGATAACATTCCAAATCTTGGTTTCGAACTTCCCCCACTTGAACCCACCCCACCAACTCCAGCACACCTCTAGCATTCTTAGGACTCACCCATTGCAAACCACCAGGCCCACCAGGACAAAAATATTGGACCATATTAACCACACAAATCTGCACTGAACCAACGTATAAGTCTCCAAATGCAACTGGCTATAGCTTTTGAAGAAGAAAAAAAAAAAAACAATGCTAAGGACTAAAAATTGAGATCAAGAAAAAATATTAATATATGATTTAGATTCAACTCTCGTATAGATTTATATTTAAAATGAATCTAAACAACACTATTTTTTTTTGGGGTATTTTGTTGTATCTCTAACATTTACTATGGTAGAAAAGGGCATTTCAAGGTTTGAGAGAGAGTGTCAATTTTGACAAGAGTTTTCTCTTTATGTATCTCTCTTGATGGGGCTCATAAATATCATTTGTATTTGATTTTTGTAAAGAAAAGTGACTTAGGGTGTGGCTGTTGTGCTAATCCACACCAGTAACTACTGTTGTGCGGGATTTTGGGCTTATTTTGGTCATGTTTTGATTATCTGAGTCATTCATTTTTTAAGGTATATCAAATGCAACATACTTACAAAAATTTCAGAAATTTTTTGGGCTCGTTTGGTTTGTGTTTGGGAAAAAAATTTCAGAAATTTTTTTCAGAAATAAGTTTCAGAAATTTTCTCTACCAAACAAATTTTCTCCAAAAAAATTTCCCAAAACACACAAACCAAAACAACTTTTCCAAACAAACCTCTCTCACACACACATCAAATTAATCACTTTTTCCAAAACTCTCTCTCAAAACAATTTTCCAAAACAAATTTCCCAAAAAACCAAACCAAAACATATTTTCGTACTTTTTTTTTCAGAAACATGTTTCTGAAACACAAACCAAACAAGCCCATGGTGTTTTGGCAAGTTGATTTGTGGCCAAAAATAGTCACAAAAGACAAAATAGGTTATTTTAGCCACAATAAATAAAATATCACATTTAACCCATAATCATTACACTCTTCTCTCTCACAAAAAAAGTCAAAAAGTCTTTCCCAAACCAAACTTTTTAACCCAAACTAAAATAATCAAAAGAATTAAAAAACTAAAAAGCCAATCCACTTCCCAAACGAGGGCTTAGCCTCAAGTTCGAAACTTCCATTCTAGTTGGAGACCCATCAAGACTTCATAAACGGACCAAAATAAGACTTCAGATGCGGGACCCCACGATTATTAGATCAACAATGCTAGGTATCATGAAAAAACCTTTTATGAAAACAAACATGAAAGCTTTGTGACCTTTGAATTACATTTAGAATAAATTACCACACACTAATCAAGGTAATCCAAGGATTATAAATTTTTCATGATCATTTTCATAAAAAAATTTTCATGATCCCTAACTTTTCTCTTATTAGATTACTCATTTTTTAACATTGTTTCGCGGATTGGGACTTGTACGGATTGACGGGTTTGAATTGATATGCTCCCCCTCGGGTCCAATCTTTAGGTAAACTATCAATAGGGTCTTAATAATTGAATTTAATTTTCGTTAAATTTTATTGAAAATAAAACCTAATAAGATTATAGTTAAAAATTAATTTTTGTGATGATTTTTTATATATGTCACTAAAAATTAAAAGTTAGTTACTATTTTTATCACAGTTTTTATAAATTGTCTTTAAAATTTACAATTAGTGACGTTTGTCTATGAAAAAATTTTCAAACTATCGCTGAAAGTTAAAAATTAGTGACTTTTTTTGTGATGATTCTTTTAAACTGTCGTTAAAACTTATAATTAGTGTACATTTTTTGTGACAATTTTTAAACTGTCGCTGAAAATTAACAATTAGTGACCTTTTTTCAAATATATTTGATGAGAAATACAATTAATTATCATAAGATTTATCGAACAATAAATCTATTTATTAGAATTTATACGCAAGTCCCCAACCTTTACACAATACAAATTGGTATGTGTGTCACACATACATTTTTGAGAGCATATATGTAAAACCAATCATCTTTTTGCCTTGTTAGGATTGTTGTACTTTAATTAAAATTTGATTTTAATCTTTTTATTTTTACTTAAATTTCACTTTAGTCCATCTATTACGTCAATTTTATTAACACTAAATGAACGAAAATTTGACATTATAACCTGATTTATAATGTAAAAGATTGGTAGTCATAATTTAAAACATACGACTAAAATAAGATTTTGATGACAGCAAGGTTGCCAAGTGTAACTAACCCAAGAAAAGAAAACAAAATTAAAAATTGTTGTTTTTAACCTATTGGGAGAGGGTTGCAATTAAACCATCCATTTGACCAAACAGGGGCTTGATGAAAGACAGCTAGAGTTGAACAGTAGTCAAAGACTAGCATATATATACCATTCTATTCACACTTATTTTATTTATTGTTCATTCGTTTTCCTCATAGAGCAATACTATAATTCCAGAAGTAAACATTCAAAAAAATACCCAAAATTCAAAATCAATGGTCTAGAGATTTACTGCAAGATATGGACCCACAACAACAACATCAAATATGAACCATAAATCTTATATTCTGTTTATTTTCTGGTTTTATATTCTGGGACCATTAGAGTTTTTGTTTCTCATAATATAAATTTTTTCCCCCTGAAAAGTAAAAATATTGCTTCATTATTATATATTATATATAAATAATAGTGAAAATGTGTATTTAGTGATTACTCATTGACCAAAAAGAGGGGGGAAATCTGCATTATTGATGCATATTTCATCACTACAATGTTGTTGAATACTCGAGAATTGTTATCATCATTCATTATAATAGTCTTGATAGTATATTTTTGTAGGGAACAATCTTCTGTGTAAATAAATAAATTGAAATTAAATCGAACAAAATAAAATAAATAACTTACAGAATTTATTTTATCGAACCGAATGAAAAAATAAAAGACCAAGTCAAGTGTTGTGACACTCTATTCTTAAGACAGATTCGCCCCGCTTCGGTACTTACGGACTAATGGCGTTCTATCTCCCAGAATACAATGATCTTCACAAATTTGTAGTAGTACTCTAAACAAATTTTGTTCGGCGAACTAGAACCTTGTGTTCTATTACTCTCTGATTTTTTTTTTTTTCTAAATAACTAATATGAAGAATAATGCAAACAAAGCAAGAAATGGACTGCAAATGATGATATTCTGGATGTTTTTTTTTTGGATGCCCAAAATTGTTGGAACAATTGGCTGTATTTATAGGCAAAAAATCTGACCCAAATAGGTGCTAATTTGAAGTGAACAGGTGCACATTTAAATTGAACAGGTACAGAGCACTATTCAAACAAATAACTGCTGGAATAGTTGATCTGTCCGAACTGTATGAACCTGTTTGAACTGATAAAGAATTTGTCGAACTGATAAAGAATTTGTCCGGTTCAACTGGACAGTTTTTGGCAGTTAAATAACTGTAAAACCAGTTTGAAACTATGTGGAATTTGGACTGGAAATGGACAGAAAATAAATTCAATTTTTTGCACAAAATTTGAATTTTATTTTATAAAAAATTCAAATAAATTTTGTCCAAAAAAATAATATAAGAACCGACCCACACCCAGCATGGCCGGCGGGCAGCGCACTTGCGTGGTAGTTTGGGTTAAGGTTCACTTTGTCCATAACTCCTCCCTCCTACAAACTTGGGGTGCCATTGGGGTCCAACCTAAGTGTTGTAGTCTAGAGCTTATATATATACACAAGCTCTCTTAAAGTTTCAATGTGAGACAATCCATTTCAAAGAAACCTACATTTACTTCTTTAAATTATCCATTCTACGAATTCGAAAACGATGTCAACTTCCTATTCACTCAAAAATGGTTTTGACGAACCGTCTTCACCGTGTGACTTACTACGCGGCAAGGAATACGTCACCTCTTCGGACCCGCCCCAAAAGACGTTTGGGGCTCACTCAATTTTGGGCTCAAAGATGGCCCAAAATAAGCCTAATAAAACCAATTTTCCAACATATTTTAATTATTAGAGGAATTGCAAAAACCTAAAAATAACTCAAAATAATTGAATTTTTATAAATGTAAGTGCGAGTCATGTCTCATGTCACAATTTTCACTTGTGCCATATAAAAATCCACTTGCATTGCACCTTCATAAAAATTACAATTATTTTAAATTGTTTTCACTGATTTGCAATCCCCCCTTAATTATTGAAGTAATGCATATATATATATAGCCACCATAAATGGGACCACACCCTTGTACAAGGGGCATATAAGTCATTTTACTAAAAGAGAGGAACAGTGTCATTACTACAATAGATTTGCTACAAAGATTATAGGCATGCTTTCATTTTCTTCACTTCAGGATATATATATATATAAGATAATAGAATATAATACTCTAAATGGTTCCCAACTTCTTGAAGAAGACAAAGAAAATCCCATTGTTTAATGGTCAATTTTGATTAATCTTTCTGTACTCTCCACTAACTCTTATTATTTTCAATGGTTTATTCTCTTGTTTGTCCAAATCTCAACCATAATTATCATAAATGGCATTCGAAATTACTACTGTTACATTGAGAGGAACACTTATGATTGTTGATCAAACACATAGTCAGTTCACAGTATTTTGTTTGTTCGGATATTAACTAGTGAATAAAAATTAATTGTTTGCACATCAAGTATCGAATTGGATTTTAATTCAGTAGTTTATGTCCAAACTTTTAATTTCTTGAAATGAATAACTACCAAAATTTTGGGAATTTGATATCTTACACACTAGAAAAATTTATCAATTACCAAAATTTATTAACAAATATTAGGTTAGTCTGCAAGATAAATAAGAAGCATTTACACACAAGTCCTAATTTATTAACTTATAATCCATTAAGTCCTAATTAACATTTTTTAAACCTTCAAGTCTCATTAAATTTTTAATAGTCGAAATTACCTTTCAAACAATGATTCTCCATCATTTATGATTATTTATGAAGGAACATGATGATTTGACATTTATTTTGATTTTAAAAACGTTAAAATATCAACTTCCAAATTGAAAAAACTAAAAAAATTTATTTGCAAAAAAAAAAAAATAATTAATCAGCTTGCTTTTTTTGGTTTTCCGAAAATACTTTTCAGAAAATTTTACTTTCTTATTTTTCGTGGTTTTTTTTAACTAAATTTTTTTAATATTTTAAGCATTTTTTAATTTTTAGATACACCTAACATAAATACACACAAAAAGTATAATTTTTGTGAAAAAAATATTTTAAAAATTCACTAAATATAAAAAATACAAAAAAAAAAAGAGAATTCAATTTATTTTTCGTATTTTTATGTATTTATTAATTTTTTAAAATATTTTTTCACAATTTTTTTTTATACTTTTTAAATACATCTAAGTAAGATGCATCTAAAAAAATAAAAAAAAATGCTTAAAATTTTAAAAATATTCACTAAAAACAAAAAAACACGAAAAACAAAAAACTCAATTTTTAAAAAATTTAATCCAAAAAACTCAAACCAAATACACAGAATGTTTTTTTTTTGAAAAAACAAAATTTTTTTTCTGAAAAAACAAAAATTTTTTTCGTGCAAAACTGAAAATTTTGTGTCTATAAAGGAGTATAACGATGGAACATTGATGTAAAAAATTGAAAAAAATAAAAAATAAAAAACTTTAAAAATGAAAAAACTGATAATGTTCACAGTTTTAAAATTGGAAAAAACTGATAATATTCTCGGTTTTATTGGATAGTTGAATCAAACTAAGTAGAAGGGTAAAAACGTTTAATCTTATGCTCTATTTTTTTTACCAGTTAGTGAAACAATTATCTGGAACATTATTATGCAAAATTGATAATGTTCTTAGTTTTAAAAATTAGGAAAAACTGATAATATTCTCAATTTTACTAAAGAGGACTTATTAGTTTAAAAAATCTTAAATATGATATGAGCTGTCATAATATTTGTAAATTGGACGTTTAGATAATTAACTCTAAATTTAATAATTTTTGCTATTAGAATTTTTAGATTTTACGTCAGCATGACAAATGTAAAGTGGCGGAAGTAAAAACAATCGTCGCAAACAATTTTAGTACCAGCATGAACATCGTTGCCCTGTATTTGAGACGAGATTGTCACGTGTATTCAAAACGACATTTATAAGCTTTAGTGATAACAAAATGCCCTGACTAAGAGCATCTCCAATCGTTAACCAAAAATTTCACCAAATCTGAGTCGAAAAAATGGCTTTTCACCAAATCAAATACTGAGCGTTCCAACCCTTCATTTTCATCAAATTTTCATCCGGGACAACCGGTTGGTCGACCGGCCGGTCGACCGGGTAGTCGACCGGTTAAGGCAAAAAAAATTTTTTTTTTTTTTTTGATTTTTTTTTTTTTATTTTTTTTGAACTTTTTGAACCTTTTAGTGGTCGACCGGTTGGTCGACCGGCTGGTCGACCGGTTAGCCCAAAAAAAATTTTTTTTTTTTTTTTTTTCACCTGTTTGACCCTTTTTTTTGAACTTTTTGAACCTTTAGCTGGTCGACCGGTTGGTCAACCGGCCGGTCAACCGGCTGGTCGACCGGTTGCTCTTTTCCAACGGTCATCAACAGTGTTTTGGTGAAATGCGGAGCCTGTCTTCGTTTTGGTGAATTGTTTGATGAATTCTGAATTTGGTATCAGTTTGGTGAAAGGGTTGGAGCAAAAAAAAGTGATTTTTCACCAAATTTTAAATTTGATGATAGGTTTGGTTAAGCGTTGGAGATGGTCTAATACTGCCAGATATATATAACTAATGGTACCAATATATATATATTTGAATCGAAAAAAAATATATATATATATAGCTTATTGCAACAAGAAGTGTACCACAGCAAAAAAGTGTTTGTAACTCATTAACTTTTAGCGACTGTGAATTGTCATTTCAAAAAGGGTAATTTAATTTATACACCATTAATTCTCTCAGTACATATTATTATTTATTATATACACAAAATAATTTTTTGAGTTTAAAAATATCTTAATTCACACTTTAACTTTCCATTACCACCTATGGGAACACACCACTTGTCTGTTTCAATATATATCACTACACACACCAAAAACTCTCCATCTTCGCCACTACACACACCAAAAACTCTCTATCTTCAAAACAGAGACTATTTTCGTCGGTGTTAATTTTCGTCGTTGTTGTTGAATTCCATCACCAATAGAGGCTTTTATTTGGCCTCTATCTTTACCGGTATTGATCTCCATCGTCGGTATTGAAATCTCGTCATGTCTTGTCTCGTCATTTCAGATCATTGACGGAGGGTTTCATTCGGCCTTTATCTTTGTTAGTGTTGATCTTCATTATCGGTGTTGAACTCTTGTCGTCGTTTCAAATTGTCATTCTCACCCTTGATTCACTTCTATAGTTAACAACACAATCAGTTTCAACATTGCTACATTGGGTGAGTATAGAATTCTGTAAAAAAATTAACAAAAAAAGAAAATCTTGTTCATGAATACAGAGTTGAACAACATAATTGTTTAAAAAATAAAATTTTAATTTATTTTAATTTATATCTTATTCAAAAATTTATATCTGAATAAAGAATTAAATTTTAATTTATTTTAACCGAGCTAATTTAAAATGTTCAATTTTTTATGTATGAACATTTAATATTTAGCCAATCTTAATAATTTGAACAAAATTGTTTTATTCAAATATAAATAATCGAATATTGTGCAAAAGTTCAAGTCTAATTGTTTGAACACATGATGAACAAATTTATCATCCCAACATACGAACGAGATAAACAAAAAACCAAAAACCTATGTCATAAACTAATATTTTCAATGTTCAATTCAACCTTTCAATATTTATATCAGAATCAACCATCTCAGTGTTATCTATGGTGTGCAAATTTTCAAAATTAATTGATTTCAATATTCTTAAACTTTAAATCTTCCAAGGCAATAATATTTTCAGTTTGAAAAATAAGTATAATGGAGACGCGAATGAAATGAGTTAATTAACAATGAATGATATCATGAGTATAGTGTGTTAATGATGGAGATGATGAAAAAAATACAGTGTTTATATGTTTAAACCCTAAACTCTATTGGTGATGATGGTGTGTGAATAGTATTTTATATTTTTAAATATGAAAATTTTGAATGAGTAGAATACACCCCTGTGTTGTCCTTGATGGTCTTTTCATTTGAAGATATTATTGAAATATAAAGAGTGGTGCTATTACCACCCCATGAATTATTTTGAACCCCTCATTTCTTTGGGTCCTCCACTTATAAATTTTGAAACCCTCAAAATTTCTTTTTCCCCCCCAAATAATATCAAAATTATCCTTGTGAAAACATTTCACCTATTGAATGCACACCCTCCACACCCCAAAAAAACATCTCTTCTGAAAAATCTTAACAAAACCCACCAAGAAGAAGAAGAACTAATGTGATTACTGTCTTTGCTGCCTCATCCACCATTGTCACAATTGGTATGCTCTCTCTCTCTCTCTATATATATATATACATATACATAATTTCTTAATTTTCTCGTAATAATTTCTTCTTTTACAAGAAAAAAAATTATAATAATTGGTTTGGTTGGTTTTGTTGGTAGATAATATGGGTGTTTGGGAAGTGGCTATTTTTTTGGACTTTTTGGTTTTTTGGCTATTTTAGTTTTTGGATTTGGGAAGTTGGGTTAAATTTTTGGGTTGGTTGTTGTATTGAAAAATGTGTTTGAAATGATGTTTGAGGTTGAAATGACAAATTTACCCCTAACCTTATTTTTCCTAAAATTGATCTACAGGGGCAAAATGGTTATTTAACTGCTTGTGGGGATGACAGTGGTAGCCTCAGCCTACATTGTGTTGGTGACAGTGTAGGTTGACAACCACTATTTTATTTATTTATTTATTATTTTTTTATATATTTGAGGCTAAAATAGCCTGTAGCCATGGTTCCCAAGCACTGCCAATATAAAATTGTAAGTTCAGCAGAGAACTACGCAGCAATATTATCAAAGCTACGTAATGAAGGAATAACTTTTCAACCTAATAACGGATTTGGGTTACTTTCGATAACTTCTGCAAGTGTTAAAAATTTTGACCATTCAATGTGTTAAGAAAATTTCATGTTCGGGCATGTATTTCCGAACTTGAAAGAATGAAAACTTCTGCAAGCGTTAACAATTTTGACCGTTTAATGTGTTAAGAAATTTTCATATTCGGACTTGCATTTCTGAACATTACTTATTTGTTCGGGAATGCCTTCCTGAACAAATAGGTAAAGTTCGGGCCTGTATTCTGAATATAATTCTAGGCTGTGACACATAAGCATGTGACACATAAGAATGCGTAGACCCCGAATCAATCAATACATATGCATTCTGAGTACAAATAGAGAGGATACCTGACACAACAGTTTCAGTATTCTGAACATCTCCCGGTACTAGGGCAAATACTCGGCCCTGCCTCATAGGCTCTTTCCCGGTAGCTTTGGGGTTAGGCTTTGGTGCTACATTTGATGCTGCTGCGCTTGGTGCAGTTTTACTGCTAGCTGGTGGAGCAGAAGGGCAGTCTTTAATCCTGTGGCCCACCTTGCCACATCTGAAACAAGCTCCGGTTATACTGTGACAGACCCCTTTGTGCTTGTTGCCACATGTGGAGCAGGGTGGAATAAATCCACTCCCCTGGCTGGGGCTGGTTGTTGACCCCGTATTCTGTTTCTTGGTTGCAGGGTTGTGCTTGCCTTTCTTGAATTTGAAACTCTGCCTTTTACCTTGCCATTCAGTTGTTGGTGTTTCAGATTGTTTCACTGCTGCAATATTTGACTCGGCCATTAATGCCCGGTCGAGAACACCCACATAAGTTGGCATTTTCAAAACATTTATGCGGTCCTGTATAGCAACACTAAGGCCACCTTCAAATCTCCTGGCCTTCTTATAATCGGTGTCCACCATATGTGGTGCATACCTAGCAAGTTCGGTAAATTGCTTCTCATACTCGGCAACAGACGTTTTGCCCTGTCTCAGCTGTTCAAACTCAGTTACTTTTCTATCCCTGATGCACTGAGGGAAATACTTTTCAAAGAAGGACTCCTTGAACTGAGCCCAAGTCATAATAGCGTTTGCATCACGGGTCAACATCCACCACCTTCTGGCTTCTTCCTGAAGGGTGAAGGTTGCTAACAGCACTTTATTGGCTTCAGAGCACGGAAACATTTCAAATAACTTTTCAGTCTCCAAGACCCAAGCTTCAGCCTTTAACGGCTCAAGGCCTCCCTGAAAGGACGGCGGTTTCAGTTTACTGAACTTATGAGTCAGTGCAATGATGTCCACCTCATTAGCATTCACATTCTGTACATTTGGTGCATTCTGTTCCGGTTGAACCGAAGGAGGAGGAGGTGGCTGTTGGTTCTGTTGTCGATCCAGTCTTTCAATTACCAGTCCCATCATTTGTTCAAGTCTGGCCATTCTGGCCTCAGAGGATGATGCTTCAGTTTCATTTGCATTATCCATTTTCACTATAAAGCAGTTATGACAGTTATCATTATAAACAGTTTTACAATTAAACAGTTTAACATTTAGCATATATTCAGTCAATCATAAGCACACACTTTTCAAGTTCATGAGATGCCCTAATTGCTTTTCTAGGACACCCTATAGCTCATTTGGACACGTGTGTGCGGTATAACTCGTGGTTAAGTATCGCTCTGATACCACTCTGTCACGACCCAAACCCGGCCCTATGGGTTTAGTACCGTAACCGGCCAGTAATCCGAGATTACCGAAGGCCTGTTGAACAGTAATACAGTTAAAACAGAGTACAGGGCCTGGCGGAAGCCAATATAGTAAATAACTAGTGTCCATTGAGCTGTGTAAATCTGTATGCCAAAAATATTTTTATGCATTCATACAGTTCCAAACAGTACAGTCTATACAATCATATACAGTCATACAGTACAGGGATTAAACCCCTCTCTCAACAGTACAGTAAAACAGGTAAACAGTAAACAGTCTGAACAAAACAGTAGGAGACAAGTGGGGAAGACAAAAACACCCCAAGCCATGGCATGGCGCCTCGGAACCTCACAGTGAGGCACATTGGCTGGCTTGACAAAACTGGGGACTAACCCACGCTCCTAGCTCCGGTCTGGCTGCTGAGAACCTACATATATATATAACAGTGAGCTAAAGCCCAGTGAATAACATAAAGCGTAAAGAGGTTATGAATGAATGTCCTTACAGTACAGTAATGAAAACAGTTCATTAAACAGTAGTTCAGTCTTTCAGTATTTCAGTCAAACAGTCATATGTGGTACATCCAATAGCCTATAACAGTAGGTCCAAAAGGACCGGGCCTTGACAGACCCAACAGTAGTGATGGCCATCGATCAGTAAACAGTACGGTTCCACAAGGGAACCTACAGAGCTCTGTAACAGTAACAGTAAACAGTAGGTGCTAAGGATGCCACAGTACAGTTCGGAAATAAAGGACATACATTCATTCAGTAAATAATTCCAGTTCAGTAAACAGTTCAGTAAACAGTTCGGTAAACAGTTCGGTTCAGTATTTTAAAGATAACCATTTTGAACATATCTTTACACAATTGTTACTCACAGAGATTGGGCTAATAGCAGCTAGAACGCGTCCCCGAGAGCTAACCCTAAACAGTTAACAAATGAACACACTCTAAGTTTAACAGTTGGGGAAGTTCAATAACTAAATCCCTAATTTGCCTCGGTGTGTTCTACATCTATATCCTCATTAAGATACCTTAAACTAGGCCTAAGAATGCCTAGGATGGGATGAGGATGCAAAGATGTGCACAGAAAACAGTTTTAGGACTTTTTCAGAAAACAGAGTCACGCTCGAGCGCACACTTCCCCGCTCGAGCGGACAGGCAAAAACGTTACCCGCTCGAGCGTGATTTCCTCCGCTCCAAAATTGTGCTGTTTAAACAATTTGCCGGATGCATTCGGGGGACGTCTACACTTTGTGGATTAAATATAATTCTAGGCTATTTCATTATTTAGTCCATGATGTGGTTGAGAATCTGGTTCAAGTTAGAAGGTGTGTGGGGGGCAGGTGATTGGGTCTGCAACTGGTTTGGGTTCTGCTGTAGTGTGCTTCTGGTGTTTTCTGCTGGGGTAGCATGGAGGGGTTCTGCATATGCTGTGGAGAGTGCAGCTGCTTGTTGCTGAATTATACTGACTTTGCTCTGTTAGGCTGGGGTTGTGCTGGGTGCAATTCATTATGGTCAGGGGAATATGTGTATCATGTTGCTGTTGTATTCTGCCTTAAAGGTCTAGGTGTGGCTAGTCTATTGGTCTGGGTTGAGCTGATGCTTGTTTGGTGTGGATTTTGAGAGTGCACTTCAGTTGGCAGATGATCTAATTTGGTGTGATGAACTATTGGTGAAAAATCTGTTTTGGTATGTTCAGTTCATTAGTTTTTTGGCTGTTTGATAGTGTAGGGTGATTGGTTTGTTTCTGGTTCAGTGGTGTTTTTGGGGTGTGGTTGTTTTGGTGTTTGTGGTTGGTTTCTCACCAACTCGCGATGATGTGATAGCATATGATTGGGCGTTCTTTTTGGTGCCAACCTAGTTGGGATTGATTAGTTTCGCTATGATGCTTGTGCACTCATCCTTCTCTATCTTTTATTGATGTAATAGTTTTCTGATTCATCAATAAATTTCTTTTCTTTGCCGATCAAAAAAAAAAAAAAAAAAAAAAAAAAAAAAGGATACCACGTTGTACTATCTTGTATCAATCACAAAAGTATATGACATCTATTATTTTCCAAACACCCAACATAAATGTAGTAGATCCTACTATCAAAATTAATCATAATAGTATAAGGTATTACATGACATATATATCCTATCTATATATAAAAATTACTCATGAAAGGAAGAGATGATTTTGATAGGCTGAGATGCTGTCTCCTTATTTCTTTATTTCTTTCCCCCTCTCTCTCTCTCTCTCTCTCTCTCTCTCTCTCTCTCTCTCTTAAAACTATGTGAACCTTATGCAAGCAATGCAATATGGACCATATGGTCCCCATATACTCTCTGTTTTACACTTTTTTTTTTGGGTGTTCATGGTCGATGCTTACCTTACAATACATGTTGAAGAGAGAGAGAGAGAGAGAGAGAGAGAGAGATATGCACATGTATGTATAATGTATGTATGTTAAAAGGTATTTGAAGTAAAGTCATTAAAGGGTCTTAGGAAATTTAGGAAGTCTCACTAACCTTGTCTGCATGTGGTGGCGTGGGCATGACAATATTCAATTCATTTGCCTTCTTCATGGACCACTTTCTTCTTTTCTCTTTTCTTTTTTTTAAATGTATGCTTTTTTCTATTTTTTTTCCTTCCTTTTTTTAAGCACCAATTCTAAGTTCTGTTTTGATGTTACAATTTTACAATGCAATGACCAAGATGATTAAATAAAGCAATTTTTCCAATTTTTTTTTTTGCATCATCTTAATTGTCAATAACTATTAGCAGTAACTTATGTTATGTACAGAACTTTATATCACACAACAAACTTATGACATTAACTAAAAGTACACTAACAAATATTTTAAATATAATACCAAATTTGAGTAGTTTAACCTTAATTAGGTTACAGATTAAGAAGCCTAGCTACACACTACAATTTTCTAGATATTTACCAATAAAATTACAGCACGATATATTTTGGAGTGGCGTCATCTTTCAAAATTGGTGTAATGAAATAAAAACAATATTCCATAATTTATACCAACATCCACAACATAAACTCCTAAAGTAATTGGAAATTCTACCTTTAGATATCATCATTAAGGAGTTAAAATAGACATTTCATGTTGTGTGAATCCTACAAGATGCATATCCACAATCGGCGAAAATTAAACGTAAATTTCTAGATGTGAAAATCTACCAAATCTTGTTAGCAATATATCTATGTTAATTCAATTTCTTTGATCACTGTCATTTGCATTAGAGTTATAATAAAAATTAAGTAATGGGAATTAAATATTTTTATAACAAAACTACGAGCTTGTTATGGACGAAGTCAGAATTCTTACATTAGAGGGTCAATGTTAATAATAATAATAATTTTTTTTTTTTTTTTTTTTTGAATTAGGAGAGGCAATTAATGAAAATTTTTAATTTTTCATGGGATTTCAATTGAAATACTCCTATAATATGAGTCTTTTTAATTTTTTACCTATTAAAAACCATAAGAATGAGGGGAAAACGGGGGAAGAATATAAGAAGAAAAGATTAGATTTGGATTGGCATATGCTATGCTGTTTATATGAGCAAATTTGTTACAAGTACTCAATTATATGGCCACCATCTAATTTTAAGAATGTTTTTAAAAAATTAAAATTCTATTTATATTCTAGCAAGTTTACCACTATTGCAAGGTACATCCAAATCATGTCAATCACCATTACACAATATATAATATTGTCTTATATGTCAACATATGCCATCCTAGTCCAATATTCTAATGCCATAAGACAAAAGAAGTTGTGACTGGAAGTAGCAAAAGCATACTTGGAAGGAGTGGATATAAAACTCCTCCTATGATTCTTATCTATTTATATCCTCTCATCTCATTCCTTCTTATCTGTGAAAGCCTAAAGAAGAAGAAGGTGAAGATAGAAGGGGCTCTAAGCTAGGTCACA
The DNA here is from genome assembly GCA_036172215.1 of Camellia granthamiana. NCBI lineage: Eukaryota > Viridiplantae > Streptophyta > Magnoliopsida > Ericales > Theaceae > Camellia > Camellia granthamiana. The sequence goes on along the minus strand of CM069911.1, from coordinate 63,688,032 downwards.
AAGAGGGTGCGTACGACCTTATCATGCACCATAGATAGTTGAAGCTGCCAGCATGATCTGAGCTTTCCTTATCATAGGAAAAAATCGATCATATGGCAGCTTCACCCGTCAATGGGAGTATGGAAAACCCTAATCACCACAAACTCTAATTCCATCTCTTCTAATCCCAATTTTCAACAAACCTATTATGTTTTTCTCTTCATTGCAAAAACCCTACAAAAAAGGTATGTGTTCTTCTCATAGTTTTAAATAATAGCATTAGGATATATATTGGTATGTGGATATCAACTAATACCTTACCAGGGCTGATATATCAGTGAATATGGATATCTCTATTTGGTTTTTGGCTAATCTGGGCATCCCAAGATTTACTTTCTCTCTCTACCCCCTTCCATATTCATGTTTCCTTTTCTCTCTCTTTCTCTCTCTCTCTATATATATAGTATTTTGGTGGTGTTTTGATTGTTGTGTTCTTCTTTTGTGTGTCAAAGTAATGTTATGCAGAGAATCTTAGAAGCAGGCGAGGGATGTTGTTAGGGTTTTAAGTGACAGAAATTCTGTCCTAATGTGGTTGGTGCTTTTGAGATCCCTCCTCGTGCCTTTGGGGTTTTTGATTTTTATATTCCCAAATGTACTGTTTTTGTCAATTTGTGCCAGGTTGTATGCTTCCTTCTGTATTCATATGTTTGATCTATTCAAAGTTCTATATGTGCATTTCTTTTGTTGTTTTTTCATGATTATATGTATCCATTGCCAACTGACCCCGTCAGGGTCGGCTCAAATGATAAGTCGCTCTGATTCTGTTCAGGTGATTTTAAATTCGAGTCTTGATGTCGTACTTTGTCCGATATATGAGGCTTGCAGGTGGTCGCACTTATTCTGAGTTTTGGCGCCTATGGTGGATCCAAAAGACTCTACTTAGGATCATTCTTGGTTATCAAAAAAATAACTGAAGCTTGATTGTGTCCTCTCCTCTATTTCCATGGGTTTAATTATCAACTGATACGTCAAATTTTGGACTTTTAATACTAGTATTCGTTCATATATCAACTGCTATTGTTTGATGATATCAACTTAGATAATATTGCGGATACCCTTTTTTAAAATCATTCTCACTCCACCCCCACCCACCACATTTCTCTCTCTCTCTCTAACATATTTCTAGGTACCTTGGGATGTCTCATTTGGAAGATAATAACATTCTAGAAGAACTGCAAGAAGTACAAAGATCATGACCAAACATGGCAATAAATTGTCTCATTTGGAACTTAGTACTGAAGCTGATGATCTGGGTAGAAAATAAGAGGGACCCTTTTGAAACTTTTTAAAGAGAAACCACTGGAATAAAATTTTCTAATTATACAGAAAGAGAACCAAAAAAAAAAAAAGAGTGTTTTTGGAAAACAGATTGAACAATATCTTCAATAAGGAAGCAAAATGGACAAATAGAGTAGACACAAATTATTTAAAGCAGAATGGAGTAACAGACAAATACATTTAGCATTCTGCAAAACAGTTTCTAGTTGCTACTCTTGTAAACCCAAATAATACTTTTGCTATTTTGTGAAAACAGAAGCATGATAAATAAATAAATAAATAAAAATAAGCTATGCTGCTATTGTAGACTACTATATATTGTGTTTGGATATTGAATTTGTGAAGGAAAAAAATAGTAAATGAAATATAAATTTTTCTTCATTCTTTTTTATTTCTCTTCCGTAAATTCAAAATTCAAACATAATCTTAAGCATCACTATTTATGAAAAAATTAGCAAATTTCACTTTACCTTGCGGTATTGGCAATGTGCACATAACTCCTGTCATTTAGATAGAACTACCTCAACCCAAATGGTTTGTGAATTAAAATATACCACTAACTTCTATTAACGGTGGTTATAATATTCTCACCATCTTCAATTCTTTTGAACTCAAACCCTTTAATTATCGTGTAGTATTGAGCCTTTTTAGTGTAACTTATTTTAAGACTTGATTATCAAAAACATAGAAGTCAAAAGCATCTCTTTTCCAATTTTCACATAACTAGATAAAAAAAAAAAATTTAAAAATAAAAATTATACCAAACAGTTTATAAATAACTTATTTAATCTACAGCAAATAAATAACTCATCTACTATTTGGAAATATAAGCGTCCACAAATTATAACAAGAAAAATGATCCGGACCCCCACTGGGGGTTACCCCCACTACCCCCACTAGCCTGTGATTGGCCTTTTTTTTTTTTTTTTTTTTTTTTTTTTTTTTTCAATCACCAACTCTCACGTGTGTATGGGGGGGAGAGTGGGGGTCTCAATTAGGTCTCTTATAACAAGGGCTTAAGTAGTTATTCCTAAATATTAGTCAATATCATAGAAAATTAAGTAAAATTTTGAAATAAAAATAAAACAGTAATACTATAAATCCAGTCTTATTCTAGAAATTTTTCAGAATCTTCATCATATGGTTCAAATTTATTCTACACACAATCTCACACTATATAAATTAATCCCTCACCTTGAATTTTCTGAGTGGAGAAATCTGGGCTTCTAGATTAATTCAAAAGCAAAAACCAAAACAAAAACTGTGATGGGTTTTAAGACACTAGTATAGATTGTGTTTTCCAACATAGAAATCTTTTTCTATTTTAATTATGTTTTTTTGGACTTCTGAAACCCTCTGTATTTTTTCTTCATTGCTGTAGTCTGTCTCTCTCTTCACGGCTGCCGACTTATACAGTCATCTATTATGTGCTGCATTTTCTTCGCAGATGTGATGATTTTACATCTCCTTCTTCCTATGTTCTGTTTGAAGAAGAATAAATTTCCTAGGTAGAAGCGGCACAGTCAACTTTCTACGCATTGAATGTCACTCCACTGCCTAACTTCTCCGACCAACCTTGACTCTCTCTCTCCTCTCTCTCCAATAACCATTGGTGATGTTTAATAGTAGTAATTATTTAGTAATCTTTGAGAATCATGTGATATCAACGGACTAGAAAAAGACAAATTTTCGGAGAACTTGTATTGTTATAGGTCGATTTACTGGCATGTTTGAAAAACCCTTGAATTGGCCGATACACGTTTGAAAAATCTAGAAACCTCCTAGATGTTGATTTGTGATTATGTATCAATTTTAAGTAGAATATAAAAAACCCAATCAAACAATCAAGAGAAAGAGACACAAAGATTTTACGTGGAAAAACCACAATTGGACACCTTCCAATTGTGATCAAAAAACCACGGGCCAACTGCCACAAGAACAATCCACTAAGAAGATTTAAAGGAATTACACAGGTATCACTCTCAATTATCTAGCGAATCCACAACGCCTAATTGAACCAACCTCTATGTGCCTCTTCCAACCCCATCTTCACCACGGAATTGTCTTTCTGATGAGCCACTCCGGATTCCACCAAAGCTTCAGGCTCGAATTCTTCAGAATCCACAACTGAAGAACAACTCTCTCTTTTGTGTATAACAAACAAACCTTTGATGTACTCTCTTTAAACCATGAGTTGAATACTCAATAAAAACATCAAAGAAAATAACAAAATATCCCCAGATATAAACCTTTAAGAACCAAAAAGAAGATCTGGAGGAATTCAATGAATAATCTAGTTTTGGGAGAAAACCAACTATTTATAGAGACCCAAAGTAATCCTGTTTTTGGAAGAAAACCAACTTCTTAAAGAACTCCAAAGTAATCCTGGTTTTGGAAGAAAACCAACTTCTTAAAGAACTCTTGTTACAACCTTGGTTTTGATCCATGGAATTTGACAACAAAAAGTCCTAACAATCTCCCCCTTTGTCAAATCCTGGATAAAACCAATCTAAAACAAATTGCCTAACAAAATCTCTCAAGCAGCACCACCAACTATGAACTAACACTCAAATCCATGCTCTTGAATAATTATCCTGAAATAAAACAACCACACACAAGCCAACCAAAATATGTGGAACTGGATTAAATAACAAAATATAAATCCATCCATAAACAAAATACTAAAAATCCAACTGTACCAAAGAAGGATATATGCAAAAGTAAAAACACTGTACCATCAACCAAACTACTGTACCATCAATAGACATCAAACACTGGTAATGATGAACCAAACTCCCCCTCATTAAAAATAACCACAAACACTGAAAACAGTGAACAAGAAGAAAAATGACAAAAAATAATATGGTGGAGCAAGCAAGGAATTTCAGATTTGTACCTTGAAACACACAAGATTATCCAAGAAACACAATTACTTGAAAACACAATGTGCACAGCCTCTAGAAAATTCCTCATAAAAGAAAGTGATGCATTATGTGAAAAGCATAGATCCCATGAGAAAAGGTGTGTGTGTGACTCTTGGAGTTCGACAAACGCAAGATTCAAATCCTAGTAGTGATATAAAAGTTAGACCTCTGACAAGAGAATCTTAGCATAACTAAGGAAAGTCAAACCACTAGGAATCAAGGGGTATTTGGTGAGTAAAGGCGGAGGCTCCCCCTCAATCAATGAATCCTTTATATTTTTCCTTTTTTTTTTCACATTTTTTTTTTCTTTCTTTTGCATATTTTTTTCTTTCTTTTGCACATTTTTTTTTTCTTTTGCACATTCTTTTCTTTCTTTTGCACATTTTTTTCTTTTGCACATTCATCGATGGCTGACACGCTCAAGAGTATGGAAACCGAACCAGAGAAGCATGGATATATTAAGGATGGCCTGGTTGGTGACTCTGAGGTAGCCTTTTCCTCATGGCTGGACTACAAAGAACAGAGGGGAAAGCCATGGAGATGCAAAAAGATGGAAGATGGTTAAGAGACTCAACATCACCCAAGATATGCTAGTATAGGTCAATTCCTTTAGAAAAGCAAGAGATATCATGCCAGAAGTCCATGGAAAAAATAATCACTAAAGTGGAAGACTCCAATATTTGCTAATCCAAGAGTGTGTACAGAATGAGACATACTAATCAAAGAACACACACTCCAAAATGAGTAATGACCACAGAAAGCACACACATATTAACATGTAATGGTTATTCTCATCAATTCCAATATGCACCAAGGACCATCAAAAATTTCAAGCTTGCAAAACCATACTAAGAAAATCTTTTTGGATTTTTTTTTTTTTTTTTTTTAACAAAAAAGCAAGACATAAAAAAAACTAACATGCACACAACTTTTTTTTTTTTTTTCTCATTAAAAAAAAACACACAGAGACCCCAAAAAAACTAAAAAGAGTAAACACATCAACACAAGTCAAGTTTTCTCACCCAAATCTTTTTGGTCTTAGCAAAAACAGGTCTAGCGGTCTTGGTAAGTGTCGTGGTGTTGTGAACACCCTCATGAATCTTGGTATTCTGCCTAGACATGTAAGGTTGTCTCCTAACCCAAAAAATATTCGAATTTCTACCCTTTTGAGACATTCTCCCATGCAATTTATAACAAAAAGGGCGAATATGACCATGCATACCACAATGATGACAAATAAAAACAGGGTGTACCTTCTTTTCTTTTACCTTACCAACTCTAGGGAGTTTGAGAAGTTTTTCCTCTTGTTGAATCTTTTGTCCTCCCTTGCCTTGAGTTCTTGTATCATGAGATGTGGAAGCACTCTGTTTTTGCTCTTTCTTACCTCCAAATCCAATGCCACTCTTGTCAGAACAGATTTGTTGAGACCCAATGATATCCTCCAAAGTCTTTGATCCTTTGTTCCAAAGACCAATGGTAACCATGGCATACTTTAGCTCTTCCTCTTTCTTGATCATTAGTTCTTCCAAAGCAACTTGAGACATCTCGAGAGATTTAATCTTTTCTTCAAACATGGCATGGGTTTCCTGTAGCTTATTCCTCTCTGTCTCACAAGTCAACAGTTTTGCACAAAGAACTTGTTGATCATCAGCTATCTTGATGGCATTGATCCTAGCCTCAGAAATCTCCTCCTTAAGTTTGACATTCTCACATTCACATGCTTTGAGTTTCTTTGTGAGTTTGTCATTCAATTTGAATAACTTAAGAGACTCCTTATACAATTTTTCATAAGCTTGCTCAAGCTCTTCATGATCACTCTCTGAGGATTCATCATCAGTGATAGAATTTCCCTTACGAATTGAGTCCATTATCACAAATCAAACAAGATCTCGTTCTGAAAGAATTTTTTTTAAAAAAAAATAGAACGACCCGCTCTGATACCAATTGAAAAATCTAGAAACCTCCTAGATGTTGATTTGTGATTATGTATCAATTTTAAGCAGAATATAAAAAACCCAATCAAACAATCAAGAGAAAGAGACACAAAGATTTTACGTGGAAAAACCACAATTGGACACCTTCCAATTGTGATCAAAAAACCACGGGCCAACTGCCACAAGAACAATCCACTAAGAAGATTTAAAGGAATTACACAGGTATCACTCTCAATTATCTAGCGAATCCACAACGCCTAATTGAACCAACCTCTATGTGCCTCTTCCAACCCCATCTTCACCACGGAATTGTCTTTCTGATGAGCCACTCCGGATTCCACCAAAGCTTCAGGCTCGAATTCTTCAGAATCCACAACTGAAGAACAACTCTCTCTTTTGTGTATAACAAACAAACATTTGATGTACTCTCTTTAAACCATGAGTTGAATACTCAATAAAAACATCAAAGAAAATAACAAAATATCCCCAGATATAAACCTTTAAGAACCAAAAAGAAGATCTGGAGGAATTCAATGAATAATCTAGTTTTGGGAGAAAACCAACTATTTATAGAGACCCAAAGTAATGCTGTTTTTGGAAGAAAACCAACTTCTTAAAGAACTCCAAAGTAATCCTGGTTTTGGAAGAAAACCAACTTCTTAAAGAACTCTTGTTACAACCTTGGTTTTGATCCATGGAATTTGACAACAAAAAGTCCTAACAACGTTACATAATGATGTGCCCTGATATATACCAGCTGATATTTTTAATACTGATATGATATGTATTTTGATATAATGATTTAGAATTATGTGATATTGTTCACATGGTGTTTCCAGTCAATAACATAATGGACAATTTTATGAGTGCGACAATTCTGACTCATCTTTTTTAGATAACATAAAATAAGCACATAAAAATACTAAGAAAAGAAATATGACGTCTAAATCCAACACTAATATTATATTGTCGGTCTCACACTTAAAATGAATGAGAATCACAAATAGAGAAGTTATGAACTGAGAAAAAGCAATTCAGAAACTTACCCGAAATGTCGTTGAATGATCTAGATTTAATTTTGTATAATAGGACTCACTCTTGAAATACAACTTAATCATTCAATGCTTTTTTTGAATATTTTTCTAAAGAACCACAAATTGTTAAACTTGATATTTTTTTGTGATTGGTTTCTTGATTTGTAGCATTACTCATTAGATAGTTGAAAAATAAACGTTGTGGTGCTGTTTGGTAACACTTACGTTTTCAGTTTTCTGTTTATATTTACAAAAATTTTAAAAACTCAAATAAAAACTTGTTTGGTAAAATTTTTAATTTATAAATCAGTGGTCTCAGTTTATAAATTTTGCCAAAAAATGAAAACACAAAAAATGTGTTTCCATTTTGAGTTTTCAGTTTTTTTTTTTTACCACCCACCACCATTTTCCACCACCGTCTTCCGCCACCACCACCCACCATCACCTGCCATCACCACTCACCACCCACCTGCAACCACAACCCACCACCCGCCACCACCAGCCACCAGCCACCTGCCACCCACTCGCCACCACCACCCACCCCTCGCTGCCGCCACCACCACCACCACCACTCACCACCCACCACCCACCTGCCATCCACCCGCCACCACCCGCCACTACCATCCACCGCCCGCCACCTACTTACCACCACCACTCACCACCCACCACCTACCTGCCACCACTATCCACCACCTACCACCACCAGCTTCCTACCACCACCAGCCACATGTCATCCACCCGCCAGCACTACCCACCACCCACCACCACCACCACCACCACCACCACCACCCACCCGCCACCAGCCACCTGCCACCCACCGCCACCTACCTGCCACCACCACCCACTCGCTACCACCCGCCACCGTCACCCACCCACCCACCACCACCACCACCCGTCACCTACCCACCACCCACCTGCCACCACTACCCACCACTCGCCACCACCACCACTACCACCCACCACCCACCCGCCACCACCCACCACCACACGCCATCCGCCACCCACCTGCCACCACCACCCACCACCCACCACCCACTCGCTACCAACCCACTACCGTCACCCACCCACCCATCCACCGACCACCACCTACCCGCCATCACCATCCACCCGCCACCACCACCACCCGCCATCCGCCACCCACCTGCCACCACCACCCGCCACCGCCACCACCACCACCACCACCACCCACTCGCTACCACCCACCACGCACCACTGTCACCCACCTACCCACCACTACCACCCACCTGCCACCACACACCACCACCAGCTACCTACCACCTACCGTCACCACTTTCTACCACCGTCTTCCGCTGCCACTTGCCACCACTTGCCATTTCTCACTCTTTTTTATATTTTTAAATTTTTTAAAAATATTTTGTCAATTACCAAACGCGTTTGTAATTTATGTTTTTCTAAAAATAAACAAAAAATAAACAAAAACCAGTTTATAAATTTTTTGTAAATATAAACTGAAAACGTAAACATTACCAAACACATATGTTTGGCATTTCTTATAATGTCACATACTACGCCAAGGGTATTCGATAATTTCCATTTGGATAGTGATTTTTGGACTTCATTGAAGTAGCACAAAAGAAAGTTGTGTTTGGTTTTTTCTTTTTAGGTCGGTTGTTGGGATTTTCTCGCCAGATTTTGTTTGGAAGCTCCATTTGGCTAGACTCCATCCATCTTTTTTGATTCTCCAAGTAGAGCCTTACAAACCCAAAAACGTCATCAATTTGATTCTCACAACCTTTTGTGGTTTGGTTTCCCATTTGTGCCGTAATAATATCTCAAGAACATGTTGTTGGGTTGGCCACTAGCTAGGGTTAGTTACATCCATTTTAGGTTGTCTTTGAATTATAAATTTGCGAATAATTTTATAAAGGAAAATGAAAAATACGAATGAAATGTAGGTGAAATGTAATTATATTTCATTCACATTTCACACACTTTTTTCCTTTTTCTACCCAAATCCATGATCTAAACATAGCTTAATATGGGAAATGGGACTTTCTTTGTGTTGAAGCAACCCTAGAAAGCCTTTCTTTTGAGTTTGGTAATGTTTTCGTGGACTTTAGCATGGCACTTGTTGGAAATGAAGGCACTATCATGTCAAGGAGTCCTATTTTGTTCATCCATAGCTTTCTCTTTGATTGATTAAAGTGAGAAGAAAAAATAAATTTGTTGACACAATTTTGAAATTGTGTTTTGTTCACACAAAATCGAACTTGTTATTTGATTCACCAAACTGTAACAACCCTCATTTTGACTTAGCCATGCTTGCATACGTTTTTGTATGATCTTGTCTTGACATGTTTATAAATCGTGTTATCTTGTTTTGCCTTGCTTTGTTACGTGTTACTTGCTTGATCTTGTCCCTAGCTTGGTGTGTAACCGAGGTCAGCTTAGCCTAGTTCGCCTTTGAACCTTTGTGCTTGGAATGATTTTGGACCCACTTGGTTGACCTCCATCTTCACCCCGGCATGTTTGCCAAGATGTCACTCTTTGGGCCGGAGTGTTTAGAACCAAGGCCGAGATGTTTGGTACTAGTGATCTTTGTCCTTGGGCAGGTATGGCCTAGACCGAGATGTGGCACACCCAGGCCAAGGTGTGGCACAGCTTAGTCAGGTGTCGTCCTCCCTAGCCGATGTCTTTGTTACCCTATTGCCGAAGCTTTGTGTTTAGCCGATGTCCTTGATTGCCGATGTGTCTTGCCTTAGCTTGCTGCATACGCTTTGTCATAGAGTTGTCTTATCAATCAATCACCTTTTTGAGTTGAACCAACCCAGAACCGCCACGTGTCCGAGCTGCAGACTAAGACAGCCGGGAGGCCTATAAACATATCATTTGTATCATTTTGTATCATTTTTGGGTTGCAAATCTTTGTTTTAGAGAGAGAAGCTCTAGAGGAAGAAGAAAGAATTCTTAGAGAGAGAAGTAGAGTTTCGAGCTTGATCTTTGAGGATCGAACCGTTAGATTTGAGCTTTGAGGTTAGATTCTTGCTCTACTCTGATTGTTTTTACTGTTTACCGAGCTGCATTGCATGATCGCATTTGTTTTGCATGCCATGCATTGATTTGAAGTTGGTTTTTGAAAGAGAAAAATAGTGTTCTTGAGTTCTTGGAGGAAAGTCTCGTTTTGATTTGAAAGTTCGGAACAAGAATCATATTTTCATGTTTGCTCTTGCATGATCTTCTTGTATTGGTACCTAGGTCTATGTTTTTGAACTCTTGGCATGAAATCTCAGATTTTATATAAGCAAGTCATGATTCTAGCATGCATGTTCTTGATAATCTTGTCCCTTGCATTCTTCAAGGGGAAACCCAGGATTTTCCCGATTTCGTTATTGTGTGTGGCCATCAGGACCACACCTCGGCAAGGAGGTGTGGGACCTCGGCAAGACCTGGATGGTACCCAGTGTGTTTCCATGAGATGGAAAACAGTGTTTTGGCACTCAGCATGTTTCGCTTTGTTATTGATTTAGATTCGGTGGGAGTGCCGAGATCATTACATGTATGTAAAGCTTGTTTTGAGAATATGATTTGCCATGTGATTTGTCAGGACTCTGATCTTTGCTTTGAGCCTACACCTGAGAAGCCAGGTGAGTGGTGCTTTTAATAAAGCTATGTTATACTGTTTAATAAATCTTGTCTTGCTTTGTTTTGATGAAAGTATTTGTTAAGCATGAATGATTAGGCTATTTCGATGTATCAAGTATAAGTCTTGTTTTGATGTTATCGTTGAAAAGTCCCTTGTGCTGGAGGACTCTAAACTTTCGCGGCACCACTTGTCAAAAAGGGCTACGGGCCTAAGTGACACCAGACCCTTGTATTAAAAGGATACGGCCCTTTCTTGGCAAGCCATTGTGTTAAAAAGGGCTACGGGCCTAAGTAACACAAGTCCCTTGTGCTGGAGGACTCTAAATTTTCGCAGCACTAAGTATAAAAGGATACGGTCCTTTCTTGGAAGAATTATCGTGTTAAAAAGGGCTACGGGCCTAAGTAACACAAGTCCCTTGTGCTGGAGGACTATAAACTTTCGCAGTACCCTTGACTAATCGATTACGGATCGTACAGTCCCTTGTTTTGCCGATGTCAGTAAGCATCCCTTGAGACTTGTAAGATTTGATGGATGAATACAGTTCATCCCGTGATTTGATAAAGCTTGATTTGTGTTTTGCCGATGTCAGTAAGCATCCCTTGAGACTTGTAAGACTTGATGGATGAATACGGTTCATCCCTTGATTTGGTAAAGTTTTGCTGTGTTTTGCTTTGAACGGATCTCGGCTAATATTTGTATGGTTTTGGCGTGTTTTGTTTTGAAAGGACGTCGGCTATATTCATGCAAAACCTTTATTATTGGTACCATTCACTAAGTTCCAAACTCACCCTCGCTATATATATGTAGGTGATGAGCAGGACGGCGGTGACGCCTAGGTGTATTTTGCAAAGCTTGTTTTTAGATTCTTGTCACGTCGGCTTAGTTTTGCGTTCATGTCGGCGATGACTCCTTTACGTCGGCCTTTTGTGTTGTGTCGGCTTTTGTATTTACGTCGGCAATTCTTGAAAATTATGCTTCTTAGTCTGCAATCAGTGTATTTGTGTATGTCGGCTGAGAAGCCTTTTGATCAAGATGTAAATTTGTATGTTGTTATTTATGGATTGGATGTAAACCATATTGTATATGTCGTCTCATTTGATCTACGCACAGCTCTTATGGACCACTTGTATTTTAATTTATTTGCTGCCGCATTTGTAAGCCCCATATATTATACTCTGTTTGTGTGTGAACTTTGAAAGTTAGGCTTCGGTAATCTCGGATTATTGGCCATCATGGCACCATCCTACTAGGGGCGGGTTGGGGTCGTGACAGAATGGTATCAGAGCACAAGTTTCTCAGTATACGTTATTCACACACTTTGAGTCCTAAATAGCATAGGATTTCCCTTAGAAAGATGTTAGGACTGCATCATAGTGCTTGCTATTTGAACAAGGTGTGCATTGTCTTGACATGTCTATTTGTTACTTGCCTATGTGGTTATTGTTTAATCGCTTAAAAAGTCACACTTTGCATACTCATAGCATCATGAGAAGAGGTAGACCTCCAGTTGGCCGGGATCAGCCCGAAGACAGATTAGACAGACTGGAAAGATTAGTTGAAGGTTTGGCCCGCGAATTGAGGCAAACAAGACAGCAGTATGCTAGTACCACTTCAACCCAGGCCGAGCAGATAAACGGCCGAAATGTAGTTCCGCCTCCACCTCCCCCAGTGCCGCAAGTTCCTTCACAGCCAGCTTTGTATGGGGATGGCACGATAGCTTTGATCAGGGAGTTCAAGAAAATGAAACCACCGAGATTCTCTGGGGGCATAAAGCTGATGAAGGCTGAGGCATGGGTCTTGGAAATGGAGAAGTTGTTCGAGATCTTCCCCAGCACTGACACTCAGAAGGTAACATTGGCAGCATTCACGTTAGATGATGATGCTCGCAGATGGTGGATGATGATTCGAGGAAGCAATCCAGACTTAACCTGGATCAGATTTTTGGAACTGTTTTACAACAAACATTTTCCCCTAAGTGTTCGAAACCGCAAGGCTACCGAATTTCAGACTTTGACGCAGGGCAACCGAACAGTGGCGGAATATGACCGCGCTTTTACTGAATTGGCAAGGTTTGCACCTCACGTGGCCAACGATGAATACATGAAGGCTCGGAAGTTCGAGAGTGGGCTTCGCGGACCGATTCAAGACCGAGTTAACTTGCACGATATGCCGACTTACGCCTAAGTGTTGGACAAAGCCATTCTGGCCGAAGCTAACTTGAACAGGTACCAGAGCACGGGAGAGAACCAGCGAAAGAGACAGAACTATGACAGTCGCTGAGCACAGTTGGGCACCAAGAAGAAGACGAACAAGGGCAATACTGGGTATCTAAGGCAGGAAGGTAGAAATAAGCCGACGTGTTCAGATTGTGGGAAGCAACATTTCGGGGTCTGTCGTCGGACGTCTGGAGCCTGTTATGAATGTGGAGAGATGGGTCATTATGTGAAAGATTGTCCTAAGACAAAGGCTGAAAACAACAAGAAAGGTGAGAGCACCTCAGGCGCCGTTCAAAAAGGTAATGTGGGGAAAGGACAGATGAGGCAGGGCAGAGTGTTTGCACTAGTACCCGGAGACACTCAGAATGCTGAGGCAGTGGTGTCAGGTATGCTCTCTATTTGCTCTCAAGATGCTTATGTGTTGATTGATTCGGGTTCTACGCATTCGTTTGTATCTGCTAAGTTTGCCGAGAAGATTCATAGGAAACTAAAACCCCTTGATTATGTATTATCTGTGTCTACTCCATCTGGGAAATCTATAATTGTTGCATCCATCTATAGAGCATGTGTTATTCTGATTGAGAATATTGAATTGATAGTTGATTTAATGCCATTGGACATAGCTTATTTTGATGTTATATTGGGAATGGATTGGTTAATGGCGAATTGCGCATCTATTAATTGTGTTTCGAAAAGTGTCACACTGAAACCCCCAAACCTAGCCGAGGTTATTTTTCAGGGTAAAGGAGTAGTACCCCCACCTTACTTGATCTCATCCATGAAGGCCTATAAGTTGATCCAAAAAGGGTGTAAGGGTTATCTGTGTAGTATACTGAGTAATCAGAATGGAAATGTTAGTCTAGCCGACATCCCAGTTGTTAATGAGTTCCCCGACGTCTTTCCAAACGAACTGCCTGGCCACCTAGTTGATAGGGGAATAGAGTTTACTGTTGATATCATATCGGGGACACAGCCGATCTCTAAAACACCCTACCGAATGGCCCCGGCTGAACTTAGGGAATTGAAACTGCAACTACAGGAATTGTTGGATAAGGGATTTATCAGGCCGAGCGCTTCACCATGGGGAGCACCCGTTTTATTTGTTAAGAAGAAGGATGGCACACTTCGTCTTTGTATAGATTACCGAGAACTTAATAAAGTCACCATTAAGAACAAGTACCCATTACCTAGGATTGATGATCTACTTGATCAGTTACAAGGAGCACGAGTCTTTTCTAAGATTGACCTTAGGTCGGGCTACCATCAGCTTAAAGTTAAAGCCGAGGATGTTGAGAAGACCGCTTTTCGAACAAGATATGGCCACTACGAGTTTTTAGTGATGCCTTTTGGAGTGACCAATGCCCCTGCTGCATTTATGGATTTAATGAACAGAGTCTTCAAGCCATACTTAGATGAGTTTGTAGTCATCTTCATTGATGATATATTAATCTATTCCAAGAGTAAAGCTAAACATGAGAATCATTTGAGACTTGCTTTGCAAATTTTGAGAGATCGGAAATTGTATGCTAAATTTAACAAGTGTGAGTTTTGGTTTTCTACTATCTCATTTCTGGGTCATGTGATAAATGAAGAGGGTATCTCGGTCGATCCTAGCAAAGTGGAAGCCGTAGTGAATTGGCCGAGGCCGACTAATGTGTCCGAGGTTCGAAGTTTTCTGGGTTTGGCAGGTTATTACAGGAAATTTGTGAAAGATTTCTCAAGGATCGCAGTTCCATTGACGCAATTGACTAAGAAAGGAGCACCGTATCGGGAATCCGCTTTCCGGGAACTGAAGACGAGGTTAGTTACCGCACCAGTACTTGTACTTCCGTCAGGTAATGAAGAGTTTCATATCTATAGTGATGCATCGCATAAGGGTTTGGGTTGTGTATTGATGCAAAAGGGTAGAGTCATAGCATATGCATCTCGTCAGTTGAAGCCTCATGAAAAAAAACTATCCTACCCCATGATTTGGAGTTAGCAGCCGTTGTATTTGCTTTAAAAATTTGGCGTCATTACTTGTATGGAGCTTCTTATCAGGTTTTTTACAGATCATAAGAGCTTGAAGTACCTATTCACTCAGAAAGAATTAAATTTGAGGCAGAGAAGATGACTTGAGTTGTTGAAGGACTATGATATGCAAATTCAATATCACCCAGGAAAAGCTAACAGCGTGGCCGACGCTTTGAGCAGAAAGTCAGTTGGAAATTTGGCATGTTTAACCATGATTTCAGTAGAACCAACTATTGTTGAAGAAGTAAAGGACAAGACAAATGGAGGATGAATTCTTCAGAAAGATAGCCGAGGAGATTGTTACAAAGCGAGATCAGGGTACACTTTTGAGAACCAAGTACTCAAGTTTGAAGGAAGATTGTGTGTGGCCGATGTTCCAGAGTTAAAAAGGAAAATTTTGCTGGAAGCTCATAATTCCAAGTTTGCTGTTCATTCAGGAAATACCAAAATGTATCAAGATGTAAAACAGACGTTTTGGTGGCCAAATATGAAGAGAGAAATAGCCGAATTCGTGTCCCAGTGTTTGCATTGTCAGCAGGTAAAAGCAGAACATCAGAGACCGGCAGGAATTCTTCAACCTTTGCCGATTCCTGAGTGGAAATGGGAACACATCTCCATGGATTTTGTGATTGGTTTGCCGAAGACACAGAGAGGTATGAATTCGATTTGGGTTGTTGTTGATGGATTAACTAAGTCAGCACACTTTTTGCCAGTTAAGACTACCTTCAGCGCCGATCAACTTGCCTCGCTATATGTGAACGAGATTGTTAGGCTTCATGGAGTGCCGATGTCAATTGTATCGGACCGAGATCCGAAGTTTATTTCCAGATTTTGGCAGAGTCTACAGAGGGCTTTCGGAGCCGAGTTGAGATTTAGTACAGCTTTTCATCCCCAAACGGATGGACAAATAGAGAGAACGATTCAGACACTTGAGGATATGCTCAGACTTTGTGTACTGGACTTCTAGGGAAATTGGGGAGCGCATTTGCCCCTAGTGGAATTCGCTTACAACAACAGTTATCAAGCTAACATTGGCATGGCGCCGTATGAGGCTTTGTATGGAAGAAAATGTAGTTCGCCGATATGTTGGACCGAAGTTGGAGACAAAGCTCTGTTTGGTCCCGAGTTGATTCAAGTAACAACAGAAAAGATTAAACTTATCCAACAGAGGATTAAAACTGCCCAGAGCCGACAAAAGAGTTACGCCGACCAGAGAAGAAATGAGTTAGAATTTGAAGTTGGGGATCATGTATTCCTGAAAGTTTCACCAATGAAAGGAGTTTCCAGATTTGGGAAGAAAGGAAAGTTAGCGCCTCGTTATATTGGGCCATTTGAAATCCTTGACAAGGTTAACTCCGTTGCCTACAGACTTGCTTTGCCACCCGAATTAAGCCAAGTCCATAATGTGTTTCATGTTTCAATGATAAGAAAGTATATTCGGGATCCACTGCATGTGATTGACTATTCTGGGATTGAGGTTAATGAGAATTTAGGCTATGGAGAGAAGCCGATGTGTATTGTCGACAGACAAGTTAGGCAGTCGAGAAACAAGTCGATACCAATGGTAAAGGTGGAATGGAAAGAGCATTACGGCAAGGATGCCACATGGGAAATGGAAGAGGAAATGAGAATTCAACATCCAAAGTTGTTCTTGGAACAAGGTAACCTAAGTTTGGGGACCAAACTTCTTTAAGGGGGGTAGGATGTAACAACCCTCATTTTGACTTAGCCATGCTTGCATACGTTTTTGTATGATCTTGTCTTGACATGTTTATAAATCTTGTTATCTTGTTTTGCCTTGCTTTGTTACGTGTTACTTGCTTGATCTTGTCCCTAGCTTGGTGTGTAGCCGAGGTCAGCTTAGCCTAGTTCGCCTTTGAACCTTGTGCTTGGAATGATTTTGGACCCACTTGGTTGACCTCCATCTTCACCCCGGCATGTTTGCCGAGATGTCACTCTTTGGGCCAGAGTGTTTAGAACCAAGGCCGAGATGTTTGGTACTAGTGATCTTTGTCCTTGGCAGGTATGGCCTAGACCGAGATGTGGCACACCCAGGCCAAGGTGTGGCACAGCTTAGTCAGGTGTCGTCCTCCCTAGCCGATGTCTTTGTTACCCCTGTTGCCAAAGCTTTGTGTTTAGCCGATGTCCTTGATTGCCGATGTGTCTTGCCTTAGCTTGCTGCATACGCTTTATCATAGAGTTGTCTTATCAATCAGTCACCTTTTTGAGTTGAACCAACCCGGAACCGCCACGTGTCCGAACTGCAGGCTAAGATAGCCAGGAGGCCTATAAACATATCATTTGTATCATTTTGTATCATTTTTTGGGTTGCAAATCTTTGTTTTAGAGAGAGAAGCTCTAGAGGAAGAAGAAAGAATTCTTAGAGAGAGAAGTAGAGTTTCGAGCTTGATCTTTGAGGATCGAACCGTTAGATTTGAGCTTTGAGGTTAGATTCTTGCTCTACTCTGATTGTTTTTTACTGTTTATCGAGCTGCATTGCATGATCGCATTTGTTTTGCATGCCATGCATTGATTTGAAGTTGGTTTTTGAAAGAGAAAAATAGTGTTCTTGAGTTCTTGGAGGAAAGTCTCGTTTTGCATTTGAAAGTTCGGAACAAGAATCATATTTTCATGTTTGCTCTTGCATGATCTTCTTGTATTGGTACCCCAGGTCTATGTTTTTGAACTCTTGGCATGAAATCTCAGATTTTATATAAGCAAGTCATGATTCTAGCATGCATGTTCTTGATAATCTTGTCCCTTGCATTCTTCAAGGGGAAACCCAGGATTTTCCCGATTTCGTTATTGTGTGTGGCCATCAGGACCACACCTCGGCAAGGAGGTGTGGGACCTCGGCAAGACCTAGATGGTACCCAGTGTGTTTCCATGAGATGGAAAACAGTGTTTTGGCACTCAGCATGTTTCGCTTTGTTATTGATTTAGATTCGGTGGGAGTGCCGAGATCATTACATGTATGTAAAGCTTGTTTTGAGAATATGATTTGCCATGTGATTTGTCAGGACTCTGATCTTTGCTTTGAGCCTACACCTGAGAAGCCAGGTGAGTGGTGCTTTTAATAAAGCTATGTTATACTGTTTGATAAATCTTATCTTGCTTTGTTTTGATGAAAGTATTTGTTAAGCATGAATGATTAGCCTATTTCGATGTATCAAGTATAAGCCTTGTTTTGATGTTATCGTTGAAAAGTCCCTTGTGCTGGAGGACTCTAAACTTTCGCGGCACCACTTGTCAAAAAGGGCTACGGGCCTAAGTGACACCAGACCCTTGTATTAAAAGGATACGGTCCTTTCTTGGCAAGCCATTGTGTTAAAAAGGGCTACGGGCCTAAGTAACACAAGTCCCTTGTGCTGGAGGACTCTAAATTTTCGCAGCACTAAGTATAAAAGGATACGGTCCTTTCTTGGAAGAATTATCGTGTTAAAAAGGGCTACGGGCCTAAGTAACACAAGTCCCTTGTGCTGGAGGACTATAAACTTTCGCAGTACCCTTGACTAATCGATTACGGATCGTACAGTCCCTTGTTTTGCCGATGTCAGTAAGTATCCCTTGAGACTTGTAAGATTTGATGGATGAATACGGTTCATCCCTTGATTTGATAAAGCTTGATTTGTGTTTTGCCGATGTCAGTAAGCATCCC
>CM069911.1:61964159-62233159 GCA_036172215.1 Camellia granthamiana | reverse complement strand
TTGTCTTCATGTTTAAAGAATAAATAAATAAATAATAATAATAATAAATAAAAAGGTTGTGTCCTATTGGTATTAACTACTATCTTATGACCAGCTATGGACAGGAGTTGGATGTTAATTTCTGATAGATTCAGTCAGCCATATGTAGATGGGGTGAACTCATTTATTGAATTTGCAAAGGTTCATTTGGGTGAGGGTAGGAAGATTATGTGCCCATGCATCAACTGTTGTAACTTTTATAAGCAGGAGTATGATATTGTGAAGGCTCATTTGCTCATAAGTGGGATGATGGTATCATACACCACTTGGTTAGAATACGATGAACTTCCAGAACACAATAACCTTGATGAAAGCAATGGTGAGAATGACGAGGATGAAGATGAATATGATGAATTAATAGAGGACTATCAGAGGGGGAATTTTATGGAGGGTGATACTCTACAAAGAGAGGATGTACGACATTTTGATAAATTGTTAGATGCTTCCCAATGTTGCTTGTACCCAGGTTGCAAAAACTCGGATACTTTGTTATCATTCGTTATTCAGATGCTACATGTGAAGGTAGAAAATAGGTGAAGCAATAAGTCTTTTGACAAGGTTTTGGAGATACAAAGGCGATTCCTACCAGAAGGCCATGTGGTGCCAGGGTCAATTTACGAGTGCAAGAAGTTACTACCTGACTTGGGCTTGGGGTACGAGCCCATCGATGCATGTAAACATGATTGTGTACTATTCTGGAAGGAGAATGCTTACTTGGAAAAATGTCCCACATGTCAAGCATCAAGGTACAGATTAAATGATAGCAAGGGTAAGAAGATCCCTCACAAGATATTGCGTTACTTCCCATTGACACCTAGGTTGAAAAGATTGTACATGTCTAGGAAGACGGCAAAAGACATGAAATGGCATAGTGATAAGCGTGTGGATGATGGTGTAGGAAGGCATCCGGCTGATTGTAAAGAGTGGAAGGAATTTGATTTGCATTATCCAGAGTTTGCCCAGGAGACTCGCAATGTTAGGTTGGGCCTAGTAGTCTCTCCCTCCTTTTCTATGTGTATATTTTTAGATGAAACTTCATTGCCTTTGTTAAAATAAACTTCATTGCTTACTGGGGCCATCATTAGTTTTGCTGCATATTTCCTGCTCATTCCAGTCTCTTTTTTACTATCTAGTTCAAAGATTATGCTTCTTTAATTTCTTAAAGTGCATTCCCCTACCTGTATTACAGCCTTGCCTACTCAATGAGGAAAATGAAGTCAGACAAGGCCTTGGTATGTGCGATTTATCTTTTCTTTGAGTCGCTTCATATGATATTGATATTCATACATACACACATAAAAGTACATGTTTAAATGTTTCACATATATTGAACTTCAGGTCAGGAGGCTTTCTGCCTGTGAAACCATGGGCTATGCTACTACCATTTGCAGTGACAAAACTGGGACCTTAACGTTAAATCAGGTGGGTTAAATGCTGTTACTTTGGAAACATCTAGTGCTCAATATTCCAATTCCATTGACCCATTCATAGTTTGATTTTCTGGTCATTGAGTTCTTTAATTTTTGAATGCACTTGAAGAAAGATCTTTGCCTCTTTAATCTTCTACTTCATCAGTGTATTACTTTGATTCTTTAACATGACAAAAGTAGGAAAGGTCCTAGGAGGATTATAATCAAATCAGATATTCCTATGCCTCACTGGTTTAAGTGGAAGCCAATGTTAAGTGAATATTTAAACATTTTGTTTTGTTTTGTTTTATGTATTTACTTGTATATTATTTGATTTTTTTTTATAAAATCAAATAGCATAGAGGACTTAGTGTGAGAAGTATATATATATACATCTTTTACAATGTTAGTTAGTTTTTGACTACGTCAATGGAATAAAAAAAATGCCATTATATCATAACTAGGATATTTTTAAATTTAAAATTGATTTCATGAACATAAATGACAAATAAAAAAATGGGATTAGGCAAAAGACATGTTCATCACCATTCCCAATCTTCTTTTTAATGAGAGAAACAGCAATAGTCCTGAGCTTGAAAATTTTCCTCATAGTCCAAGACACATCACTTGGACAACTCATGTACCAAAAACAATGGCTTTTAATCAGATATGTATGATTCCATTTAACGCAAAGGATATCAGCTTTCATACTTAAAGCCCAAATATTTTTTAGGATAGCTGCTGTGTTCCAATAAATAAGACATTTAAACCCCAAACCACCTCCCCTTTTAGGAGCAAAAATATGCTGCGAACTAATCTTAGCATGGCCTTTTAGCTCCGAACCAGTCCATAAGAAATTCCTCATGATAGGAAGAATAAAAATTGAGGACCAATAGACTTGGATACTGAACAAAAGGAATTGAATTAATTGAATGGTTCAACCCTGCCCCCATATGAGAGTAACTTTGTAGATCAATGCTTGATTCTAGCTAACATCCTGTCAATTAACTGGCAACAATCCTCAGTTTTAAGTTGAGAAGATATAAGGGGAACACCTAGGTATTTGACAGGAAACCTCCCCACGGGAATACGTAAGAGAGAGAGAGAAGGTATTATCATCAACTCCACATAGAAAGATAGACCTTTTACCCAGATTAGGCTGCAGCCCAGAAATCCACTATTAGTTGGTATTCTCAATTACCCCACAAAAAATCCACTATTAGTTGGTATTTTTTTGTTTGAAATGTCTCCTTTGCCATTCTGAAACAGGAAACAAAAATTCAAGTGGCAAACACATTAACTAGGGTCATGAGAACAAGCTCATGAGAACAGCACAGCAGTGTCTGAGCAAGCTCATGAGAACAAGCTCTTTTCTTTTAGTTGTTAATTTCTGTCATATCACCTCTTTTCTTTTGTAATTTGAGATACAAGAGGGTTTTGTGTCCTGTTCTTTTCGTTGACTGTTTCCTTTTATTTTCATATTTATTTACTAGTTTAATTCTCTCATTAACAAGTGCAAAGACAACCAAAGGCCATAGCTTTGTATTTGTTCTCATGTTTTTTTTTTAATTTTTAACTTATAGTATTTTGGTATTGTTTTCTGGATACGCAGGGATCGTCTGCCTGATTCTGTGAAGTCTATTCTGGAGGAGGGATTAAATCTATACCAGCTTCACCAAAGAAGGCATGGCAGGTTAATAACTGTTTTCCCCTACTAACAGTGGCTGTATGAGCTCATAGTCATTTATTGTGATTAAGACGACAATATCTCCCATCCCATGTCTCGTGTTGCTTTTTGACTAACAGATAGTCCCTTCAATTAAGATACACGTGTTTATTCTCAACAAATATTGTACTTCACCTCTCAACTATATTTATCTCATGATAGAGAAAATGCACAGGTTTATTCTCATAGATATTTGTATAGTATAAACACATCTTATTGAAATCCATTTGCTTGATGGATCATATATATGTCCAGTGTCTTGAGGAACAAGCAAATCAGCTCTAAGTAGTTATTGCAAAAACGATATCACAAAGAAGTTGTTCACATATTTTTAAAATTTTTGGAAATCATATTTTACTATTTTTTTTGTAAAATTTCTGTGGAAAGAGACACCATTTTTTGCTAGACTAATATTCCCTTTAGTATTCCAAGGTTATGTTGTAATTTGTAATTGACTTAGTGAAGTGGTGTTGTGATGAAGTGGATATTTTAGTATTAACTCTTCTATTGTTTTCTTTGGAGTTAATTATTTTTATTTTATATATATATATATTTTTTTTCCTCTCTTCAAATTATTTTATTTTATTTTTATCTGGTGGCAACTTGTTAAAAGTTACCTTCTGCTTAATTTAGAGCGGAGCCCACAAAAGGATCATATGCGAAGGACTGGGCTAAATGGGAGAAGCAATTGAGAGAGGTTCTATTTTCCAATGCCGATTATCTTAATTCTATTCAGGTCAGCATATACTATTTGTGTTCTCTTGTATTGAATTCTTGCAGTCTGGTTGTACAAGCACTTAGCAACTATCCTCAAAGTCCGTTATAAATTATTATCATGGTTTTCCAGAAATTTTGTGCATGCATTGTTTATCAGTACTTCAAATCCTGAAAGCCCCCTAACAAACCCCAAACCCGTTTCAAGACAAAAGAAACATCAAAATCAACCCCAAAACAGACTCGCATTCACAAAAGAAAAAGAAAAAAAGTCCTGCACACAGTGTTTGGGACTTATTTTCAGTGGATATCTTTATGTGGCGACTTCTGTTCACTGACTTGTATTGATCGTATTTCAGTATTGCTGAACATATCTTCTGCATGATTTGTATATGTTTCCAGGTTCCATTTGAATTCGCAGTTGAAAAAGTGTTAGAACAACTGAGAACTATTGCGAAGGGTGATTATTCAACACCAAGCACTGAGAAGAGGAAGTTTGGAAACATTGTTTATGCCGCTGTAAGTCTACCTGTTGGTGAAATCCGAAGTCTCCTTGATAATGTAAGTAAAAAAATTTATTTCTGATCTATTTTTATGAGCATCTCTACTTGAAAGTTAAAACCTTGTAAACTTGATTAAATTTACTCCATGCAAATTGTGGAAATTCATGAAGGTAACTCTACACTGGGGACCTTAGGTATACCTGTGTCATGGATTGGCCACAAGTTTTTGGGCAAGGCTTGTTGGTATCTATTCTAGTGCTGCTGTGATGTTGCTGAGATGCTGTGGTGATGCTGCTGTGATGGTGATTGTTACGATGAAGTGTTGCGGTGTTGTTGTTGGATGTTTGCTGGTGTTGTTGATGTTTGGAAGGGTGCAGGACTTTTTGTCCAATCTGTAATAGATCAGGTTTTCATTAATGGGGGTTGTCATTAGGTGTAAGTTCGGGCAACTGCTGGTGTTTTGGATGGAAGGGTATGGAGGGGGTATTTTGTGTGATTTCATATCAATGTTATTAGTTTGTTATAGTAGTGCCTAAGGGATGCCTCTTGTAAAACTGTAAATCTTTTAAAAAATTATAAATGAGTTTCAATTATTTTTTCCGCTGCAAATTTGTCGTTGTTAAAAAGTAAAGCTTTCTTGACAAATAACTTGTTGGTAAATGTGTACCCAAAAGTTTATTTTTGCCCACTCATATTGTATTGCTAAAAGTGTATTTTTTGCCAATGCCAATTTGTCGTTGCCAAAACTAAAGCTTTATCGACAACCAAATCGTTGGCAAATGGCAACATTTACCGACGTAAATGTGTCGCTAAAAGTTACTTTTCCCCACTCATATTGTGTTGGTAGAAGTGTATTTTTTGCCAATGCCAGTTTGTCGTTGCCAAAAGTAAAGCTTTAGCGACAAACAAATCGTCGGCAAATGGCAACATTTACCGACGTACATGTGTCGCCAAAAGTTTACTTTTGCCGACGCATATGTTGTTGCTAAAAGTATATTTTTTGCCCATGCAAATTTGTGTCGCGAAAAGTGCCACACAATCATCATATTTGAATGACTTTTACCAACGCAAGGTAAATTGCCAACGATGGATGGAGGCTTTTAGCAACGACTATGTTCGTCGCTAAATGTATTACTTTTACCAACGCAATGATAATTTCGTCGGCAAAAACTTTTGCCAACTCACTTTTGCCTACGGGTTGCCAACGTAGCTTTGTGTGTCGGCAAAACTCTTTGCCAACGAATTTTCCCTTTTAGCAACATATTTTGTTGCGTTGCGAAAAATGCAATTTCTTGTAGTGAAAAAATTAAAAAATTAGGATTAAAATATTGAAACTCCCACAAAACTTGTAGATTAGAAACCCCCTTTACCTTATATAATACTAGCCTATCACCCGTGCTATGTACGGGATAATTATAGATATTTATATTTGTTTTAATATATAAATTATATTTTTTAAGATTTTTTATAAAAATAATTTAACAACCTTATCACTAACCATAGTGTACAGGAGAAATTAAAAAGGCTACTGCAGTAACTATGCACGGG
The DNA here is from genome assembly GCA_036172215.1 of Camellia granthamiana. Taxonomy (NCBI): domain Eukaryota; kingdom Viridiplantae; phylum Streptophyta; class Magnoliopsida; order Ericales; family Theaceae; genus Camellia; species Camellia granthamiana. Next base: position 62,227,220 of record CM069911.1, on the reverse strand, counting down.
CTGTATCTATAATTATTTGTATGAGGGGATTTTAAATGCTAATCAGGTATTTTGATCAAATCAATAAATGCAGGCATGTAGATTGAAAAAAGTTAATAAATGCTGATCAGAGGATTTTGACCAAATCAATAAATGTTGAGTTTTTTTTTTAAATAAAAAATTTAGAAAATTAAGATTGAGATATTGGAGCTCCCACAAGACTTGGGGTTTAGAAACCCCCTTTTCCTTAATATATTTACAATTATCTATATATGTGAATTGCAATTTTTAAATGGCATTTTTTTTAAATGTCTTCTTTTTTTCCTTTTTTTTATATTATATTAAAGTTTAATATTTTGATAATAATCATATGTGTTGGACTTTTCAAGAAATTTTTTTTTAATGTTTGTTCTTAATGCATTAAAGTGTTATTATGAGGGATAATAATTATATGCGTTGAGACTTTTCAAGGAATTTATATGTGTTAGATTTCAAAGAATTTTTTTCATACTTGTACTTAATGCATTAAAGTATTATTATGAGGGTAAGACTTGGGGGTTGGGAGAAGTTAATAAATGCTAAGATTTTTTTTTTTTAAATCAAAAAACCAAGAAATTTAGATTGGGAGATTGGAGCTCCCACAAGACTTAGGGTTAAAAATCCCTTTTTGCTTAATATATAGTATAGATAGATATAGATATAGATATAGATATAGATATTTATATTTGTTTTAAATATTTTTTTAATATACAAATTATTATTTTTTAGATTTTTTATAAAAATAATTTAACAATCCCATCATTAACCATAGTGTATGGGAGAAGTTGAAAAGGGTGCTGCAGTAACTATGAGAGAAGTCAAAAATGTTTGTGGGTTAGGAGAAGTTAATAAATGCTGAAGTCATTTATTTTTTGTAAATCAAAGAATTAGAAAATTAGGATTGAGATATTGGAACTCCCACAAAATTTATGGGTTAGAAATCTCCATATATATATAGATATGGTTTTTCATCAATTGTCATTAATATTTTGGAAGAAAATATAAAACGTGCGAAATTAGAAAAACTAAACTAGGATTCCTAAGAAATTATTGAGATCAATGATATAATTTATTCATTTCTCTCACATTTTCAATTTGGTGTTAATATGATTTTTTTTAATAATTGTCATTAATATTTTTGGAATGAAATATAAAATGTGCAAAATTAGAAAAACTAAACTATAAGAAATTATTAACATTATTCATATAATTTATTCATCCCTCCTCCCCGGCGCGCGCCCCGGGGGGGTAACATTGGAATTGCCAAAATTTTTACGTGAGTTGCATGTAATTATTTTCATTTAAAATGAGTAAAATAAATAAATAAAATAAAATCAATAACTATATAAATCTGTAATTTATGTAAATATATATGATGTTAAATTGTAACATAATCAAGTTACACTCACTTTTATAGTAGAAACTATTAGTAAATTAAAAAAATTAATAACTTAAAACTAAAGTGTAATTCTAATTATTTAATTTATTTTTCAATTAAATATATTCAAATAATGAAACTATATAAAAAAATTATTTTAAAAGTTGAATATAAAACATGTTGTGACATATGTATAATTTAAAATAAAAATCTTAAATATTATGCTATAAAAAAACTAACAATAACTGTATATGATAATTTTATATAATATTAAATTATAACATATAAAAAATATTAGTAACTTATGTATTGATTAGTTAATAAAATTAACGTTCAAACAAAAAATAAATATAAAAAGAACGTACACGGGATAGAAGAACTTATTAATATTTAAAAAATTCTTAGTATAATACTTACCCCAAAAAAAATCTTAATATAGTTTTTTAAAATAAAAATAAATGATTTAATTTGATAGATGGTTGGATTGGGATGAAAATTGCTAAATTAATTAATGTGGGATTCTCTGAAATTAACTATATTATATTAGAATTTTATATAAATAGGAACTTAATATTATTGTTGGCTGTATAATTTGTAAAAGTCAATCACAATTCAACACGTAGTACGAAGAGGGCAATTTAGAGAGTTAATGCAAATTGCTAACCAAAGTCAGGCACGTGTCAGTCCGTGTTGGTAATAATGAATCTGCGTAGTACCGAAACAATCAAGCGATACAAGGTGATGTGGCCTAACGGTTACTCACAAAGTTTAAATTCAAAATCAAGAAGGAAACCTAACTGCAAGAGTGGCGTAGTGGGACTGACTAAGAGAGAGCATGTTCAGCAATCATGGGAGGACATTTCGACGGTTAAAAGCCCACTTCAACGGTTATCATTGAAAAGTATAAATAGCAGAGAAGGCCTCAGAATGAGACATCCAGACTCAGATCAAAAAATCAGTTTATTTACTTCGTTTTTCCTTCAAGTTTTTATAGTTCTTTATATTTCAACACTTCAATTATTGTACTGCACTTCATTTCCTAGGAGTAGTTTTCAAATAGCTTGTTGCTGTAAACCTCTATGAGGCTGGGTTAGATCATTGTAAGTTTTCATTCACTTAATGAAATTCAGATTCTGAAATTGTTCTTCACTTGTTGTTATTTACTAAATTCTCCTAAACAAGCCACCAGTAAAAATCCTCTTCATTGAGGTTGAGAGAACTAAAACACAATCGTCTGATAATTAGTTGGCAATTAATATTCTGTAAGGACTAATTGATCCTTTCTAACACGCTTAAAATTTCATTATTAACCTTCGAAAGCCTCGAAAGCCACATATTTTTGGCACACCCAGTGAGACTAATTGAAATGGTTAGACGTAGGAAGCAAGAAGAAAATGAACGCTTGGAAGAAGGTGTGGAAAGAGAGATAGAAGTACCTGATTCAGAGGATAATGTGATGACATATCCTATGGAAGCACCTATCTCATTAGAACCTATGGTCGAACAGACAAGCAATTCAGAACATGCACCACATGTTCAAAATATTAGATGAGGCCATAGAATTGGACCATCCACTGTTCTATTTACCCAGCCAATGAATCTATAGGGAGGCTTGGTAGATGCCATGGGACAATAGTTAATGTACACAATGGAAAGATGGGCAACATCTTTTATAGATCGAATGAATTCCCATCAACCAACTAGCACAAGGCATATGGAGGAAAATTCAAATGTTCCTCAGCAAAGATTGGCTAAAGATAAATAGCCTATGCAAAGTAATGGACATACTAATGGTCAGACTAGTAATCAAAATTATGAAAGATCATCACATATACCTCAGTCATGGTATGAGCCTCTTTCGAGGTCTGTGGTAAATCAAAATGTCTCATTAACTAACAGGGAAGCCATACAAATTGGTGGATCTAGGCCAACACAAGAAAATGGCATGAGAATATTTCCAAATCCCATGTTCGAAGCCATACCTGGCACAAGGGGGTTCACTAATCTTCTGTTCAAATTCACACTCGGGGGTTAGAAGGGTTTCCTGCTGCTGGGAGAGAAACAACACCTGTTCTTCTTATTACAGCACCTTTTGCAAGTCATTTCGCAGGACAGGCTCAGAAATGTCAGCCATACCCTCAACAGCAGCCAGTACCACAGGGACAGCCAGTCCCAAATATACCTCCCTATGGACCAAGAGGACATCAAGCACATGGGGTTCCACCAAAGCCTGTGTTTGTTCCTCCAGTAGTAGTCCAACAAGTACAGAATATGTTTCCTAGGGACCAAATTGCTGATATTGTCAAAGAAATGTATGGACTTATGGCTCGAGGGGTTCAGACTCCTGTATATAGAAAGCCATACCCAGAATGGGTGGATAGGGTGCACGAATACCCAAAGGGGTTTAGGATATTAGACTTTGCTCTCTTTTATGGAAATGGAAACCAGTCAACAGTAGAACACATTGCCAGGTTCACAGCCCAATGTGGTGAAATTACTAACAATGATTATATGAAGTTAAGACTTTTTCCAAATTCTTTAACTGGGGTAGCTTTTGTATGGTATATCAACCTTACACCTGGTTCTATCCAAACTTGGCAGCAAATGGAAGAGGCATTTCATGCCCAATTCTTCCAAACAGAGTTAGAAGTTTCCATGGCAGATTTGGCAAGGTTGAGCCAAAGGCCTGATGAGAAGGCTACTCAATTTATTGCCATATCAAAAGAGCACGAAACAAGTGTAGAGTCATTCTACCAGAACCTGAATTTGTGAGATTGGCTTAAAATGGTTTAGAGTTTAGGCTTCGAAAGAAGTTTGATTCAACTGAGTTTCGAGACTTAGTGGAATTAACCTATAAAGTGTCTAGATATGAATCTTTACTTGAGGAAGAACAGGATTGAAGTAATGCATCATATAAGACTTATTATAGGAACCCTAATTATGAAATTGATGCAACAGAGATCGTAGGGAAAGAGCCTATGACCTGTGAGGCGTTAATTTATAAGGATACTACAATAGACCAGCAATTCAAAAAGAAAGACCTTTATAGGAAGTATTCTTTTGATTTAACAAAAGCAGATAATATTTTTGATCATTTGCTTTCAGCAAATTCCTAAAGTTACCAAAGGGAGTTCAGATCCCTACCCCAGAGGAACTTAAAGAGAAGATGTACTGTAAATGGCACAATTCTTAGTCTCATTCAACTAAAAACTATATTGTTTTTCGGGACATGATCCAAGAACAGATTCGAAAGGGAAGTTTAAAGTTCCCAGCCAAAGTAGAGAAAGCTATGGGGATTGACAGTAACCCATTCCCAGAGATTGGGGAAGTCACAGCCAATGTTGGTCCAGATTTCCAAAACCTATCCTTGAAGGAATTGGAGGAGGTTAATGTGTAGATGCATGTTGCCAGCTAGACTGCTTTCAAGAAAGATACCAGAAGTTCACCAGCAAATGGACAGAGCTTTGAGGACCAAAAGGAGGACTCTAGTGAGGAGGCACTAGATGATGACTCTCTAGAGGCAGCTGTCATGCAAAGGATATGTCCCAGATGCATGTTAAGTTACAAATGGTTTAAAGGTCTCCTAATTGATGGAAAACGGTATTATAAGGATGTGCAGAGACGCCCTAAACTAACCAGTACTTACAACAAGTGGCCATACCCAACTGGTCCCACTAGAGTGCATTCCAAGGGTAAGAGACCTCTGTATGAGTTCAGACCACCCAACTATTACAGGATAAAAGGATATTATCCTCAGAGGAAGCCTGAAGTGGGCTCAAGTTATGGAATCAAAGCCAAAGATTGGCCTTCAAGATTAACCTCGAACAAGATGGAAGGTAACCACCCTGACAGAAGGCCTGAATTAGGCTCAAAACAGGGGATCAGGGCCAAGCAGTGGCCTCCACAGACAGCTTCGAAGCTGGCTTCGAAGGTTGGGAAAGCGAGCTCAGCAACTGAACCAATGAGTTCATAAGTACCTAGGGTGCCAGACTGGTTTGTCATGCAGAACAAGCCTAAGGAAATACCTGCATAGAGAAGTGTCTTTGGAGATCAGGGCAGAATGATTAAACCTCCCTTGGTGGCTCCAAATAATTGGGTATTACTCAAGCACCCAAAAACAAAGGAACTAGATATGGTTCCTGTAATCTCCAGGTCTAAGAGGAGAAAGATCCAGCGGAGGTATATTCAGTATCAGAAGGATCTGAAGGAAAGTGGAGAGAGTTCTTCATTGGCCCAGTGAAAAGGCCAGATAGAGAAAAGTCCAAAATTGGCTCCTCGGAACAACAAAAGTGTCAGTAGAGAGCAGTTGGCTAAAGTTCACACTGAATTGAAAGCCAAGGAAAGATCCACCTTAGCAGGTCTTGAAAAGGCTTTGATGGAAAGCGACAGTGAGACAGATGGAGAAGTTGAACTAGGCCAAAAGAAAGAGATGACTGAAGATGAGATGTTTGAAGCCTTCATGGCTGAACACACCTTTTTGGTCGAAAAGCCAACAGGAGTAGAACATAAACGAGTTAATTCGAAGGAAGTTACAGTATTGAGGTACCAAAGTGCAGCATGGAGGATGCTTCTAAAATAATTAAACAAGTTAATTTGGAAAAGAAACAAGTGCAGCCAACAGTTCAGTTTGGTTCATTTCCTTCAGTGTCAACAAACATGGTATACATATTGCCATAGGAGTTCCAGGCTAAAGATAGAGATCAAGAAGGTTAGGAAGATGACCCTATTCTAGTTTCTAGTGAAGATTCGTAGGTTAGCATGGTTCAAGATGAGTCTCAGGTAGCCACACCAATGGAAACAAAAGATGAAAGTGAGGAAGTGAGTATTAATCTCTTATATCCCTTCGAGCATCCTACGACATCTATGACACAGTATGTTAAGCCCTTGTCTATCAAGGTTTTTTTTCAATAGGATACAATTGAACACGGTGTTAGTAGATAATGGGGCAGCAGTGAACCTACTTCTGAAGTCTTCTTTGAAGAAATTGGAAAAAAGAAACCCCTGATTAATCCCACAAACACAACTATTGCTGGCTTCGCTGGGGATAAGCACATGGCTCAGAGTATTTTGCCCATCAACTTGAGTGTGAGAACTAGAGATTGCATAATGACATTCTTTTTTATAGATAGTAATGCCAAGTAAAATGCTTTGCTTGGTAGGGATTGGATCCACACCAACAAATGAGTGCATTTCTCTCTATATCAGAAAATAATGATGGCCCTATGCAATGGAGAGACAGAGGAGATCAATGCAGACTCTCAACCCTTTGTCGCTTGTGCTGACTTTGTGGAGGCCAAGTTGTATATTGAAGGAGTGACACCACTCAGAATATTAAGAAAACCTGATAGATCAGCCAAAGTGACGATTGATAAGGAAGTAGCACACTTGAAGCACTTAGTGTAGAAGAGTGCTGATGAAGAATTTGTCACCAAGGATGACAATGATGTCCAGGGTTAGGCAAAAAGATAAGACCCAAGAAGCCAGACCCTTGGTTTTAGTCAAGTTTTCGATATTAGACTTAAAATCAATAGTCCAAAAAGTTCAGGAACAAGAGAGGGAAGCCATGGTAGTTGGCTGTAAGCAAGAGCAACAACAAGTCAGGCCTTTGACATTTGATAAGTACTGTGCATTGGGCATCAAAACAAAAGTCCAGGAAATACAGGAAGAAAAAGCCTTATGGACAGATTTTGTCTATGAGGAAGAAGGCAAAGATGTTGAACCAGAGAAGGTGGGAGCAGAACAAAGCAAAGAAGTTGCTTCGAAGGTAGAAACAGTCGAAAGAGAAGCATTAGTAAGTGCTCAAATACAAGACCGCTTGGAAGAAGTTAATTTAAGAGAGGGTGCTACACAACAACCCACTTATATCAGTGCTTGGTTAAATTCTCTTGATAGGAACCAGTTGTTGGTAATCTTAAAATAATATAAGGATTGCTTTGCTTGGTCTTATAATGAGCCGCTTGGATTGGATAGATCATTAGTAGAACATAGGCTCCCTATGAAGCCTAATTTCAAGCCATATAAGCAGAAGCCAAGAAGGATGAGTCCTGAAGTAGTTCAGGAGGTCAAGGAGGAAATTCTTAGACTTTTTAAGGCAAGCTTTATTAGAACAACTAGATATGTTGAATGGCTATCCAATATTGTGCCTGTGGTTAAAAAGAATGGTAAAATGAGGGTATGCATCGATTTTAGAAACCTGAACTTAGCAACTCCAAAAGATGAGTACCCCATGACCATAGTAGACTTATTGGTGGACAGTTCAACAGGGCACAAGATTTTGTCTATGATGGATGGACATTCTGGTTATAACCAAATCTGCATTGTAGAGGATGATGTCCATAAGACAGCATTCAAATGTGCTGGGAACATTGGCACCTTCGAATGGGTGAAAATGCCATTTGGTCTAAAGAATGTTGGGGCTACATATCAAAGGGCAATGAACACTATCTTTCACGATCTCATTGAAGGATATTTAGAGTGTTAAATTGATGACATTGTAGTAAAATCCCAGTCTATGGAGGAGCACTTGGCCCACTTGGCAGCAGCCTTCGAAAGAATGAGAAAGTTCAAGTTAAAGCTTAACCCTCTCAAATGTGCTTTTGGTGTATCAACTGGAAACTTCTTGGGATATGTAGTGCACAAGAAGTGAATACAGATTGATCAGAATAAAGCCAAAGCCACAGCCATTACTGAGGCCAAGCCTCCATCAAGTAAGAAATAAGTACAAAAGTTCATTGGTCAGGTTAATTTTCTTCGAAGATTTATTTCTAACACTGCAGGGAAAACTAAAGTATTTTCTTCTTTGTTAAAGTTGAAAGATGAAGAGGAGTTTGTGTGGACAACAAAGCATCAAATTGCTTTTGAAGGACTTAAAGCCTACTTGGCCAAGCATCTAGTGCTGATGTCACCAAAGAGCGACAAGCCTTTGAAGTTATACATTGCTGCAGCAGAAGATTCATTAGGAGTCTTCTTAGCCTAGGACAATGAGGAAGGCAAGGAACAAGCGGTTTATTACCTTAGTAAGTTTTTAAATTCTTGTGAATGTAAATACTCAGCTGTAGAAAAATTGTTCCTTTGTACTTTGCAGCAATGAAATTAAGATATTATCTTTTGCCTACTGTTGTCTTAGTAATTGTAACCACAGACTTGGTTAAATATATGTTATCTAGACTAATGTTGAGAGGAAGAATTGGCAAATGGATATTAGCTTTGTCAGAGTTTCATCTAGAATGTGTCCCCCAAAAGGTAGTAAAAGGACATGTTTTGGCTAATTTCTTGGCAGATCATCCATGTCAAACGGAAAGCCAAGAGATAATGGATCTTGGTATGATCAATGTTGAGCCATGGCAGATGTGGTTCGACGGATCAAAGGCCAATGGTCTTATTGAAATTAGTGTTGTAATTAAGTCACCACAAGGGGTAGGAACCACGCATGGTTTCAGAGTGAATGAAACTACTTGTTGTAATAATCAAGCTGAATATGAAGCTTTAATAATGGGACTGGAAATGCTTATTGGATTACAAGCTCATGCAGTTGATATATTTGGAGATTCTCAATTGGTAGTCAATCAAGTGAAAAGAATTTTCAAATGTCAAAGTGCAAGCATGTTACCATATCATGTTGTTGCATTACACTTGTTTTCTCAGTTTCAGAGAGCAATGGTGACTTATATCCCAAGGTTCATGAATAACAAAGCCAATGATATAGCTCAGAAGGCTTCGAATTTCAGAAGAAGGGATGACACTCAATTGAACATAAGTCAAGCAACATACAAAAATTAATACCACCTTTAGCTAAAAGGAATGTGGTGTTAGAAGTCAATCATAAATGACTTACAGGATCAAGATTAGAGGCATCCAATAATGCAGTACCTAATTGGCCCATCTTCGAAAGCCAGCAGAAAGATCAAATTACAATCTATGTAATACATAGTGTATGGTAATGTTCTTTACAAAAGGGGAGCAGATAGGTTGTTATTAGAATGTCTAGGGCCGAAGGAGGGATTGACAGCCATGGTTGAAGTTCATGAAGGCATTTGTGGTGCTCATTAGCCTGGTGTGAAGATGAGATGGTTGCTTCGAAGGCATTGCTATTATTGGCCAACCATCCTTAAAGATTGTATAGAGTGTGCTAGAAGTTGCTAGGCATGCCAAAAGCATGGCATAATAAGACATGTACCAATAACTGATTTACATGTAGTTGTGAAACCTTGGCCATTTAGAGGTTGGGCCATGGATATGATAAGGAAAATACATCCACCCTCTTCGAAGCACCATTGTTTTATCTTAGCGGCCACAGATTACTTCACTAAGTGGGTTGAAGCTAAACCATATAAAGCAGTGGATCAAACTAAGGTTATTGGATTTATTAAAAATCTAATCCACAGATTTAGCATCCTACAGACCATAACCATAGATAATGGGACTGTATTTGATGGAAAGATGGTAAAGTCTTTCAGAACAGAATTTGGAATTAGTTTTATTAATTCCACCCCTTACTATGCACAAGCAAATGGTCAAGCAGAATCATATAACAAGTCTTTGAAAAAAGGAATACAAAGAGTTGTGGAAAACAATCCTAGGGATTGGCATAATTTGTTGTTGGATGTATTATTGGCTTATAGGACTTCTCCAAGATCAAGTACAAGAGTAACTCCTTATGCCTTAGTATATAGACATGATGTAGTATTGCCTGTAGAAATTAACATTAAGTCTTTGAGGGTGAAATGCTAGGACCAGTTAACTTCTGAGCAATACCATCAAAGCATGTTTTTGGAATTAGAGAGTATAGATGAAGCTCGAATTCTTGCATTAAATAATATTATGTTCCAAAAGAAAAAGGCAACCAAGAGCTACAATAAGAGGGTTAAGCATATTAGCTTTGATGAAGGTGATTTGGTGTGGAAAACAATACTCCCAATAGGAATTAAAAGTCATAAATTTGGTCAGTGGTCACCTAATTGGAAGGAACCATATCAAGTCCATAGAATTTTTCCTGGGGGAGCATACCATCTAAGAAATCTAAATGGCTATGTACACCCCAAGAAAATCAATGGCAAGTATTTAAAGCCTTATTATCCAACTGTGGGAAACACAAGGAGTGTGAGAAATGCTAAGTCAAAATAAACACAAGAAGCATCAAAACACTTAAACAATAAATAAGGATTTCATTTTATATAGAGTTGAGTACATGCAGCCATAAATTGGCCCAAAAATCAGTACAATGTTTTATTGATTCTCTACTCCTAAGGGATGGGAACAACTGAATGGCTGTAGCCATGTCCTGCCTTTGATCAGCTAGCCCTTGATTGGTGATTTGCAGCTTTATAGCAGTTCGATCCAAGGCTAGATTAACTACTAATAACTCTTCTTCTAATTGAGCCTTCTTCTCCAAGAGTTGGGTTCAAAATTAAGAAGCAGAGAAATGTTGTTCCTTCAATTCATATACTTCAGCATCTATATGGGAAACAAATTCCTAGTCTTTCAACAGCTTCTCCTCTATAGCTTTGGCAATATGGCAGATGTTGACATAAAAATCTATGGTAGCTGCTGCCTGGGACAAGTGACTTGAAATAGCCATATCGGATTGCTCAATGACCTTACAGCACTGGAGGGAACCATTCTTGATGATAGGTCTTTGTAAGGCTTCGAATGAGAACCTTGAGAATAATGTCAGCAATTTCAAACAGGTGCCCAAGTTCAGTGGGCGTGAGGAAGCCCTACTGATGGTTGAAGAGCTCTCAAAAATTTCCAAGAGAGAGTCGGCCAGAACCCAAGGCTCAGCTTCATTACTGGCTGCTGGAATGGCAGAAGGTATGTCAAAAAGGCTAGCTAGCCTAGCTTCAAAAATGTCCATCTCTTCCACTGACATTGAAGTTACAGAAAAGGTCTCTATTGGAAAGAAGGGATGGCTGCATAAGGATAGGAGAGGAGGTTGAAGTGTCCCTAGCAGTGTCTATAGTCCTGGCTACCAGTAAGTCAAAAGAAAAAAGACTGGAGCTGGATGATGGTGGCAAACAAGGAATTGGTGAGCTACTAGTGTCTTCTCTGGGAGTATCAGCTATCACTGAAGAAGAAGAAATGATAACTAGGACCTCCCCAGGTGTGGAAGAAGCAGCAAGGACTATAAGGAGAATGAATTGGGTTGAGGAGAAGCTTAGATGAGGAAGATATGGAGTTAAGCCCAGGGATAAAGAAATAGGGATATTTGGCCTTAAAGAAGAAATGGAAAGTGGGGAGCTAAGAAGAGGGAATATTGTTTGGATAGGCTCTACACTCATAGGCACTTTTGTGGGGCTCTTCTTTCTTCTTGGCCTTTTATCTGTCGAAGGGGAAGGAGGTTGTAGACACCCCATTTTTGACCGTCCTCAAGACTTGGACGTCATCGTTTGAACACTCGATGATTTTGCATGCTCGTGTTCGTTTTGAGTACCTGAAGGTCTCGGCCGAGCGCCTTGCCTTTGAACCTTTAAACCTGTTTGTTTTGTGCTTGGTTGTGGACCAAGAGCTTGTTGTTTCAAGTCTGGAGGAGAGGGTGGCCTGTTGGCCATCCCCACAGTCCATCGGCCATGGCTTGTGCCTGTCGTCCATCAGTGGTGGCCGGTCGGCCACACCGATGGTCGATCGGCCACTAGTGATGGTCGGCAGCCATTTTTCTCCTTTTTCAGATATTTGTTTGTCAGCTGTGCCAGCTGTTGCTCACTGAAGTGCATCTCCATACACGTGTATGAAGGGATGAATACAAACTTTAATCTTGATTTTCTATATATAGGGGGTGCCCTTCCCCATTTTGGAGGGTTAGACATTCTGGATCAAAATTTTCTCTCTCTCTAGAATTCTCTCTCTCTTCTTATTTTGTGCTTTGTAGTTAGTTTTCTCTATACCTTTGCACACTAACTCTTAACCAACCTTGATCACCTTGGAGTTGAGGTCCCTTGGAGCCTAGTTTGAGCTTTGGAAGGAGGTTTGAGCCTGAAATTGTGGCTATTTTGTGCTATGCTTCAAGAGGTATAAGACTTATCTTGTAAGCTTTGCTTTGAACACTTGTTTTGCCATCTTTTTATACTATTTTTGGCCTAGTTTTCAACTACAAAAAAATCTGATTTTTGAGACCTAAAAGTGATGGTTTGAGGTCATTTTGTGTAGAAGGGTAATCCACCCTTCTTGTTGCTTTATTGTGTAAGCTTTTGTACCATCTTTTAGCATATTCACATCAAACTTTTTGGCTCTTTAAACCACGGGAATTCAGAATTATTTCAGTGGTAAAAACTTGGTTTTGAAGTCCAAAATTGGAGGGGGTAGCCTCCCCTCCTTGTGTCTTGTTTGCAAGCCTAGATAGCTTAACATGTGAGCATGATTTTCTAGTATTTTGTTCCTCAATCTCAACATGTTTTTGCTACTATTTTGGATTGTTTTAGCTCTTTTTTGAGCTGGTTAGGTCCTTTGAGGCTTGTATTGTGTGGTTGTGGTGCAATCTCCTTCACTAGCTTAATGTTTTAGGCTTTTAAATATGAATTGCATGAGTTGCTTGCATGTTTTAGTGTCATGTTGCACTCCATTTCAGCACTGAAATCTCTGCAATCTCCCTCTATTCTTCACTCTTTCATTTGTTTTGAAAGTGGCTTTGAACCCCTTGTTGGCTTGAGTGTGGAATTGAGACCCCCATGTCTAATGGTTTAATTCCTTCGGGAGTTCATTACCAACAGCATGAGGCCTCTTTCATGCTCAAGGTACTTGTGGTTTAAGCCCTCTTTCTATTAAAGGACACTCACCTTTTGGGCTAATCAATTAAAGAATGGATTGGTAATCTAAAATGGGTAAATAAAACATGACAAGTAAAAGAGGCAAGATAAAGCATCTTTCGTGTTGCATTGCATGTGTTCGGATCGAACGTTAATTTGAACACGAGAAAAATGGGACGTTTCATACTCAAAGTGATGAAACGTGCCACTTTTCTTGGTCACCATTGCCCTTGATCGTACATGATAGGGTAGTGGTTTTGATGAGTCTTGTTTTGCACTCATTAAACTTGTACAAGCTTGGTTCCTTAGCCATCATGCATGGAAATGCTTGGTTGATGGTTCAAGGACCAAGAACTACACTCCTTTGAACTTGTGTGATGATAAGGAGAGTAGCAGTATATACACTTCTTGAGAATACACTACTTTGCCTCTGTTTGCTCTCTGTTACGGCAAAAAAAAGAGAAGTTCAGGGAAGAGGTGGTCAACCGGCCACCAGTAGCGGCTGACCAGCCACCAGCGGTAGCCAACTGGCCACCAATGGTAGCCGACAGCCACCATTGGTAGCCGACCAGCTAGAAATGAATTTTTGCACAAGTGTGTTCCTGAGTTGGAGCAGAGATGTTCTGGAAGTTGGCAGCACTGTTGGTGTTCAAGCGAGTGCAAATAGAGGTGTCTGATGGCAAGGTGGTGGATTTTCGGGAGGAAACCATCCGAGCATGCATGTGTCCCTCACCCTCGAGGCCATTTACTTGCTTTGTTTAATTAGTTAGCTGTAGCTAATTCATTCATACAAGTGTTGTAATTAATTAGCTTAATTCGGTTTATAATATTTGATTAGCTAGAATAGTTAATTAATTGTGTTGTAATAGCTTAGCTTACTTAGCGTAGCTAGTTAGCTTAGCTTATTCATTCGGACCCTCCTTTGCGAGGGCGCATCGTTGTAATAAGTGTGCATGCGTGTGTGCATGTCTTCCAACCCCGTGTCTTTCTCCCTTTTATTTAAACGATTTTGATGGTTAGATTAGGGATCATTTTCGATTAGCATACCTTATGCTTGCATGTTTGCATCCATTCATTTGTCTTGCATGTACCGAGGCTCGGCGCATCATTCAAACTGCATCGTAATTTCAATACTTCTTTGAATACGTGTTTCAAAGCATGCTATCAAAGTGTTGCAAATGCCATATTAGTAGCCGAGCCTATTAATTTCATATTGCATGTGTTGCATTAGGCATCTTGCATAGTTAGGATCATGTATTTTTCTAACTAGTTTTTGTTTTGGCTTGGAGTACTCGGTAAGTTTTATGCTTTAGCATACTTGCATGAGTGTGATTGCCATATTGCCATGTTTTCGCATGGTTGCCATGAGGCTATGTGCTTACTTGCTAAACTGCATGAATGTTTGTGGATGAAGGCTTGATTGTTTGAATTGGAACGATTCAACAAATGTGTGTTTTTAGCCCACTTTGCGAAGTGGCAAATCATGTTTTAAGCCCACTTGAGGTGGCAAATCTGCATTTCCAAGCCCACTTGAGGGTGGCAAATTCAAACCATTTTCGCAAAACAAACATGACTTGAAATGTTCCAATTCTTGCAATTTAGTCTATACTTGCTTGTGTGCGTCACATAGTAAAGCTAGCTAATAACTAGAACAAGAACACATAAGGTTTATAAAACAACATATCATGATTAGTAGAGGCCAATCTTTGATCGGGCGAGCGGGGGTGCTCATTTCATGACCTTCCCCCTTCGTACCTAAGTTCCGAGCCGAGGCAACTTTGGTGATAACGGACACGTGGCCGTTGGCACGAGTCAGGTTTCCTAAATTTTTCAAAAATAAAATATTTAGGTGGTGACTCTGTAATTTGGCAAAGTAGTCTAATTTTGGCATTATTTGATTTAAAATCGATTTTCCAAAATGATTTGCCGGATTTGATGTTTGTCAATTTCACACTGCACTTGTGAGACTAGATTCAAAACCACAGGTAGAGTCCAAACTATGAGGCCTTTCTTTTCAAACCCTTTCTGAAAGGCAGCCTAGAAAAAGGCGAGCCAATAGTTTCTGGCAACACTGCTGGGGATTTAGAGAACTTGAGTCGAACTCATGATATGTTGTTTTATCTACATTTATGTGATTTGTTGCATTGCATTTGCATTGGTGCGCCTAAGTCACAGTGTTTGCCATCTGCTATTCCTGAGTGGTTTGCCAGAGGCTTGCTTGGAAAAGCTTGCCGAAAGGCTGACCAGTTGCGGGCTCTACCACGATGGGAACACAACCCTTGGATCTGGACTACCATAATACCATTTGATCCTCCTTTCACTTCTCGGTGTTAGGTGTGAGAGGTATATTAAGTAGTCTTGCTGAGGTACCCTTTTTGACCAATCAGCCTAGTTGCATATTGGAAGCCATACAGACTGTTCCAAATTAGGACAGGTTGCTCAATATAGGATTATATGATATGGCTTGTTTGCATAGTGAATCCCTAGCTCCTGACGAGATTAGGACAAGGTAACCCTACCCCATCATCGGGGTGTTTTGGCTCTCACTTGCTTGGTATGTGCTTTTAGAGTGAAACTCTGCAGGAATGTATGTATCAATTGCAAGTCTGGGTATCAGTTTGAGGGTATCAGTGTTGAGGCAGAAATTTAGGGCAGAAATCAGTGTTTGAGTACAGTCGTCCAGCTTAAAGATTTCAATTGTGTTGTCTTTGTCTAAGCCGAGGTACTGTGTGTTTTCTGATTTTTGTTTCTTTTGCTTTATTTTTCTTTTTGCAAGGTAGTGTTTCACAATTGCTTCAGACGAGGTAGTTACCCCTCGAGCACTCTGGACTCGAGTAAGGCAGATTTACCGATCTGAGGATCTTATTAGAGGACAACTAGTGTTTGCTTCGCTACCTCCGGTTACCAGATGGAGGAGAGTTAGGCATAGCTCACTGGTTCAACAGTCGCTAATTCAGCAATTGCTGACTACTTCACCTATGCTCAGTCAAACCCAGTCATTTGCTTCAACTTCAAAAAGGGAGAACACACCAATTCTGATAGATCAGCACCCCTCAATCAACATGGAGGATATGATGTGCCAACTTTAACAAATTATCAAGAATATGCAGTTGGATGCTGCCCGCCAAGCAGAAATTACAGCCCAGCAGGTAGAGTTGATTGCTAGGCTACAACAACAACAGCTGCAACAGGGAACAGCTTTTGCATCCCATCCACCTCCTGCAAACATTCCAGTACCCAGAGCTCTACTCCCACAGCCAATGTCTAGGAAAATGCAGACATCCCAATGGATCCGATTCCACCCCAGACTTCCAAAGCACCGGTTTACCCAACAGAGGCACCGTTTGAGCTTGAGGTCGATCCTACCGCACTGAAAGTGAGCAAGCTTGAGAAGCCTTTCAAACGAGCTCAGGGTGTCAATTCGATCCTCGATATAGAGGATGGCTATACTGATGCGGTGGTGACATTGCTAGACAGGTTTAAAATGCCGCATATAGATGGCTTTGATGGCTTCGGTGATCCCATGGTCCACTTGCGGCTATTTTCAGACATTTTGCTGCCAATGGGCCTAACTAGACTGCAGAAGTTATCCCTCTTTGGTCGGACCTTGTCAGGTATCGCGGCCATTTGGTATGCTAAACTTGAGGATTTTGTAAAGAGGAACTGGGAAGAGAAAGCTGAGGCTTTTATTGCTCAATACTCCTATAACACTTAAATCGAGGTCACAACTCGTGATCTCGAAGCAACTTGCCAAGAGCCGAAGGAGGGTTTCTCCGATTTCGTCACTCGGTGGAGGGCCAAGGCCTCCATGATGACCACCCGACCAACCGAAAAGGACCAGATCAGAATGGTTGTCTGTAATCTACAACCGAGGTTGCTACAGAAGATGATAGTCTTACCTCTGCCTACATTTGCTGACCTCCACGAAATAGGGGTGCAGATAAAGGATGCAATGAAGCAGGGTCTGATAAACCATGAGAAAGAGCAGCCCAAGAGAACTTTTACATATAGTTCCAATGCGGCTACGAGTAGTAATGCAGTTGCAAGAACCTCTGATGTTGGTATGATCACCACCACACCAAAAATAGTTACCCCCTTTGCCGGTACATCCGAAACCACCTCACAACCTGCAAAGCACTAATCCCGAGGCTAGAGGGTTTTCACCCCACTCTACATGTCTCTATCTGCGGCCTTGAGGGTCCTGATCAAAAAAGGGCATCTGAAGCCCCTAGAGCCGCGCCCATTGCCTAATCCCCTCCCTTCTACACACAACTCGGCCAAGTACTGCACTTTCCACCAACAGCATGGTCACGACATTGACCTATGCTTTAGATTACGTCATGAGATTCAGGATCTCATTGACAACAAAGTGATAGTGCCTCCTCAAATGCCTAACGTCACTACAAATCCTCTCCCACCACATAACCAACCCCTTCTACCCAGGCAAATAAACCTTATCCAAACACTGGTCGTCCCGTACGACCCCAATATATACATCACCCCCTTCCACCTACCTAAGTCGACGCTGTTCATCCCAGAAAGCACAGACTTGTGCATGATGAGCGCGTCCATATCCCAACCCGCACCTGTGGTGGTGGTTGTGGTAGCAGAAGGCATGCATGAGGGCTCTATGAGCTTAACTGAAGAGGAATACAACCCGTGTCGCTACATTGTGCCAACCAATCAAGCCAGACCAAGGGTGGAATTGTTGACGGGAATGGAGGTTAATGTAGCCCGGGAGGATAGACCAAGCCAGGGACTGGATGACTTAGCCGAGCTTGAGGAGGACATCAGCAATCTACAGTTCTTCGATGAACAAGATCTGGGGAGTGTACAGATTGGTTGGTTTGATATAAACGGATCAACGGATAATACGGGATGGCTCAGTGATGAACCATATGTTGATGAGGGGTTTCAACCAAAGCAGGAACAACTGGAAACAGGGACTGCTGCAACGGCCAGAACGGTCGACGACAAGGGAAATTTTCCGAAGAGCACCGATACTAAGAATTGTGCTCAGGAATTAAGTAGCGTTAGTACAGCCGATACAGAACAGGAGGCCACGCTGAAGCGATTCGAGCATGAAAGAATTGAGAATGATTAGAAGGCTAGAAAAGCCAAAGGCCCTGCAGGGATTGACTATGTGCCTGTTTGGTGCAGCTTAAAAGTTGCTTATTTCAGCTTTCAGCTTAATTTAAGCTATTTTGATGTATTTGGTTTAGCTTATAACTTATAGCTTATAGTTTTTTGGAAGTCAGAAATCAGCTTATTCTTTGAATGGGGCAGGAGATGCTTAATTTATAAGTCAGAAATCAGCTTATGTTCATAGTTATAAGCTATAAGTACTTTCCCACAGCTCTACCAAACAGGACCTATGATGCGGATGTGGGAATATTTACAACGGAACCAGACAGTTGCTTGTCGGTTGCTGGGGGAATGTGGTGGGAAGATGATGATTTGCATCTTGTCCACACGGATGAAGATTGGGGACAAAATCTGCCAGATGATACATGGTATTCCGAGGAAGTTGATCACATGACTAAGAGCGGGCGGTACTTTAAGCCCCCACACCTGGACCAACTTGAAGCATCTGGGAAAGATAAGGAAGCTAAGAAACAGAAGGATAAACTGTTAGAGGAGGAAATTGTACTGAAGTAGCTAAAAAATATTCAGATGGACATATCCATCTAGGGTTTACTCATGGCTTCACGGGTGCACAGACAAGCCGTCTTATCAGTAATGGATAAGGCTAAGCTCTCTATCAACACAACTCCCGAGCAGTTAGTGGGACTGGTCTTCCCGAGAGGGGCTTCGCCGACTTTGACCTTTACAGATAAGAAATTGCCGCCTGAGGGCTCTGAGCATAACAAACCACTATACATCTCTGTTGAATGTAAAGAGAAGTGGGTACTAATCATCTTGGTTGATACTGGGTCTACAATTAATGTGTGCTTGCCGTGCACGACCTATGCTATTGGCTTGAAGCCAGCATACTTTGTACCAACAACCCAGGTGATTCGAGCTTATGACAATACAAGTCAGGAAGTGATGGGGACAGTTCGGGTCAGAACGCAGGTCGGCCTGGCACAATAGGATGATGAGTTTCATGTCCTAGATGTTCTAACCACTTTTAACTTACTCCTTGGACGGCCGTGGCTGCACCAAGTAAAAGCCGTCTCTTTCACTCTGCATCAGATGTTGACGTACCCCCATAGGAAGGGGGTAGCCATTGTTTTTGGAAATTCTTCTATACATCCTCCGCCGGAAGTCACTACACCGATACTGGAAATTGTACATGGCGATGAGGATGTTTTTATGTCTGGGTTCACCTTGGCTGAGGCCCGGGTGGTGTAAGATATCCTGGCTATTGATGAGGGGTTGTACATCAGTGCTCAATCAGTCTACCTCATGAATAAGTTATAGCATGTACCTGGAATGGAATTGGGAAGGAGCGGCCGGAAAGGTGTTGTTGCATTGGCCAAAGTGCCACATAACCCTCATACCTTTGGTCTAGGTTACATGCCTACCAAAGAGGACTGGGTAAGAAAAGGGAAGGAAATGGTAGGAAGAGCCAAAGCTAAGCAAAATGGAAAGCACTATGAGGTGGTGCATAGACCCATTCAAGGAACCTTGAACAGCCGCTTTGTCCGGGAAGGGGAAGATTTTCCATTTTGCGGTTTTCCTGAGCCATGGTTAAACTCTGAGAAGCGGCGTTTGCTCGGCTTTGAGATCTTCTTCGACCTACAATTGCAAGGAGATGAAGTTACAAAAGAATTGACTGACCTACTAGCTGAGGCTGAACAGAGTACAAAGGATGAGTCCAATGGCAGTGAACTTGAGATATGAGCAGTGCTGGCTTGTCTCCTTTTGGATCCTTAGATCAAACTGGAGAGCTTGGGGGATGACTTCACCGTTTCCATGATCGGAGATCAATCGGCTGTGGACCCTTCCGATGGTATTCTGGATGCATCTATCGCACTTTCCCTCGTTTGGCAGTTCTATGAGGGCTTTTTGTCCAGCAGTTCTGAATCAGGTAGTGAACCGGGATCTGATTCCACAAAGTCTGTGGAGTTGGAATCAGATTCCAGTTCTTCTGAGTTGGAGTCCGGTATTCCTGGGGTTGATAACCCGGATGCCGTTGTTTTGTCTAGGTCGTCTTTTTCCTTTTCTTTTGAGTCGGTTGTAACCGAGGAATTGGATGAGCCGAAAGCTTTGAATGAGAATGGTACCACTGTTGTTTCTAAGTACTTTTCTATGCCACTTGTATATTGCATTGATCATGACTTTCAAAATTTTGATAAAAACGATGAGGAATGAATTCCTCTAGTTTTAAAACATTTGATTGATCGAGAGGAGGAGAGATTTGTACAACCCCTGGTTGATGAAATCATTTCAATTAATATGGGTACTGGAAGGATCCGCGTTTGGTCCAAATCAGGTCCATGTTGTCTTCAGAGGAACGCGAGCACTTAGTCGCTTTATTAAAAGATTTCAAAGATGTTTTCGTGTGGTCCTACGAAGACATGCCTAGAATCGATCCTGAGATTGTACAGCACCGGATCCCTCTTGATCCTGAGGCCTGACTCGTCAAGTAGAAGCTTCGGAGAATACGCTCAGATTGGGCTTTGAAGATCAAGGAAAAGGTCACCAAACAGATAGATGTAGGGTCCTTGCTAGTATTTGAGTATCCTACTTGGTTGGCCAACATTGTTCCGATGCCAAAGAAAGATGGTAGAATTCGGGTGTGTGTAGATTTCAGAGATCTGAACAAAGCTAGTCCAAAGGACAACTTTCCTCTACCACACATTGATGAATTGGTGGACTTTACCGCAGGCCATGCTTTACTCTCTTTTATGGATGGATTTTTCGGGTACAACCAGATCTTGATGGCACCCAAGGATAGGGAGAAGACCGCCTTCACCACGCCGTGGGGAACTTAATGTTACAGGGCGAAGTCGTTCGGTCTGAAAAATACTGGGGCTACTTATCAACGGGCTGCAACCATGATCTTGCATGATATGATCCACAAAGAGGTTGAGGCATATGTGGACGACATGATTATCAAGTCCAAGGAAAGAGAGGGCCACTACACCGCATTGAAGAAAATTTTCCAACGGATCAGAGAATATCGATTGAGGCAGAACCCACAGAAATGCACTTTTGGTGTCACAGCAGGGAAGATGCTGGGGTTCTTGATTACACAGAGGGGCATTGAGGTCGATCCTTCCAAAATCAAGACCATCCTAGAAATGCCACCACCAAGGACTGAAAAGGAAGTGCGAGGCTTTCTAGGAAAAGTGCAATTCATAAGACGGTTTATTGCAAAAATAACCTTAACTTGTGAACCACTATTTGGTCTCCTGAAGAAAGGAAAGAAATTCCGATGGGATGACCGATGTCAGGTTGCTTTTGAGCAGATCAAGCAGTATCTACAGAACCCCCCCGTGTTGTCACCGCCGGAGTCGAGGAAGCCGTTGATTTTGTATATGTCAATAACCGACACGACAATGGGCTACATACTTGCGCAGGAATCTGAGGATAGAGTGGAGAAAGCCATCTATTACCTGAGCAAGAAGATGCTAGAATATGAGACCCGTTACACCCTGTTGCAGAAGGCTTGCTTGGCCTTGGTATGGGCTACTAGGAAGTTGAGGCACTACCTGTTAGCTCACTCCGTAATTCTAGTTTCGAGATTAGATCCCATCAAATATCTCTTTGAGAAACCAGCGCTTAGGGGTAGGCTAGCCCATTGGTTACTTCTTCTCTCCGAATTTGATTTGAAGCATATGACTCGCAAGTCTGTGAAGGGGAGAGCGGTAGCGGAGTTCCTAGCCAATCACCCAGTCGAAGGAGACGAAGCAGTAGAGTATTTGTTCCCAGATGAGACCATTCTGCAGGCCGAGGAAGAGATTTGGACTATGTACTTTGACAGAGCGTCTAACCAGTACGGTTATGGGATAGGGGTGTTGCTAATAGCACCCGACAATTCCCACATACCTTTATCTTTCAAACTCCAGTTCAAGGTATCTAACAACGAAGCAGAATACGAGGCATGTATCGCTGGCTTGGAAGCCGCCTTGGAACTAGGGACAAAACGGTTGGACGTCATTGGGGACTCGAACCTAGTTGTGTCGCAAGCAAAAGGAGACTGGAAGATTAAGGAAGAAAGGATGAAAATCTATCACCAAACCCTGGATGTTCTGATTCTCAGGTTTGAGAAGCTAACCTTCATGCACCTGTTAAGAGAGAACAATAGGTTCTCTGACGCTTTATCAACTCTATCTTCCATGATAGACATCCCTTTGGGAGTCCGGATGCATCCGATCATTATTGAACAGAGGTATGTGCCGGCCTACGAGCTGATCGCCGCAATAGATGAAGTGCAAGATCAGAACCCCTGGTATCATGACATCTGGAACTTCTTGGAAAAGAAGGCTTATCCACTAGGGGCAAATGCCAAAGATAAAAAGGCAATACGGCGAATGGCTGCTCAGTTTATCATCTGCGGGGGTAAATTGTACAAACAAGGCCATCTGGGAATGCACAAATTGTGCGTCGATGCAGAAGAATCAAAGCGCTTAATGGAGGCCATCCATGGAAGAGAATGCGGTTCACACATAAGCGTAGTAATGCTAGCTCGGAAGATTCTCAGGCAGGGTTACTACTGGTCAACTATGGATGAGGATTGTATTGGTTTTGTTCGACGATGCCACAAATGCCAAATTCATGCAAATCGCATGAATATCCCGATGTCAAAACTGTACAACATGACTTCACCATGACCGTTTTCAGTTTGGGGAATTGATGTCATTAGGGCAGTTATTCCGAAGGGGTCAAATGGGCATGAGTATATCCTGGTGGCAATAGACTATTTTAGAAAGTGGGTCGAAGCCCAATCCTATGCAATACTAAAAGCATCGCACGTAGCCAAGTTCATCAGGAATAATATCATCTGTCGTTATGGGGTCCCAAATGAGATCATTTCAGACAATGGTTCCCACCTCAAAAGAGAAGTGAGGTTGTTGGAGAAATACAACGTGGCTTTTCATAAGTCATCTACATATCGCCCGCAAACCAACGGAGCTGTTGAGGCTGCCAACAAGAACATCAACCACATTCTATAGAAGATGGTGGAAACCTACAAGGACTGGCCAGACAAGTTGCCATTTGCTCTCTGGGGCTATAGGACTTCAGTTCGAACATCTACTGGGGCAACTCTGTATTCTCTGGTTTATGGGATGGAAGCTGTTCTGCTGATTGAAGTTGAGGTTCCGTCGTTTCGGGTTATGGCTGAGTGCCAGATAGCAGAAGTGGATTGACAGCGGAGCAGGTTCGCGAAACTAATGTTGTTCGACGAGAGGAGGCTGAAAGCACTATACCATGTCCAAGGTTATCAACATAGGATTGTCAGGGCTTTCAACAAGAAAGTTAAGTCCAGGAATCTGAAAGAAGGGGATTTGGTGCTCAAAGACAACCGAGCTCCCATCCATGACCCTAGGGGCAAGTTCAGACCCAATTGGACTAGTCTTTACATCATAAAATCTATCTGGTCGGGTGGAGCTGTCATTCTTATGGACCTAGATGGCCTTGAATTCTCCCAACCAATCAACACGGACAAGTTGAAGAAATACTACCCTTGAGAGGCTTACTAGGCCGAAAACCCGAAAAGGCGACCTAGGCAAAAGTTAGAGCACAAAAAATTAGAAAAAAGAAAAACTGAGCTCGCAAGGTTGAAAACCCGAAAAAGGCGGCCTTGGCAAAAGTTAGAACGCAAAAGAAGAGTGTTACATAAGGCTTGATTCCCATCTTTGGGATACGTAGGCAACTTCATTCTGAAGTCCAACCATAAACACTATCAAATCAACTGTGTCCATGAGATTGTTCTGGTCATCTTTGTCTTTTCGATATCCAAGAGTTCGGTTGTGATCTTCACTATGAGACCTAGTTACAGTACAGTGCAATGCTATTCAGACAAGGGGCAACTTTCCATTTGCTAGATTTGGCATTGTACATCTTAAGGTAGATTCCGGGTGTGTCCAGTTGTGATCCTTATCGAAAATGGTTTTGAAAAGTTTTAATAAAAGTTGATTTTGTTCAAATTAATCTTTTTACAACTTAAACCATATTTTGACCAAAAAGAAAATTTTCAGTGCCCACAACCTTCAATTTCATTGATTTCAATACAAAGTTCTCTAATTCTTGATTCAAATCAAAGTTGCTTTTTATTATATTCAAAAGGAAAACTTGAAAGTTAGATCAAAGCAATAAACTTGGGGTACAGATAAGTCAGGTGTTCCTGCGTCCCCTTCCAGAGCTTGTGGAAGCTTCAGATGCTAAAGTAGGCCCGGTTTGTGCCTCATCTTCAAGCCAAGCTATGCATTCGCCAGAAAGGGCGCAACTGAAATTAGGAGCGGGAGCCAGAAGTTCTCTTGTCCTCCATACGGTGGGATATCGAGCTAGTTGTGAACCTCGGATTGGAAATGAAGCCGGGTACTCTACCCCCTCTTCTGGGCAAGTCTGGCCGTGTCCGAACTGACTCCTGAACCAGAATGGAAAGTAGAAGACACAGTGTGTCAAGCCAATCAACTGAAGGCCAGGTTGTCGAGACATGTTATAGCTCATCTTGGGCAGATCAAACCAGGGGGAACGCCAAGCAATGTCGACAACAAACTTGTTGCACATCCAATGACACCACCACCCGTCGTTTGGGAAATCAACTAGCCATTGGCGAAAGAAATAGCCTCGCGCTGAATATGCGGGGCAAGAGTCCACTACTTTCAACCTGTCAATGAGCCATATCTGGAGAGGGATGAAAAATAAGAGAGATTAAAGAATAAAGAGGTGTATGCGGAGAGAAAAAGTGAGAAAGGGTTTTAGAGAAAAAACAGAGCCTGAGGGCCGAGTGATGTGAGAAACACATGTGAGAAGGGTGGGAAACAGTACCTGCAAAAATAGTAGACTTCCTGCGAATTTGGTTGTTCCTCGCCGATGGAAAGTATCCAAGCCCATCAAAGCCTCGACCAATGCCAAGCCAATGCAGCTCTTGCCCTTTTTCAAGCCTTGGGCTACTTCGATCAAGCGAATGCTAGACCCTCCGAAGCCAAGGGCAAGCAGGAAATAAGCCAACATACACAAGCAAAGGGCATGTTGCCGAAAACCTTGCCAAACACGGTTGTCACGGTCGCCGGCATCAGAAAATCGGTGAGTGAGACTGGGAATGTCTAGTTTTCCGTTGTGAACTAAAGATCGAGCATCGTGTAAAGTGAGCCCACACATCCGTCCTAAAGCCTGGATGTGACTAAAACGGGACTGGGGCAAGATTTCCTCGTTACACTGGGATTCCACCAGAACTTGGAGCTTTTCAATTGTTGGACACATCTCTGGCCCCCCGAAGTTAAACACGTGTAATCGAGTTCCAACATCTAGTCGCGGCATGAATGAATGGAAAACACATCGGGGTACAACTTAGTGGGAATAGTGCATTTATCCCGAAGCCCCAGAAATTCACTCTTTCCGAGCCATCTAAAGCTGCAATCCAAATTGAGAGTTTTTCGGTGAAGAATGGCTCAATTTGTTACAAAAACAAAGCTAGAATAAAGAAGCTACGAAGTCCTAACTTTTGTAGAAGATAAGGTGCTCAGCGAAAGACAGGTGGCAGCAATCTGGAGGTTCCCTACACTAGTGGCCGACTGGCCAGTGTTGGTGGCCGATCGGCCACTTTTGTAGCCGACCGGCCAGAGCTAGTAGCCGACAGCCACTTTTGGTGGCCGACAACCTCTGTCTATAGCCAACATAATTCCTATGGCTTTCCTATGTGTTGGGACTACTGAGAACCTGTGTTTTGCTCTACTCTTTGTGCATCTTGCCGCCTTGTTGTAAGTTTTTTGTTGAGTCGCTTTTTATGTTGTTTCACGTTGTTTATCGAGTTGTTTTGTTGTTGCTTATCAAGTTGTATTGATGTTGTTTTGCTTATCGAGTTGTTGCATTGTTTATCAAGCTGTTGCATTAGTTGTTCATTGAGTTGTTTTACTTTGTCTGTTATGTATTGGTCGGTTTATTACCTGATTAAGAAGCTGCCAATACAATATACAATATTCAATTTTCATCAAATCCCGTTTTTGTGTAAAATGGGGCAACGTGATGCTCAAAATGTAAAACACAACACTTTTTCATCAAAAAACTAATTTTCATTCCAATCATGGTTTCTTTTTACAAAATGGTACAATTTTTTAAGAAAATGAAACCATACAATGTGCTAACACTACTAGCTAAAAGAAAAAAAGAAAAAAGAGACTAAGCAAAAACATCTAGATTAGTGCTATCCACCTCAGGATCGAGAGGCCCTCTTCGTCCTCTTCCTGGGCATGGACTCAAAGCTATCTCCATCAGCGCCGCTGTCAGAGGCCCTCGTGTCTGAGCTAGCTGCCGAACCGGCCTCAGCATCATCTCCGCTCTCAGAATCTGAGCCAACGTCGCCCTCTTCGTTCTCAGATGACTCTGACTGTGGACTCACTACCTCTTCATCCTCACTCGTCTCAACATCATCATCGTCCGGAACAGGCTCTGAAGGGCCACTCTCGTCACGGGTGCCCCTAGCTCTGCCTCGGCTGCAAGCCGGAACCTCCTGTCTCTCTTTCCCTGCTGCTGGAGGAGGTGCTGATGGCCCTGTTGCAGCTCCCGCTGGAATATCCGATGTGGCTGGGATCTGAAAACGGCAGTTTGTCAAATACATCAGTCGTGGTGTATATCAAATGCAGTATTTGGATGCAATGTTTAGGTGCAGTGTTTGAATGCAGCGTTTGAGTACAGTGTGTCAGAAACAAATTATGTTTGAAATGCTGATGTATTGGCAGGAAGTTTTATGACATGAAGTGTGAATTGAAGGAAATTACCAGAATCTTGTAGAGGCTGAGTAGGTTCATGCTCCTCTGCACCATCTCCGTCAGGGAAGCCACTAGCTCGAGGGCCTGCCCAGTGTACTCTATGGGTGCCTGCAAGTGTGTTAAGAAGATTAGTGTTCTATAAAGCATAATTGAAATGAAGTAAATATGCAAAATGTAAAGTATGGTACATGTTGGAGTCGGGCCTCGAACCCCGATAAGCTCATGCCCGGCTGGTGCGGGCTCAGTAGGGATCTGGCAAGCCTTCCCGGTATGTCGCCAGTAAGTGAGTGTGGTAGGTAGCTCTGGCCACCCAGTCCTCTGTCTCACCCCAGAACCTCTCCTGCCATGGGTCCTGGTCGCCCCGGCCCCTCTACCTCTCTCTCCCGCAGCTGGACCTCGCGTTTTCTCACCTCCACGGGCACCAGTTAGAGGTGGCATGAGGTATGTCTGGATGAAGGTTATATAATCACCCTCAACTCGAAAGAAGTCAGCGTCCCAGCCTCTGGTGAAGTCAATCATCTCCTGCATAGTGTATTTCTCTATGGCTCTCATATATGTCGGAAGCGGCATCGAAACTACCGGCTTGGACATGCCAATGGTCTGGTGCAAAAATCGCTTCCCTAAGAACCACACCCGACAAACCAGGCCCTTAAGTAGAAGCCGGAAGCGAGAAGCCTCTCGGGCACCAGCAAACTGATCCTTGACTCCCTCAGGCATCGTCGCTTAGGGCTACCAAGTGATCTGTAGATAGAGAATGTGCAGATTGTTAGTTATCATCAGATATTGCATATGAGTCAGAATCAAAGGAAAACAGAAATAACAGAGAAGCTTGAGTTACCTCAGCCGCGGTCACGGCATCTAAGTATCGACGGAAGAAGGGGAAGGACTCCCAGGACCTCCGCTGGCATCTCCCGTCATACCGGTGAGAGTATGGCATGACATGTGGCATCTCCACCTCTGGCTCAGGGCAAGTCTCAGAAAGTAGGCGTACACCCATAGTTCCAGAAAGCGAAAGGGCAACAGTGAGTATACAACAGATAAGTACAAGTAATACGGAAAGCAGAATATATGTGCCATGTCTAGAAAATGTAATATGCAGTGTGTGCAGTGTACAGAGTATGCAAAACAGAAAGCAGATTGTGTGTGTACAGTATACAGTGTGTGCGGTGTACAGAGAATGCTAAGTAGAAGGCACAACAGGAAATGCAAAATAGAAAGGTAAAGCATACCTCTCGGGCCCTCTAGTAGCCTCCTATCAAATGTCCGCTTCGGCGGGAGGTCGAGCTCATGTACCCGTATAAGGTGGCCAAGCCAGCGCCGCCCTAATCGTAGAGTCAAACACGGGATAGATCCACCAGGGCACTCATGAGGTATAGCCCGACGGTGTTTGCCTGGTCGGTGAACAGGGTAATGCCAAACAGGAACATCAGGAAACCTCGGGCATACTACTCGGTCTTCTCTCAAGTCACTAGTGCCGTCCCTCTATAGTGGTCTGCAAAACAGGAGTATGAAACCATCCTTGATCAGGAGATAGGTGGGCAAGTCCCTAACAGATAAATCTGAGCGGCCTTCCACTCGCCCATATCAGTATCATAAGGAATCGGATGACCCCCCACCTCTATGCCGGTGAGCATAGAGAAGTCAAAAGGAGTCATCATCATCTCCCCTGTGGTAGAGAAGTGAAAGGAGTCTGTGGTATCCCACCACCTCTTTACCAAGGCACCGAACAGAGGCCAGCTCGCTATAAGGTGTGAGAGCCCCATGCAGAATGAGCCGAAACCGGCCTTGTCAATGATGTGGCGAACGTTGTCAGAGAGCTCTATGTACCACTCCCTCGTCGATGTGGTCCCGTATCCTCTGATCAGGACAAGCAGATAAAATGTAATGTAAGTAATGCAGTGGAAAAGTGTGATTGGGAAAGCAATGCAAGGTACATTGAGAAAATGGAAGAATGCAGTGTATACCTCGGAGGCGCCATGAGATAAATGTGACTTTGGCTCACCCAGTAAGAGGTCCTCCAGTGCGCCTTGTGCAAACCCCCTAAACTGACGAATGCTATCGGGCGGTAGCACGTGTATCTCGGGATGGTACGTCAACCGGTCAAAATGTCGAACACTAAGTGGCAGCGGCTTAAACTCCGGATCCACCTCCATCTCTGGAGAAGCTTCGCCGTGTGGGATATCGTCCGCCATCTCGAGGGAAAATGAGAAAGTGGTTGGAAATGGGGAAAACGGATGAAGAATGCCAAGAGTCAACGAAAGTTAACTCCGAGAGGGAAAATGGCAGAAAAACGTCAAGGCCCGGGAAAAGGCACCAAACTCAAGGGTAACTCGAGAGAAGCAAGCCTCAAGTGGTGAAAATGAAGAAAGGAGCACCGAAATTGGTTTTCAATCGGTTCAAAATGGAGTAAACTACGAGGGTTTAGCGAAGAAAATGTCCGTAGGGCATTGGAAAACGGGTATAATGCTCGGATCGAAGGAGGAAAATGGTCTAGAGAGAAAGGAGTATGATTTTCGGCAAGGGAGAAGTGGGGAAATAGGGTTTGAAACCCTATACTTAAACACCCAAGGTAAAATGGCCATTTTGCCCCGAATCTGCCATCGGTGGCCGACAACTATTTTTG
Organism: Camellia granthamiana; assembly: GCA_036172215.1. Taxonomy (NCBI): domain Eukaryota; kingdom Viridiplantae; phylum Streptophyta; class Magnoliopsida; order Ericales; family Theaceae; genus Camellia; species Camellia granthamiana. The sequence goes on along the minus strand of CM069911.1, from coordinate 62,197,580 downwards.
GTGGCCGATGGGTGGCCGATGGCCTTCCCTGGTGGCCGGCATGCCTCTAGTGCTCTCCCTGTGTGTTTTACTACTATTTTGTGCCCTTGGTTCTTGAGAAAGTGCAAGGAAGGCTCACTTTTAAGCTCAAAGTGTCTCTGCGGAAGCCCCGAACTGTGTCTTCAGTGAATGGCTCATCACTACTCAACATGGGCGAGGTGTGTCCTTTCTTAAGCATACTGAAACTCTTCCGAGAGGTAAATGGGAAGTTGCGACTGAGTCACCTTCATCAAACACGCTTTTATCGTTGCATAGAACGTGCATGTCTTTGTCGTTGCATGGAACATGCATTTTGTATCGTTGCATAGAATATGCATCCTCATGTTTGCATAGAATATTTATGTTGCATTGAATATGCATTGTTGTTATTTTGCATAGGATATGCATGTTGTGTTGTATTACATTGTACATGGAACATGCATTTTGTATCGTTGCATAGAATATGCATCCTCATGTTTGCATAGAATATTTATGTTGCATTGAATATGCATTGTTGTTATTTTGCATAGGATATGCATGTTGTGTTGTATTACATTGTACATGCTCTCATGTTTGCATAGAATATGCATGTTGTGTTGTGTTGCATTGTGCATCCCCATGTTTGCATAGACTATGCATGTTTGCATTGTATTGCCTTGTACATGCCCTTACATTCGCATAGAAAATGTTTGTACCTTTTGCATCGATCATGCGTTTGCTACTATCGCATAGAATATGCATTACTCTGTCTATTGCATAGAACATGCTCTCGCTCGCGCCGCGTAGAATATGCTTTTGTTTTGTTCCTTGCATGTTGTGTATGAAACATGCCTCTAACATTGTGTCATGGTTATTCGTCTTGCATAGAACATGCATTCTTATTGTATTGTACCTATCAAAGTTTCTTTCTTATACAGGGACGATATTGTATGTATGGTTCATTCAGAGGAATTCCAGGTAAGATCATTCCTGTCCCTTGAACACCTTGTTTTGGTTAGAAACATTTGGGTATGCCCGGTGTTTACACCACTCCTTGTTTTGGTTAGAAACATTCAAGTACGCCCGGTGTTTACAGCACTCCTTGTTTTGGTTAGAAACATTCGGGTACGCCCGGTATTTACACCACACCTCCTTGTTGGTTAGAAACACTTGGGTATGCCCGGTGTTTACACCACACCTTGTTGGTAAGAAACACTCGGGTACGCCCGATGTTTACACCACTACCTCACTTTGGTTAGAAACATTGGGACGTGTTCCTGATATTTATACCCACCCCCCGGTTAGAAGCATTTGGAACGTGTTCTGATACTTATAACACCTTGTTTTGGGTAGAAACATTGGGACGTGCTCCGATGTTTATACCCTCCCCTCGGTTAGAAGCATTTGGAACGTGTTCCGATGCTTATACCATCCTGTTGTGGTTAGAAACATTGGGACGTGGTTCGATGTTTATACCACCTCCCTGGTTAGAAGCATTTGGAACGTGTTCCGATGCTTATACCACCCTATTTTGGTTAGAAACATTGGGATGTGCTCCGATGTTTATACCATCCTCCGGTATTTACACCACTCCCTTTCTCCTCTCGCGTGTGACGCGTTAGGATGTTTTCGGTTAGAAACATTTGGGTACACCCAGTGTTTACACCATCCTCTTTCCCTCTCGCGTGCGACGTGTTAGGACGCTTAGGTTAAAAACATTCGGACGGGTTCCGATGCTTATACCGCTCTTTGTTTTAGTTACAAATATTTCGACATGTTTCAATATTTATCACTGTTCTCTTTGGTTCGGAATATTAGGGTGTGTCCCTGGGTTCACACCATTTCTTTCATCGTGTGTGTCACGCGTTGGGATCTTGTTTCACGCCTCGAGTGCGCCTGAGGGTTGTGTTGTTCTTCGCCTTTCCTGCATGAAGCGCAGTTAAGATTGCATAATTTTCTTACATCCTTTCTGCATGAAATGTGGTTTGGTTTATGTTTATTTGCTTATGTATGAGTTTACTGTAGCATTTCTTTGCATAACATTCACATTTAGATGTTTCATTACAGCCCTCATTGCATGATCATAAGTTATGTTGTTGCATCGTGCATATCATTTGCATCTTGTCCCAGAACTACGCTAGTTTGATTCCTTGCAAAGGGATACATAGGCAGCCTACGGGCGCAACCGTTCTTTGTTTTGCTTGCTTGTTTGTCCAAGTCTTCGACTTCATCAAAAATGAGTCGTCTCTAGGCTTTGACATTCACTCTTGTCATTCCATGATTTCCGAGTTCTGTCAAAGAGGGGTAACTGTAGACATCCCATTTTTGACCGTCCTCAAGACTTGGACGTCATCATTTGAACACTCGATGATTTTGTATGCTTCGTTTTGAGTGCCTGAAGGTCTCGACCAATCGCCTTGCCTTTGAACCTCTAAACCTGTCTGTTTTGTGCTTGGTTGTGGACTAAGAGCTTGTTGTTTCAAGTCTGGAGGAGAGGGTGGCCTGTCGGCCATCCCCACAGTCCATCGACCATGGCTTGTGCCTGTCGGCCATCAGTGGTGGCCGGTCGGCCACACTGATGGCCGGTCGGCCACTAGTGATGGCTGGCGGCCATTTTTTTCCTTTTTCAAATATTTGTTTGCCAGCTATGCCAGCTATTGCTCATTAAAGTGCCTCTCCATACACGTGTATGGAGGGATGAATACAAGCTTTAATCTTGATTTTCTATATATAGAGGGTGTCCTCCCCCATTTTGGAGGGTTAGACATTTTGGATCAAAAATTTTTCTCTCTCTCTCTCTCTCTTTCTCTCTCTCTCTTCTTGTTTTGTGCTTTGTAATTAGTTTTCTCTACACCTTTGCACACTAACTCTTAACCAAACTTGATTACCTTGGAGCTGAGGTCCCCTGGAGCCTAGTTTGAGCTTTAGAATGAGGTTTGAGCTTGAAATTGTGGCTGTTTTGTACTGTGCTTCAAGAGGTATAAGACTTACCTTGTAGGCTTTGCTTTGAACACTTGTTTTGCCATCTTTTTATACTGTTTTTGGCCTAGTTTTCAACTACAAAAAACTCTAATTTTTTAGACCTAAAAGTGATGGTTTGAGGTCATTTTGTCTAAAAGGGTAATCCACCCTTCTTGTTGCTTTATTGTGTAAGCTTTTGTATCATCTTTTAGCATATTCACATTAAACGTTTTGGCTCTTTAGACCACTGAAATTCAAAGTTATTTCAGTGGTAAAAACTTGGTTTTGAACAAAATTGGAGGGGGTAGCCTCCCCTCCTTGTGTCTTGTTTGCAAGCCTAGATAGCTTAACATGTGAGCATGATTTTCTAGCATTTTGTACCTCAATCTCAGCATGTTTTTGCTACTGTTTTGGACTATTTTGGCTTTGTTTTGAGCTGGTTTGGTCCTTTGAGGCTTGTATTGTGTGGTTGTGGTGCAACCTCCTTTATTAGCTTAATGTTTTAGCCTTTTAAACATGAATTGCATGAGTTGCTTGCGAGTTTTAGTGTCATGTTGCACTCCATTTCAACACTGAAATCTCTGCAATCTCCTTATATTCTTCACTCTTTCATTTGTTTTGAAAGTGGCTTTGAACCCCTTGTTGGCTTGATTGTGGAATTGAGACCCTTATGCCTAATGGTTTAATTCCTTCGGGAGTTCATTACCAACAACATGAGGCCTCTTTCATGCTCAAGGTACTTGTGGTTTAAGCCCTCTTTCTATTAGAGGACACTCACCTTTTGGACTAATCAATTAAAGAATGGATTGGTAATCTAAAATGGGTAAATAAAACATGACAAGTAAAAGAGGCAAGATAAAGCATCTTTCGTGTTGCACTGCATGTGTTCGGATCGGACGTTAATTCGAACACGAGAAAAATGGGATGTTTCATACTCAAAGTGATGAAAATGTGCTACTTTTCTTGGTCACCATTGCCCTTGATCGTGCATGATAGGGTAGTGGTTTTGATGAGTCTTGTTTCGCACTCATTAAACTTGTACAAGCTTGGTTCCTTAGCCATCATGCATGGAAATGCTTGGTTCTGCACTCCTTTGAACTTGTGTAATGATAAGGAAAGTAGCAGTACATACACTCCTTGAGAATACACTGATTTGCCTCTATTTGCTCTCTGTTGCAGCAGAAAAAAGAGAAGTTCAGGGAAGGGGTGGCATTGGTAGCCGACCGGCTAGAAATGAATTTTTGCACAAGTGTGTTCCTGAGTTGGAGCAGAGATGTTCTGGAAGTTGGCAGCACTGTTGGTGTTCAAGCGAGTGCAAATAGAGGTGTCTGATGGCAAGGTGGTGGATTTTTGGGAGGAAACTATCCGAGCATGCATGCGTTCCTCGCCCTCGAGGCCATTTACTTGCTTTGTTTAATTAGTTAACCGTAGCCAATTCATTCATACAAGTGTTGTAATTAATTAGCTTAATTCGGTTTGTAATATTTGATTAGCTAGAATAGTTAATTAATTATGTTGTAATAGCTTAGCTTAATTAGCGTAGCTAGTTAGCTTAGCTTATTCATTCGGACCCTTCTTTGCGAGGGCTCATCGTTGTAATAAGTGTGCGTGCGTGTGTGCATGTCTTCCAACCCCGCGTCTTTCTCCCTTTTATTTAAACGCTTTTGATGGTTAGATTAGGGATCATTTTCGATTAGCATACCTTATGCTTGCATGTTTGCATCCATTCATTTGTCTTGCATGCACCGAGGCTCGGCGCATCATTCAAACTGCATCATAATTTCAATACTTCTTTGAATACGTGTTTCAAAGCATGCTATCAAAGTGTTGCAAATGCCATATTAGTAGCCGAGCCTATTAATTTCATATTGCATGTGTTGCATTAGGCATCTTGCATAGTTAGGATCATGCATTTTTCTAACTAGTTTTTGTTTTGGCTTGGAGTACTCGGTAAGTTTTATGCTTTAGCATACTTGCTTGAGCGTGATTGCCATATTGCCATGTTTTCACATGCTTGCCATGAGGCTATGTGCTTACTTGCTAAACTACATGAATGCCTGTAGATAAGGGCTTGATTGTTTGAATTGGAACGATTCAACAAATGTGTGTTTTAAGCCCACTTTGCGAAGTGGAAAATCATGTTTTAAGTCCACTTGAGGTGGCAAATCCGCATTTCCAAGCCTACTTGAGGGTGGCAAATTCAAACCATTTTCGCAAAACAAACATGACTTGAAATGTTCCAATTCTTGCGATTTAGTCTATACTTGCTTGTGTGCGTCACATAGTAAAGCTAGCTAATAACTAGAAGAAGAACACATAAGGTTTATAAAACAACATATCATGATTAGTAGAGGCCGATCTTTGATCGGGTAAGCGAGGGTGCTCATTTCATGACCTTCCCCCTTCGTACCTAAGTTCCCGAGCCGAGACAATTTTGGTGATGACGGACATGTGGCCTTTGGCAAAGTTAGGGTTTCCTAAATTTTTCAAAAATAAAATATTTAGGTGGTGACTTTGTAATTTTGCAAAGTAGTCCAATTTTGGCATTATTTGATTTAAAATCGATTTTCCAAAATGATTTGCCGGATTGGACTCTTTGATGTTTATTAGTTTCACACTGCACTTGTGAGACTAGATTCAGAACCACAGGTAGAGTTCGAACTGTGAGGCCTTTCTTTTCAAACCCTTTCCGAAAGGCCGGGGGCGTGAAAAAAGGCGAGCCAACCGAGGTGGAATAACTTTTGCTACAAATCAGAAAATAAAAAGCAATGGTAAGTTTTGTTACTAAAATTTTGAGAAAGGATATCATTAAAAAAACTAAAGGGAATTACCAGTCTCAGAGGTAGAGGTGGTAATGATTGGAGAACTACGAAGAACACAGTGTTCAGTAGTTTGTTGCCTCATTGCAGTTTTTCTTTGAAGTGCATTAGCAGCAGTTGCCTCATTCCTTAATACTGTTGTCTTCTTTTCTCAAACCTTTGAAAAACTACCAATTCTATGGACTGCTCCTTCTCTACTGCCTTGGTAGCTGCCTGATGAGCAGGGTCATCAATGAAATTAGAAAGAGTGACTGTTACTTTCTTCCTCCTCTTGAGTGGGGTTTCTTGTTCCTTTTCTATAGGGACATCAGGCGCTTCCTCTTTTTCAAGATCAAGCACAAGCTTTCTTTTCTTTTGTTGTCATTGTTGCTTGTCTTTAAGAATACTTAGTGCTTGAGTCCTCTGAGGAGAGTCTACTGGTGAAGCCCCTGCATCAAATAAAAGCTATAAATAAAAAAGCTAAGCATTATAAAAAGAAGGGAAAAGAAAGATAAAGGGCTGCATGCCTTTCTTCGAAGCAGCCCTAGTAACTCTAAGAGGAGGAGAAGGAGGAGGAGAGGCAGTATGAGCAGTCTTTGTGGCAGCAAGAGTAAGAGCTGGGATAGCAAGGGCAGTAGAGACAGTAACAATGGTCCCAGTCTTTTGGGGTTTGGCTTAATAGAGCACATCTAGTCCCACTAGCAAATCTTCAGGAGGTATTGCCAGGAGCACCTTCATATTGGCCATCCACCAATTCTGAAATCTTTTCAAAGCTATGCCATGTGGAATAAAGGGGGTGAATTGAAACTCACTCAACTCTTGCCGCAATTTAAATGTTGCTTCTTCCAATTTGGTTTTGGGTATCTTTAGGTCTCTAACTGTGAGAGTGGTATTGGAGAGGCTACAGAGAGAGATAGGAATTCCTTGAGTAAGCCCAAATTGCCTGGCAAATTGGAAAGGACAGTAAACTTCAGATATACATTTGTAGGCTCAAGGATTTAGAGTACCAATTAAAAGCTCCTTTGGCAACAAGATAGAAGCCTACATATCCTTGTGTAGCAAATTAGAGCATTCCCTATCAACCAAAAATGCCTTGAGCCAAGCTGGTCCTATGTTGGTTTCGAAGGGACAAAAGAAATAAGGAAGTAGAGAAATTGAGAGTTGATGAAAGAAAGTAAAATAATAGGCAAAGCTGGAGGGATATAAGGAAATTCTAGCAAATTTCTCTCTGTAAATAGTGGGTTCTTACACGAAAAATCTCAGACACTTGGAGTGTAGACGAGAGAAATATGCGAAGAGCTAGAGTTGTAATACTTAGAGGGGGCCTCCTTGGTTAACATCCAGAGATTTCTCGCAAAATTGGGAACAGGCCCTATAAACATGGCCTAAAACATAAGGAGCCAAGGCTATCCTCTTCTTTGAGGCAAGAGCCTTGGCAAGTGAGACAAACTTAGGCATAATCCGCTGAGATGAAGTACAAAAGAGAAATTTGCATAACCAATACAGAATAAAGGAAAAGAACTCTTGGTCACCTACAGAACCTACCTTCTTGTTTTTAGATTTTACAAAATCACTGAAAGAAGAGTTCAAGGGTGGAATGGTGAAGTTGACTGAAGGGTCTGGGTAACCAGGCATGAAGGGAGCACTAAGTTGTGAGAGCCCTAAGAGATGGCAAATATCAAGAACGATAGGGGCCATCATACCACACCAAAACTGGAAAAAATTAAAAGCTGAATTCCAGAAACAAAGGGCTGCAGGAATCAAGAAAGGATCCTCAAGGATAATGAACCTGGAAAGGCGAAGGACATCAAGGATATAGAGCTCTTACAGATCCCGTTCTCTGGCAGGCACAACTCTATCATACCACTCCTCCCATTTAACCCTCAATGTGGGCCAGCAGCGGTGAGGACGGTTTATCCTTCAGCTTCCCCAATCAAAACCCCCTTCGTAGAGGAGACAGTGATCCTTTAGACGAGGATACAAAGCAGGAAGTTGAGCTGGGGCTTCTCTGAAGATAGGTCCCAAGACGTATTCCTGTTGTTCGTTATAGCAGGAGATAAAGAGACGACTATCTATGGTACTCGGTTCACCAGCTCTGAGCTTGGATATCTCTTCGTCAACACACCTCTTCAAAGCCAAGGATGGACTTATGCATTCCACAACTGGTACTTTCAAGGAGGAAAAAGCCATTAGCAAGAGTTTTCGGAGGACGAAGCTGAGAAAAGAATAAAGAAAATGAGAGAGAGAGAGAGAAAGAGAGAGATAGAAATGAAGGGTTGTGTTTTGGGCATGCTAGTAAGTTAAAAGCATGAAGGGAAAGGGTTTTTAAACCTTTTTGTCCGAAAGATGCCCAATCTGTCTAAATAGGTAAAAGGACCCGAGATAAATTGTTTGGCTGATTTTGGAACCCATATGAGTTTAAGACTTTGTCTTAAAATTTGTAGGAGTCCTGAAAGTACAACATGAAAAGTTTCTCTTAAGAGAGATTGTTTGGGCGGAAAACGTATCTCAAACAATCAGGTTGGTTTTGAAGACAAATATTTGGCTTCGAAGACAGATATTTGGCTTTGAAGTCAAAAGCTGGCTTCAAAGACTGATTGTTAAACGGTCAACTAAGATTTCAGGAGCAAGCAACTGACTTCGAAACAAGTATCATGTCCTAAATTCAAGAGTAATTGGGATTAATTTAGTTCGAAAGACTCGAAGGCATGCTTTTAGGCTTTCAATGATGGATGAAGTCCTTCGAAGGAGCCTTTGTAAGAACATGGTTCATGCTTAACTTCGAAGTGAACAAACATTACAAAACGAGTATTTGGTCAAGTAGTGAAGAAGCTTAAAAGAAACTCACTCTTTGAGAGTAAATGGGGTGAGGAAAATTCTACACTTTGAACCACGCAGACTGTGTTTTGAAGCAAAGTTGTTTAATTCGAAGCTGTTGGTTAAACAAGAACAGATTATGTTAGCCATATAATTGGAATGTAAAGCAAAGATTGTCTTTCTTAAAAGAAAATTCCACACTTTGGAAGTATTTGAGTTAGGCGTAAGAGCAAAATTGGTTGATTCAAAGCTTCTTTGAACATAATAAGAAATTAAGTCACATCAACCATACAATTAAGCATACAATTGTAATATAAAACTAAATCATGATGGATGAAATTTGAAAAGCCTAGTTTTATTGATAAGTAATATTTACATTGAGAAGACTCATTTGGCTACATTCTCAATTTCATAAAAATAAGGGATGGACAAAGTTACAAGATCATGAAACTTAGGCCAACAAAACTCAGTAAATGTATACTCTTTTGCTAATCTATCTTCTATCATATCCAAATTTGGTTTATCTAATTGGTGAGCCCTTAATTGGAAGAAGAGTTGTTGGGCTTTCATTTCAAATTCTATTTTCTTAAGAGCCTTCTCCGTTTCATCCATCTCCTCTTCCTCTTGTCCTTCGCCTATAATGGCATCTTTTCCATACTCAATCTTGACTTTTGAAGTTCTCATATTCGTCGAGGAGATTCTCTGCTTCATACTGAATTTGGATTCGAGTAGCAAAGGTTTCCTCTAGTACTTTATTGGTAGTAGAAGCATTGATGTGCCAATTGAGTAGGAAGGGAAGTTGATCTAGGAAACCATAGAGCTCAGCATGGGCTACAGGGTTGAGAAGATGGCTGCAAGAAATAATGTCATAAGCCCATAACAGGTTCTTGTGGGAGATATCATCTCGCAGGATTTTGAAGGACAAATGAGAGAAAACGGCAAGCAGGGTTTGAGCCCTATATTGCTGGTAAGCAGTTAGAGGAATTTGAGCTTGATAAGGAGCAAAGTATTGACTCTCGAAGAGGGTGAGTCTCAATTCCTCAATCCAATTTGGATTAGAGGGTAGCAAAGGAGCAGTGGGAACCTTTCTGAATGAAGATGGGAATTCAGGTTTGTTCATACACTCAAGCCAATCAGAGGAGCAAAGTTTTGCTTTTTAGATAGGACTGCAGGACTGATTCTTAAGGCATCATCAGGGTGTGGAGTCCTTCGCACCATTCAAGACGGTAAAGTAAAAGTTACCATGCTGAAAGCAAGTTGTCCTCAAGACTGCATAGACGGTCGAAGGGAACGTATGGGTACACTACAGAGCTGTGCATGGAAGGGTGGACTGCAAGAGGGTCATCGAATTCAGGAAATCGATGATGAATGCGCTCCCTCATCTGAGGTTGAGTATGAGATGACCGATTTCATTGCGCGTCGTTTCACTTTTGCCCTCTTTGAGTTTGTGGTGTTCGAGAGCTTTCTTTCAAATTCTGATCTTTGTCTAATTCCGGGTTGAGCGTCACTTGTTTCGGAGGGTGCACGGCCGAGTCCGAAGTATCTGGGATCGAACTAGAAAAATTCTGGGCTGCTGGGCCGAGGCCGCACATGCGGGGGATGAGGCCGCACATGCGAGGAAGGGTGAGCTTTGGAAGGTTGCACACTGCATTATATGCAAGTGCAGAGGGGGAGGTGCAGAGGATGCCACATATGCGGGGATCAAAGCCGCACGTACGGGAGGCACGGTCCGTACGTGCAGGTGCAAGTGCCGCACGTGCGGACGGGCCTGAGTCTGAGAGGCTCTGTTTTTCTTCTCTTTTTGGGCTGTGTGTATCACTTTTCTTATATCACTCTCTCACTAAAAATACACTACTCTCCCTTCTCTCTACATTTCATACACCAAAACCCTTCAAACTCTTGATCTTCTTGGGTACATTGCATCTCCAACCCAAATTCCTTCATCAAAGTTGGGGAGCAAAGCTAGAGCTTCACTTTGTACGGTGAAGATCGGATTTCTACACCACTTGATCCTAGGGTTTCATCAATCTCTTCATCAAACTTGATGTAGGGAATTACTTAGAGTTATATATATGTTTTTGCAAGTTTTGATTGATTTTGAGAGCTCTTCCTTGTTACTTCGAAAATGGGTTTTTGGCTTAAGAAATTGATGGTCTTGTAAGAAGAAAATCCATCTTTAGTTCTTTTTAAAGGTTTTCTTGAAATGTTGAACCACATGGGTTGAGATTGATGCACTTAGTGAGGTTTTTGTAAAGAGATGAGAAAATGTCAGGGCTTTTGTGAAAACCCTAGAAATTGGGGGTTTTGGGAAAATTGTGGGAATTTATGGATCTTTCTTGAATTAAATGAAAGATTGAGTGAGAGAGAATTTATATTATTGTTGCAACTATGATAATTTCTTGATGAATGGAGGTTTTTGAGATTATACTTGAAATTATTGTTAAATGCATATAAACATGTGGTTATGAATTGGTACATTGTTAAACTCCATGGAATATGAGGATTGTAAATCTTGGAAGCTGATGTTCAAAATATTGCATATAGTCTTGAAATGACTAAATTGTTGAGAATTGTGCAAAATGAAGAAATGTTGCTATATGTTAATAGCTTCGATTGAACATTTGGCCAATTTGTGAAATGACATTGAGGGGAAGAAAAATGGAAATTTTGGTTAACATTGTGTTATTGTTGAGGCACTTAAAGGTGAGAATGGCTATGTAGCATTGTTAATTATTGCATTACATTCTCTTTCGATTAATAATTTTACACTTGAAATAAGTTTGGAATGTTTGCATTGAGAAAATAATATCGTTAAATGAAATCATGGAAATGTTTATGGGGTAAATACGTTGGTAAGTCCGGATAGGAGGTGTAGATGAAATTGTTAAGTTGGCCTGAGTGTCCGGTGTGAAAGACTGAAAACACGCAGGAAGGAGGTACCACTTCCCTTCCGGTTAGCAGCCGGTAAAGTGGGGTTTTTGGTAGTGCTAGTTGAGCCTACTTGCATACACCAACCTAAGGATTACCTGAGTCGTATTTACCACCCCCATTAAATAAAATTGTAAATTTCAAAATTGTTGAGATCTCAAGCTTTTGTTGAACATGGTGACTTTTTAAAGGGCATGTAAATGAAATCTTCTTTTAATTGGCATTGCATGACATTTGCATTTAATATTGGAAATCCTGCATAAATGTATGTAAAGGATTCTCTACTGGGCTTTATGCTCACCCCTATGGGATTTTGGTGCAGGAAAAGATGTGGTGATCCCGCCGAGTTGAGGGCGTGGATATATTTTGTGAAGAGTAAATGACTCTATTTTGTTATGAATTATTTGCTAGCCAAGGGCTTTAAATGTATGGGTTAGTAAAACCATTTTTGTGTAACCAGACTCAAGCCTCGAAATATGTAAGTCCTTAAGGGCATTTTATTTATTTTGGGATTTGAAGTTCTACATACTATAGATTTATGTATTTCTATATCATTGAATGTATAAATTGCATGTGGGACTTTTGTACAAACTTTATTGACTAATGATGTAAAAGTTTGGATGTTGGTTGATGTACTTCATTTATGTTGGATTTTTTTTGGGGCGTTACAAAGTAGGAGTAGGCCAAGCTCCCCAGCCAGAAGCTTTAGAAGAAGAAGAAGAAGCAGCAGCCTCATCCTATGCAGAAGGTTTTGTGGCAGAAGAAGAGCTTCCAATATCCATTGTTGCAAAATCTTGGTCTAGAGAGAATTATGAACAATAGGTTCTTGGTCCAAAGATCAATGATTTGCAAAAGCTTCCATGACTTGAATAAATGGAGGTGGATAGGTGTGGCTAATAAATGCATGAAAGTTCTTTCGATGATGAACATCATTATCTAACAACTCTTCGTATGCTTGATCTATGTAAGAAAAGGTTTGCTTGGCCATGAGAACTGTATCAGCCTTTTCGAATGCTCAAATAGTGGGAGATGGTCAAGGCATACAAGAGAATTTAATGCAGTACAAATACTGCAATGATGGACGTCGGTTGCATTTCTAAGAAGATGCAAAGCCCATGCACGTCCTTGGACGTGGGTAAAGTGCCTTGATCTACTAACATCACCAAGTATTGGGTATATTAGTGCGGGGGGTCATGTTGGTTGTATAATTTGTAAAAGCCAATCATAATTCAACACGTGGCACAAAGAGGGCAATTTAGGGAGTTAATGCAAATTGCCAACAAAAGTCAGACACGTGTTAGTCCGTATTGGTAATAATGGATTTACGTAACACCGGAACAATCAAGGGATACAAGGTGATGTGGCCTAACGGTTACTCACAAAGTTTAAATTCAAAATCAGGAGGGAAACCTAATTGCAAGAGTGGCTTAGTGAGACTGATTGAAAGAGAGCATGTTCAGCAACTATGGGAGGACATTTCAACTGTTGAAAACCCACTTTGACGATTATCATTGAAAAGTATAAATAGCAGAGAAGTCCCCAGATTGAGGCATCTAGACTCAGATCAAAAAATCAATTTATTTACTGCGTTTTTCCTTCCAGTTTTTACAGTTCTTTATATGTTAGCACTTTAATTCCTGTACTGCACTTCATTTCCTAGGAGTAGTTTTCAAATAGCTTGTTGTTGTAAACCTCTATGAGGCTGGGTCAAATCATTGTAAGTTTTCATTCACTTAATGAAATTCAAATTCTGAAATTATTCTTCACTTGTTGTTATTTACTAAATTCTCCTAAACAAGCCACCAGTAAAAATCCTCTTCATTGAGACTGAGAGAAGTAAAACACAATCGTCTGATAATTGGTTGGCAATTAATATTTTGTAAGGACTAATCGATCCTTACTGACATGCTTAAAATTACATTATTAACCTTTGAAAGCCAAAAAAGCCAACAACTATATATATGATTTATTAAATATATCTTTATTGGGAAATTTATTAGAAAATTAAGTATTTGTATCCCAATTGATTCATAAGACATTCTTGTATTTTACCCTTAAAAATATATTTTGAATCCTTAGCAACTTGATTATGTAAATATTCACATTAAATAAATTTGACAATGTGAATGTTTACATTGATAGTGTGAATGTTTACATCATTGAGCATTCACACTGTCAATGTGTGAACATTAATGTACGCTTCACCCTATTATTATTAGAAATATTTTGATAACTATTTAACCCATAGAACTTATTAAAATATAAAAAAAAATAATTTAAATTAAGTGAAATATAAATAGATAAAGAAGTATTTATAAATAAATGCCCATATTTTAATTATCATGTTACGTTGTTATATTTTTGTATCATTTTTTGTGTTTTCAATAAATTTTTTTCTTTTTCAATCAATACAATATCAGACTCCTCCTATTCTCAGGCAAAAAAAAAAAGAAAAAAAGTTAATATGAAATAATAAATTAATTCCAATTTATGCTGGCCTTAACTCTTAATTTCAATAATTTATTTAATGACATGATATGAGTCTATCTACCTTCATATCTTATTTTTACTGTTATATTAAGAATTACTCAACGTATTAACTAGAAGTCATCTTAAAATCAGGTCATCACCCGCATGCTTTAGTCTCAAATAGTTCGGAAATTGTAGTGAACACATTGGGACTGAACCTCCCCATGTCAAGAGCTTTTGGCTTTTCACAAGTGAGAATCAGAAGTTATTTGGGTCAAGAGGTAAGTTACTTTTTCAATTCTGCTACACACACAAAGATTGATTATAAAATCAAATATCAAACATATATAAATGAATAAAATTTTACAGCAATTATTAGTAGGATTCACTTTTGCAAATTTTTTTCTATCCATTAACATGTTATTTATAGTTCTATAATTAATTTATGTATTTGTAATTGAATGTATTTATTCAAATAGAAGGTGAAGCTTGAAAATCTCTATTCATAGAATAATGGGTTCAATTATTGCATTCGTTTTGAGTAATTTATCAATATATCTTAATAGTTGAACTTAATTCTCATTAAATTCTTGTTGAAAGTTAGTCTTAATAAAAGTGTCGCTAAAAATATTTTTTTTTGTAACGATTTTTTTGCATATTATTGGCTACATATTTTGTAAAAGCCAGTTACGATTCGACACGTGGCAAAGCAAGGGTAATATAGGGAGGCTGCTTAAGTCTTCGATCCTGATCGTACACGTGGTAGTGAAAATTGATTCTCACATGATCTGAGTAGCACTGGATCAGTAAAGAGATACAAGGTGACGTGGCTTCAACGGTTACTCATATTCAAATTCAAATACAAGAGGGAAGCTTAACTGCAAGTGATGGCGTAGTGGAACTACTTCTAAGGCAGCATGATCAGCAATCATGGAGGAACAGTTTGACGGTTTGAAGTGCAGTTCGAAGGTCATCCTTGACGAGTATAAATAGCAGGGAAGCCCCCAGAAAAAGCCCCCAGACTCAGATCATACAAACCAGTCTTTACTTCATATTTTTCTTTTCCAGTTTTACATTTCCTGTACTCTAAATACCTACACTTTAAATACCTGCACTTTAAAGACCTGTTCTTTAAATACCCGAACTGCACTTCGATTCATAGGAGTAGTTTCAAGTAGATTCAAGTAGGCTGTTGCTGTAAACCTCTTCGAGGCTGAGTTTGGACCATTGTAAGTGTTCATTTTTATGAAATGCTTCGATTGTTCTTCATATTAAACTGTTATTTCTCTTAATTTCTCCTAAGTCAAGCCACCAGTAAAAGTCCTCTTCATTGAGGCTGAAAGAACTACAACACAATCGTCTGATAATTGGTTGGCAATTATAATTTCTGTAAGGACTGATTGATCCTTGCTGGCACGCTCGCATTTACTAAAATACCCTTCGAAAGCCAAAAAAGCCAACATATATTTTTGGCACGCCCAGTGGGACTTAATTTAAAATGGCTAGAAGAAGACGACAAGGAGAAAATGAACGTCTGGAAGAAGGCGTAGAAGGAGAGGTAGAAATACCTAATCCAGAGGATAATGTGGTAACACATCCTGTGGAAACTCCCATGTTATCAGAACCTATGGTCGAACAAACCAGTACTTCTGGGCAAGAACCATATGTTCATAATATTGGACGAAACCAAGGAATTGGACCATCCACCGTTCCATCTACTCAGCCAACAAATCCATGGGATGGCTTAGTAGATGCTATGGGACAACAATTAATGAACACAATGGAAAGGTGGGCAACATCCTTTTTGGATCGAATGAATAACCACTAACCAACAAATACAAGACACACAGAGGAAATTTAAAATGTCCCTCAGCAAAGATTGGCTAGAGAAAAACAGCCTATGTAAGTTAATGGACAATCTAATGGTCAGACTAGTACTCAGAACTATGAAAGACCATCGCCTCAGTCTTGGTATGAACCTATTTCGAGGCCTGTAGTAGGCCAAAATGCCTCAATACTCAACAATGAAGCCACACAAGTTGGTGGATCTGGCCAAGTACAAGAAACTGGCATAAGAATGGTGGCAAATCCTATGTTCGAAGCCATACCTGGCACTAGGGGGTATAATAATCCCTTATTCGAATTTATACCCGGGGGGTTGAAAGGTTTTCCCACAAATGGAAGGGACACAACACCTATTCCAGCACCTTTCGCAGGTCCTTTCGCAGGACTGGCTCAAAGGGGTTACCCATACCCCCAATAGCAACCTGCACCACAGGGGCAACCAGTCCCAAATATACCACTTTATGGACCAAGAGGACCACAGGCGCAAGTTTGTCCACCAAACCCTGTGTTTGTCCCTCCAGTAGTGGTTCAGCAAGCACAAAATATAGTCCCTAAGGACCAAATTGCTGATATTGTTAGGGAGATGTGTGGACCGATGGCTCGGGGGGTCCAGACTCCTGTATACAGAAAACCATACCCAGAATGGGTAGATAGGGTACATGAATACCCAAGAGGATTCAGAATACCAGATTTTACCCTATTCTATGGAACTGGAAATCAATCAACAGTAGAGCACATTGCCAGATTCGCTGCTCAATATGGTGAATTCACTAATCATGATTACATGAAACTGAGATTATTTCCAAATTCTCTAACTGGGGGAGCATTTGTATGGTATATCAACCTTACACCTGGCTCCATTCAAACTTGGCAACAAATGGAAGAGGCATTTCATGCCCAATTCTTCCAATCGGAGCCAGAGGTGTCCATGGCAGACTTGGCAAGATTGAGTCAAAGGCCTGAAGAAAAGGCTACTCAGTTTATTGCCAGATTTAAAAGGGCTCGAAATAAATGTAGGGTCATCCTTCCAGAGCCAGAATTTGTAAGATTGGCTCAAAACGGTTTAGAGTTCAGGCTTCGAAAGAAATTTGACTCAACTGAATTCAGGGATTTGGTCGAATTAACCTATAAGGTGTCTCGATATGAAGCATTACTAGAGGAGGAACAAGATCAAAATAATGCTTCGTATAAGACGTATTATAGAGATCCCAATTATGAGATCGATGCAGCAGAGATTGTGGGCAAAGAACCTGTAATCTGTGAAGCATTAATTCATAAGGATACAACCATCGACCAGCAGTTTAAAAAGAAAGACTTTCACAGAAAGTACTCTTTCGATTTAACAAAAGCAGATGACATTTTTGATCATTTGCTTGCAGCCAATTTCCTTAAGTTACCAAAAGGAGTAAAACTGCCATCTCCAGATGAACTTAAAGGAAAAGTATACTGTAAATGGCATAATTCTTGGTCTCACTCGACTAAAAACTGCATTGTTTTTCAAGACAGGATCCAAGAGCAAATTCGGAAAGGAAGTTTGAAGTTCCCAGCCAAAACAGAAAAAGCCATGGGGATTGACAGTAACCCGTTTCCAGAAGTTGGAGAAAGCGCGGCTAATGTGGTTGTACCAAACTTTCAGAATCTATCTCTGCAGGAATTGGAAGAGGTCAATGTGCAAATGCATATTGCCAACCAGACAACTGCCAAGAAGGAGACTGAAAACCCACCAACTATTGGGCAAGGTTTCTCACGTCAGAGGGAACAATCTGATGAAGAAACACTGGATGATGATTCCCTGGAAGCAGCTGTAGTGCAGAGGATGTGTCCCAGGTGCAGACTGAGTTACAAATGGTTGAAGGGGCTTCCAATTGATGGGAAGCAATACTATAGGGATGTTCAGAGACGTCCTAAATCAACCAATGCTTACAACAAAAGGCCGTATCCGGCTGGTGACAGGCAGCGGCCATTAGTGGTTGAACCTGCAGTGGGCAGAATGCATGCTAATGGCAAGAGACCCTTGTATGAGTCCAGGCCACCTAATTACTACAGAATGGAGAGCAGTCACTCTGAAAAAAGACTGGAGAGGGGTTCAGGTTATGGGAGTAAAGCCAGAGATTGGCCCTTTAGACCAACTTCACGCAGGACAGAAAGTGGCTCCTTCCATCGAAGGTCTGAATCAGGCTCGAAACATGAAGTCAGAGCCAAGCACTTACCTTCACAGCCAGTTTCGAAGGTGGCTTCGAAGGTAGAAGGAAACAGTTCGACATCTAGATCAGTAAGCTCATGGGTACCTGGGGTCCCAGATTGGTTTGTAATGCAGAACAAACCTAGGGAGGCACCTACTCAAAGGGATGTTGGAAACCAAGGCAGGATGGTCAAGCCTCCTTTGGTGGCCCCAAACAATTGGGTATTGCTTAAACATCCAAAGACAAAGGAACCAGATATGGTCCCAGTCATTTCCAGATCACAAAGAAGGAAAATTCAGCGCAGGTATACCCAGTACCAGCAAGGTCTGAAGGAAAGTGGAGAGAGTTCTTCACAGGTCAAGACAGAAGGAAAGAAGACTTTGAAGTCAGACCATACTCCAAAACCGACTCTACAAAGCAAAGTGGTTCGTAGCAAAGAACAGTTGGCCCAGGTTCATTCTGAACTAAAGGCCAGAGAGAAGTCTAGTTTGGCAGGGTTGGAGAAGGCCCTGATGGAAAGTGATAGCGAAACGGAAGAAGAGATTGGCATGAGCCAAAAGAAGGAAATGGCAGAAGAAGAAATGTTCGAAGCCTTTATGGTTGAACAAACATTTCTGACTGAAGAGCCAGTTGAGAAAGATCTTTTGAAGGGATCAGTTAGCAACGAAGTGCCAGAGTGCAACATGGAGGATGCTGTTGAAGTCACTGAGCAAGGTAGCCAAGGGGGGAAGAAAGTACAGCCAGCCATCCAATTTGGCTCATTTCCTCCCGTGTCAGTCAACATGGTACACATACTGCCTCATGAGTTCCAGGCTGGAAATGAGGACCAAGATGACCAAGACATGGATCCTATTCCTATCTCCAGTGAAGAGTCACAAGTAAGTATGGTACAGAATGACCCTGGAATGGCTACTCCAATGGAAACTGAATGCGAGAGCGAGGAAGAGGTGAGCATCAACCTCTCATATCCTTTTGAATATCCCTCGAATTCTATGACACAACATGTCAAGCCTTTGTACATCAAGGCTTTTTTCGATGGGATACAACTGAACAGAGTCCTGATAGACAATGGGGCAGCAGTGAACTTATTACCGAAATCTTCTTTGAAGAAACTAGGGAAAAAGAATCCCAGGTTGATCCCAACCAGCACAACCATTGCTGGCTTTGCTGGAGACAAACAGATGGCTCAGGGGATTTTACCCATTAACTTGAGTGTTGGAACCAGGGACTGTATGATAGCATTCTTTGTAATCGACAGTAATGCTAAATACAATGCCTTACTTGGGAGAGACTGGATCCACACTAACAAATGTGTGCCTTCCTCTTTGCATCAGAAAATCATGATGGCTTTGGGCAATGGAGAGACAGAGGAGATCGATGCAGATCCTCAACCCTTCATAGCCTGTGCAGACTTTGCAGAGGCCAAGTTGTATATTGAGGGAGTAACACCGCTCAGTATACTGAGGAAAGCTGATGGCTCAGCCGAAGTGACGGCTGATGAGGAAGTGACACACCTGAAGCACTTGGTTCAAGAGAGTGCTGATGAAGAGATTGTCGTTAAGGATGACAATAATGCCTGGTTGTAGGCAAAAGGATGAAGAACAAGAAGCCAAGTCTTTGGCTCTGGTTAAATTCTCACCATTGGACGTAAAAGCAATAGTCCAGAAAGTACAGGAGCAAGAAAGAGAAGCCATGATAATTGGCTATAAACAGGAGCAGCAACAGGTCAGAATTTTGACCCTTGGGAAATACTGTGCATTAGACATTGAGACAAAGGTCCAGGAGATACAGGAGGAGGATGCCTTATGGACAGATTTTGTCTATGAGGAGGAGGGTAAAGATGTTGAACTAAAGAACCTAAAAGCAGAACAAGGTAAGAAGATTGCCTCGAAGGTAGAAGAAACTAAAGAAGAAGTTTCAATAAGTTCTCAGACACAAGACCCCTTAGAAGAAGTAAATTTAGGGGAGGGTTCTATACAACAGCCCACTTATATAAGTGCTTGCTTGAATGTTCTGGACAGAGACCAGTTGTTGGTTGTTCTGAAGAAATACAAAGATTGCTTTGCATGGTCCTACAATGAACTACCAAGATTGGATAGATCATTAGTGGAACATAGGCTCCCTATGAAGCCTAATTTCAAGCCATACAAGCAGAAACCAAGAAGAATGAGTCCAAAAGTAATTCAGAAAGTTAAAGAAGAGATTCTTAGACTACTCAAGGCAGGCTTTATTAGGACAGCCAGGTATGTAGAATGGCTATCTAATATTGTGCCTGTAGTCAAGAAGAATGGTAAAATGAGGGTATGCATTGACTTCAGAAACTTGAATCTAGCAACTCCAAAAGATGAGTACCCTATGCCTATAGTGGATCTGTTGGTAGACAGTTCAGCAGGGCATCAACTTTTATCAATGATGGATGGACACTCTGGTTATAACCAAATCTGCATTGCAGAGGAGGACATCCATAAGACAGCATTCAGATGTCCTGGAAATATTGGTACCTTCGAATGGGTTAAAATGCCATTCGGCTTGAAGAATGCTGGGGCTACATATCAGAGGGCTATGAACACCATCTTTCATGATCTCATTGGAGGGTATCTAGAGTGTTATATTGATGACATTGTAGTGAAATCCCAGTCCATGGAGGAGCATCTGTTTCATTTAGAAGCAGCCTTTGAAAGGATGAGAAAGTTCAAATTAAAGCTCAATCCCCTTAAGTGTGCTTTTGGTGTATCATCTGGAAATTTCTTGGGTTATGTAGTGCACAAGAAAGGAATACAGATTGATCAGAATAAAGCCAAAGCCATCATTGAAGCCAAGCCTCCATCAAGTAAGAAAGAATTACAAAGGTTCCTTGGACAGGTTAACTTTCTTCGAAGGTTTATTTCTAACACTACAGGGAAAACTAAAGTATTTTCTTCCTTGTTAAGGCTGAAAGATGAAGAGGAGTTTGTGTGGACAGCAGAGCATCAAATTGCTTTCGAAGGAATCGAAGCCTACTTGGCTAACCCTCCAATGCTGATGCCACCTAAGGGTGATAAGCCCTTGAAGTTGTACATAGCTGCAGCAGAAGATTCATTGGGAGCTTTCTTGGCCCAAGACAATGAAGAAGGCAAGGAGCAAGCTGTTTATTACCTTAGTAGGTTTTTAAATTCTTGTGAATGTAAATATTCAGCTGTTGAAAAGCTGTGTCTTGCTTTGTATTTTGCTGCAATGAAATTAAGATATTATCTTTTACCTACAACTGTCTTGGTAATTGCAACCACAGATTTGGTTAAGTACATGTTATCTAGACCTATGTTGAGGGGAAGAATTGGCAAGTGGATACTAGCCTTATCAGAATTTCATTTAGAATATGTCCCTCAAAGGGCAGTAAAAGGGCAAGTCCTGGCCAATTTTTTGGCAGACCATCCATCTCAAACAAAAGGCCAAGAGATTATGGAACTTGGTATGGCCAGTGTTGAGCCATGGCAGATGTGGTTCGATGGATCGAAAGCCAATGGCTTAATTGGAATTGGTGTTGTGATTAAATCTCCACAAGGGGTAGAAACCACACATGGTTTCAAAGTGGATGAAGCTAGCTGTTCCAATAACCAGGCTGAGTATGAAGCCTTAATAGTAGGACTAGAAATCCTGATTGGATTACAAGTACATGCAGTGGACATATTTGGGGATTCTCAATTGGTGGTTAACCAAGTAAAAGGGATTTTCAAGTGTCAAAGCATAAGTATTCTGTCATATTATGTTGTTGCATTACATCTGCTTTCTCAATTTCAAGTAGCAAATGTGACTCATGTTCCAAGATTCTTGAATAATAGAGCTAATGACGTGGCTCAGAAAGCTTCGAACTTCAAGAGAAGGGATAATGCCCAAAGGGACATAAGCCAAACGACATATCAAAAATTGATACCACCTTTGAATAAAAGGAATGTGGTCTTGGAAGTCAATAATAATGACTTACAAGAGCAAGATTGGAGACATCCAATAATGCAATACTTAACTGGTCCATCTTCGAAGGCTAGCAGGAAAACCAAGTTGCAGTCTATGCAATACATGATATATGGTAATGCTCTCTACAAAAGAGGGGGAGATGGCCTATTACTGGAATGTTTAGGCCCAAAAGAAGCATTAACAGCTATGGCTGAGGTTCATGAAGGCATTTGCGGTGCTCATCAGCCTGGTGTGAAGATGAGGTGGTTGCTTCGAAGGCATTCCTACTATTGGCCAACTATCCTTAAAGACTGCATAGAATATGCAAAGGGTTGCCAGGCATGCCAGAAGCATGGCACAATAAGGCATGTGCCCATAACTGATTTACATGCAGTGGTGAAGCCTTGGCCATTCAGAGGATGGGCCATGGATATGATGGGAAAAATACACCCACCCTCTTCGAAGCATCATTGTTTCATTCTAGTGGCCACTGACTACTTCACTAAGTGGGTCGAAGCTAAGCCGTACAAGGCTGTAGACCAAACAGAGGTTATTGGGTTCATTAAAGATCTGATCCATAGATTTGGCATCCCACAAACCATAACAGTTGATAATGGGACTGTGTTCGATGGGAAAATGGTGAAGTCTTTTGTGGCAGAGTTTGGAATTAGCCTTGTTAATTCCACACCCTATTATGCACAAGCCAATGGTCAAGCTGAATCATCCAATAAGTCCTTGAAAAAAGGAATACAAAAGGTTGTGGAGGATAATCATAGGGATTGGCATAACCTATTGTTAGATGTGTTATGGTCTTACAGAACCTCCCCAAGGTCAAGCACAGGGGTTACTCCTTATGCCTTAGTATATGGGCATGATGCAGTTTTACCTGTGGAAATTAATGTTAAATCTTTGAGGGTAAGATGCCAAGACCTGTTAGATCCTGAGCAGTACCATCAAAGTATGTGCTTGGAATTAGAAGGCATAGATGAAGCCAGAATTTTGGCATTAAATAGCATTCTTTTCCAAAAGAAGAAAGCAGCCAAGAATTATAATAAGAAAGTCAAGCACATTGGTTTCGATGAAGGTGATTTGGTATGGAAAACAATACTCCCAATAGGAATTAAAAGCCACAAGTTTGGCAAGTGGTCACCTAACTGGGAGGGACCATACCAAATTCATAGAGTTCTGCCTTTTGGAGCATACCATTTAAGAAATTTGAATGGTTATGTACATCCCAAAAAGATTAATGGCAGATATTTGAAGCCTTATTTTCCAGCCATTTGGGAAATACAAGGGATAACATAAACATTAAATACAAAAAAAACAAGACTGCCCAAATGATAGACAAAATTTGTTCTTTTATAAAGAATTGAGTATATTGTGCCACAAATTGGCCCAGAAGTCATTACAATATCTTAATTGTTTTTGAACAGTAGATTTCCTATTACTAAGTGATGGAAACAGTTGAATAGCTGCAGCCATGTCCTCTTTTCGATCAGCCAGCCCTTGGTTGGTGATGTGTAATTTGGTATCAGTTCGAACCAAGGCTTGGTTTACTGCAGCTAATTCCTCTTCAAGCTGAGCTTTCTTCTCCAGCAGTTGGACTCGAAAGTGGGAGGCAAAAGAGTGTTGTTCTTTCAGAGTTGATACTTCAGTATGCACTTGAGAGACAAAACTCTGGTCCCTAGCCAGCTTCTCATCCGCAGCCTTAGCAGCATGACAAATGTTGAGATAGAAGTCAACAGTAGCTGCTGCCTGAGATAGATGACTTGAAGCATTCATGCCAGACTGCTCAGCAATTTTGCAGCATTGAAGAAACCCATTTTTGATTATTGGCCTTTGCAGAGCCTCGAAGGGAATCCTTGGGAAAGAAATTAGCAGTTCTAGGCATGTGTCCATGTCTATCAAAGGTGTAAAAGGCTTGCTGCTAAAGGAAGAACTCTCAAAAATCTCAAGCAAGGAGTCAGCCAGGACTAATGGTTCAGCTTCAGCATTGAATGATGGAGAGGTAGAGGGTATGTCGAAGAAACTAGCCAGCCTGGCTTCAAAGATGTCTACCTCATCCATAGACATGAAGGGTGTAGAGAGTGTTGTAGTGAAAGGCCCAAAGGATTGCATGGGGATAGGAGAAGTGAAAGGAGTATCTTTGGCAGCCTCTATGGTCTTGGCCACCAATGAATCAAGAGAAGAGGGACTGGAAGTAGGCAAAGGTGATGAACTATAAATTGGAAGACTACCAGCATCATCTGTAAAGGAATCAACTGCCATCAGAGATGGAGTAGCACTTGGAATTTCTATGAAGGAAGGAGGAAGAGCAAGGCTCGAAGAAGAAGTAGACTGAGGCAGATTAAAAGTCAAAAAAGGGAGATATGGCTCTAAGCCAAGAAAAAGAGACGCAGGGATGCTTGGACTCAAAGAAGGTGTATCGAATATAGGCTTGGAGAGTGGGAGCATGATTTGGATGGTTTTCACATGTTGCATCTGGTCAACTTCAACTGAAATTAAGGGAGGCCTCGCTGGAAAGATGAATGCAGTAGCTGTTGCTGCAAGAGGAAGAAATACAAGGGACTGTCAAAATTCAGTATTAAAAGTTGACAAAGGAAAAACAACGGAAGTGTGAAAGAAATTACTTGATCCAGTGGTATTAGTACTAATGGGAGAGCTGCGAAGGGAGTAATGTTCGGCAGCCTGTTGCCTTCTTACTATTTCTCTTTGTAACACATCGGCAGCAGCAGCTTCTTCTCTTAAAATTTGTTGCTGCCGTCTCCTCTCAGCCCTTTCGAAGACAATTATGGCCTTGGAATGTTCTTGGTCTACGGCCTTGGCAGCTGCCTCATGAATGGGATCTTCAACCAAGGTAGTAGTTGAAGCAGTCACTTTCCTTCTTTTTTCTATTGCTTGGGCAATTGTCTCGGAATCAGAGTCCTCAGCAAAATCGGAGGGAGAGACAGTAATCTTTCTTCTCTTCTTTCTGTGAATTGGCATTGTTTGCTCTTCAATTGTCTTCTCAGCTGTTTCAGTCTAAGGTTCGGACTCCCTGAAGATAAGCTCCTCCTCTACCTCCTTAGCAGCTGTCTCCTCTTGAACCAAATCAGTCACTCTTGTCCTCCTTATCAAGGGTGACTCGTGCTCTTGATCTTCTTCTTCTACTTTTTCTTCTTCTTCTTGCACCTCAGTTATTTTCTTTTCAGGCTCGAGCAGTTTCCTCTTCTTTTACTGTTGACCACCTTCACAGAAGAAGAATAAAAAATAAGATAACCAGCATCATAGAGATGGTCTAAAGAAAGAAAACAAAGGCATATACCTTTCTTTGAAGCAGCCCGAGTGGCTTTCGAAGGAGTTGATGTAGCAGGAATGGACTGGGTTGTAGGAGGCACAGTGGAGGAAGGGACAGTTTCAGCTCCCTTGGGCTTGGCCACATTTAACACCTCCAGTAGGTTTTGAGGTGAAATAGCTAAATAGATTTCCATATTATTTTCCCACCAAATTTGGTATCTCTTCAATGCAGTACCTTCAGGAATGAAAGGGGGTACTCAAAATTAGCCAAGTCATCTAAGAATTTGAAGGTTGCCTCCTCCAGCCTTGACTTCCTAACCTTCAGATCTCTCCTGGTAAGGCTCAGATTGGTGTTGCTGCAGAGAGGTATTGGGACCCCTTGTGTGAAACCAAATTGTCTAGCAAATTGAGCAGGACAATAAGGCTCTGCTATACATTTATAAGCTCTGGGGTTCGTAGTCCTGATAAACAGTTCCCTAGGAAGCAGAAGGGAGGCCCATATGTCCTTGTGAATAGGCGAAGCACAGAGCTTATCACTTAAGAAGTGACTCAACCAAGTTGGACTTGTGTTGGTCTCGAAGGGACGGAAACGGTGAATAGGAAGGGCAGCTGGTAGTTGATGGAAGAAAGAGAAATAAAAGGCAAAAGTAGAAGGATAAAGGGAAGCATTGGCCAGTCTTATGCCATGGGTAAGAGAGTGTAACCCAGAAAATTTTAGGCATTTGGATTGTAATTCAGTAAAATAAGCGAAAAGCCAAAGCTGAAGGATCCAGAATGGCCCCCCTTGATTAGCATCTAAGGGCTTCTCGCAAAAGAGGGAACAAACTCTGTATACATGACCTAGAATATATGGGGCTAAGGCTACCCTTTTTTGCAAAACAAAGGCTTTGGCAAGAGGAGCAAATTCAGGCATGATTCTTTGAGAGGAAGTGCAGAAAAGAAATTTGCAAAGCCAGTATAACAAAAAGGAAAAAAATTCCCTATCAGTTACTGGACCCTCTTTTTTATTCTCAGCTCTAACAAAATCGCTGTAAGATAAGTTAAGAGAGGGGAGGGAAAAAGAGACTGTTAAGTCAGGGAAATCTGGTGTAATGAGGGTACCAATAGGAGATACTCCTAGTAGATGGCAAATGTCAAGAACAGTAGGAGCCATCATCCCACATCTAAATTGAAAGAAATTGAAGATAGGGTTCCAAAAACATAAAGCAGCAGGGATTAAGAAAGGGTCCTCCGAGATAGTTACCCTAGATAGTCGGAGAGCATCGAGAAGGCAGAGTTCTTGAAGGTCCAGTGTCCTCGCAGGGATGACCCGATCATACCATTCTTGCCACTCCGGTCTTGTTGTGGGCCAACATCGGTGGGGGCGATTGATTCTCCAGTTCCTCCAATCGAGACCACCTTCATAAAGGAGACATTGGTTTTCCAGACGAGGATATAGAGCTGGGAGATCAGTAGGCACCTCCTTGAATATTGGCCCGAGCACGTAGTCTTGCTGCTCATGACGACGAGGGACAAAGATACGCCCGTCAATGGCGCTTTTCCTCCCAGCCTTGTACTTCTCACATTCCACGTCAATGAGCCTTTTCAAGGCTACGGATGAGCTCACACGCTCTATGATTGGCACTTCTGGTGAAGAAGAAGCCATTGATGGTACGTTTTTCGAAAAGGAAAGGGGGAAGTAAAGAGAAGTGAGAGATATGAGGGTTTGTGCGTTAAAAGGCAAGTGATTTCAGAGCACGAAACAAAAGGGTTTTAGAAGCTTTGTGTCTGGAAAATATATTGCGTAAGTCGTTAAGTACTAAAAGTACGAATACGAGGAGTCCCTTCCAATATTGATAGTTTTGGAGGGAAAAAGCACATTCTGGATGTTGACGCCAGCTTCGAAGCAAGATATTTGGCTTCGAAATGAGATTTTGGCGCCAAAAAATAAACAACGACGGCTTCGAAATATAGAAGCCGGCTTCGAAGCATACTATATGTTTAAAGATGCTAGACTGCTCGAATATTGGTCTGCTTCAAAAGGGTTAAAGACCTGTTTGGAGGGTATTAATCAAAGTAACGGCCTTCGAAGCAAAACTTAAAGAGGAAAATTACTGTTCGAAACATCTAAACCAATAGTTGGTTTGCATATAAACAAAGAATTGTTTGTTCGGTTAAAACAGTATATCCCAAGGGCAATTTACATATTGTTGAAAGTATGGACTGTTGCAAGACTAGTCAGTATTAACCATGACTATATTTTTGGTTATGATTAAAACAGGCTTTAGGAGAAAGGATTGTTAAATTCGAAGCACCATTTCTGAACAAGAATTAACAAAAGTTGACGACCATAATCCATAAATTGGAAAATGCATCTAAACATCCTTATTGGGAGTTGATTGGATCTATGTTCGAAGGATAACATTGTTAAATACGAAGCACTAATTCTAGATGAAATTAGCCAGAATTGTCAGCTTTACTCCATAAATTGGAAAAAGACATATTGGTTCCTTTTAGTGTTTCATTGAAAACAATTGAATCCAGATTTTAAGGATAAGATGGTTCAATTCGAAGCTCTGAATTGGCTTTTAAAGACAAAAAGGAAACAGAGTCAGACAATGTCAAATATAGAAAGACTTTGTTTGTATTAAAGCCAAGGTAATTACATCAAGTAATCCTATCTAGGTACAAATTCAAGCTCATAAAAATAAGGAATGGAATAAATAACAAGATCATGAAACTTTGTCCAACAATGGTCAATGAATTTTTGTTCTTTCTTTATTATTTCTTCTATCTCCTCTAATGTTGGCTGCATAAGTTGGTGTGCTCTCACTTCGTGGTAAAGTTCCTCAGCCTTTATTTCGAAAGCCTCCTCCCTCAATGTTTGTTCCAACTCATCTATAACCAAATCATCCCAATACGCAGACTCTTTATTCTTGAAGTCATCAAACTCTTTGATGAAGTTCTCTGCTTCGTATTGGGCATGAATTCGGAGAGACGAAAGTTGATCCGAAGATTGTATGGTGACCTTAGAATTCTGATGCCAATAGAGGAGCACCGGAAGTTGGTCCAGGAACAGGTGAAGCTCTGCTTGGGCAATAGGGTTAAGGACATGGCCCCTAGTTAAAATATCACAAGCCCATCGAAAGTTCTTGAGAGGGGTGTCATCCTCAAGAACATTGAAGGGCAAGTGAGAGAAAGCCGCAAGCAGAAGTTGAGCTTGTTTCCGCTCAGCTGGAGAAGGGGATGATGGAGGTTTGTAAGGTAGAAAGACTTTGTCCATTGGAAGGGCAAGCCTTAGTTTCTCTATCCAGGAAAGAGTGGGAGGAGAGGAAGGAGTAGATGGTTCTGTTTCAGAAGATGGAGAAGGTGTGGATGCTTCAATTTCAGAAGGTGGAGAAGATGGAGAAGAGGGTGTGGATGCTTCTATTACAAGAGATGGCACGGGAGCGGAAGGAACAAAGGCATTAATGAAATCAAGCCAGTCAGAAGAACAAATCTTCGCCTTCTTGGCTAAAAATGATGGGTTGTACCCTTGTGCCTCTCCTGGGCGTCGGGCAACAAGCACTGTTGTTGTGGGCATGGAAGATGTGTACCAGGCCACAAGCAGATTCTCCTCCAAACTACGTCGAAGGTCAATGGGCACATAAGGATACACCACTGAACTTCGAGCGTAAAAAGGAAAATCTAAAGGGTCAGTGAACTCAACGAAATGGTGGTTGATTCGTTCCCTCAAATCCCAGGACTCAGGTGCTGACCAGCTTGTCCAGCCGGCAGCCCCAGAAGATGAAAAAGTTGTAGCTTCATCCCAAGCAAAGGTTTGTGAAGAAGAACTTCCCAGGTCCATATTTGCGACTTGTCGAAGCAAAGACTTGAGAATAGGTTGCTCAAAGTACAAGGGGAGGTTAGAGGAAGAACTCCCTGTATCTGCGAAATTGTGACTCGAAGGATTAAGAGCAATATGTTCGTAGTCCAAAGGTTGATAATTTGCAAAAGCCTCCATGACCTGAAAATAGAAGGGCGGGTAAAGGTGGCTAATGAATGCGTGGAGATTCTTTCGAGGGGAAGCAACATTACTCAATGGCTCTTCATATGCTTGATCAATAGAAAGAAAAGTTGATTGAGCCATAGTCCGCTCGAATGCTGAGGTATTGGGATGTTCAAACAAATTGAGAGTTAATGCAAATGATCACCGAATAGGTGACGGTTACGTTTCCTGAAGATGAATTCCATGCACGTTCTAAAAGTGCGGGAAAAGCTTTTGATCCACTAATATCACCAAGTATTGGGTATATTAGTGGGGGGTAATGTTGGCTACATATTTTGTAAAAGCCAGTTACGATTCGACACGTGGCAAAGCAAGGGTAATATAGGGAGGCTGCTTAAGTCTTCGATCCTGATCGTACACGTGGCAGTGAAAATTGGTTCTCACATGATCTGAGTAGCACTGGATCAGTAAAGAGATACAAGGTGACGTGGCTTCAACGGTTACTCATATTCAAATTCAAATACAAGAGGGAAGCTTAACTGCAAGTGATGGCGTAGTGGAACTACTTCTAAGGCAGCATGATCAGCAATCATGGAGGAACAGTTTGACGGTTTGAAGTGCAGTTCGAAGGTCATCCTTGACGAGTATAAATAGCAGGGAAGCCCTCAGAAAAAGCCCCCAGACTCAGATCATACAAACTAGTCTTTACTTCATATTTTTCTTTTCCAGTTTTACATTTCCTGTACTCTAAATACCTGCACTTTAAATACATGTTCTTTAAATACCCGCACTGCACTTTGATTCATAGGAGTAGTTTCAAGTAGATTCAAGTAGGCTGTTGCTGTAAACCTCTTCGAGGCTGAGTTTGGACCATTGTAAGTGTTAATGCTTCGATTGTTCTTCATATTAAACTGTTATTTCTCTTAATTTCTCCTAAGTCAAGCCACCAGTAAAAGTCCTCTTCATTGAGGCTGAAAGAACTACAACACAACCGTCTGATAATTGGTTGGCAATTATAATTTCTATAAGGACTGATTGATCATTGCTGGCACGCTCGCATTTACTAAAATACCCTTCGAAAGCCAAAAAAGCCAACACATATATCGCTAAAAATTAACAATTAGTAATTTTTTTTGTCACGATTGTTATAAATTGTCGTTAAAACTAACAATTGGTATCGTTTTCTTGTGATGAATCTTTCAAATTGTCGCTGAAAGATGAAAATTAGTGACACTTTTTTGTGACGATTTCTTTAAACTATGGCTAAAACTTAGAATTAATGACTTTTTTGTGGCAAAATTTTTAAACTGTCGCTAAAAATTAATAATTAGTAAAAGTTTTTTAATAGTGTTTGTAAAAAATTTTGTTAATTATCATTGGACCCATTGGACAATAATCTACCTATTATGACCTAAACCTAAATCCCCCTTTCTTTTTTGAATTTTAATGTCTAGCAAATTGAAAAAGTACAAATAAAAAGCTAAATTATGTGGGGATTAAGATTCTTTTATAACTTTTTAGAACAGTAAATTAGGTTTTAAATCCATAGGCTTTGACATTCTTGACATTTTTTTTATCATCATGCCATACATTAGTAGATCAAACATAAATCCTTATATTAATTAGAAATTGTTAACATTTTATCACTACAAGAAAATACAGTTTCGGCGACCAAAAACTGAATTTTCGTCGCTGAAAGTGAGACAATCGGCGACTAAAATGGAATTAGTCGCCAAAAGTGTCACTTTTGGCGACTAAAACAGTTTAGTAGCCAAATGCATAGTTATTGGCGACTAAAATCAATTTCGTAGCCAAAAGTAGGGGTTTTGGCGACTAAAATTCAGTTTAGTCGCCAAAAGTGCAGATTTTTGGCTACTAAAAACAATTAGTAGCTAAAAGGAGGGGTTTTGCCGACTAAACCTGACTTTAGTCGCCAAAAGTGCTGTTTTTGGCTACTAAAAAAAATTGGTAGCTAAAAGGGGGGGTTTTTGCCGACTAAACCTGACTTTAGTCGCCAAATGTGCTGTTTTTGGCTGCTAAAAAAATATTAGTAGCTAAAATTAGGGGTTTTACCGACTAAAATTGACTTTAGTCGCCAAAAGTGGCCAAAATTTTTTTTTAGTAAACAAATTTTTTTTAAAATAATTATATTTGAATTAAAAAAATT
The DNA here is from genome assembly GCA_036172215.1 of Camellia granthamiana. Taxonomy (NCBI): domain Eukaryota; kingdom Viridiplantae; phylum Streptophyta; class Magnoliopsida; order Ericales; family Theaceae; genus Camellia; species Camellia granthamiana. The sequence goes on along the minus strand of CM069911.1, from coordinate 62,166,242 downwards.
TTATTTATATATATTAAATAATTATATTGAATTAAATATAATTATATATTAAATAATTATAGTTATATTGAATAATTATATATATATTAAATAATTAAATAATTATATTTATATATATTATAAATATATATAAATAATTATATATATTATTTTTTTAATATATATTAAAAAAAAATTATATTGTGCTGAGACGTCCAAGGTTCGAATAATTATATTAAATATTAAATAATTATATTGAATAATTATATAATTATTAGCTAATTATATTGAAATAAAAAAATTATTATATTTATATATTAAATAATTAACAATAATTATTTATATATATTATTAAATAATTATATTGAATTAAAAAAATAGTATTGAATAATTATATAATTATTAGCTAATTATATTGAATTAAAAAAATAATTATATTTATATATATTATTAAATAATTATATTGAATTAAAAAAATATAGTATATAAATAATTATATACTATAATTATATTGAATTAAAAAAATTATATTTAATTTATATATATATATTTTTTATATATATTAAATAATTATATTGAATTAAAAAAATTATATTTATATATATTATTTTCTATTAATACCGATTAATATAGTATATAAATAATATATATTGCATATATTCTCATGAGATGATGGTGTGGCATAGTGGAGGGAGTGGTTTGCAAAAAGTTTGGCATGTACTGGGCTGAGACGTCCAAGGTTCGAAACTCGCGAGCAACTTGGTAGCAGCGGATGGAAAAAATTTTATTTTGCTTAAAATGCTTTCAGCGACTAAACTCATTGGTCGCCAAAGGTATAATTCTCTAAAAATTAAATAAATAAAAAATGCTATTGGCGACGAAAGCTTTAGTCGGCAAATGCATAAATAAATAAAAAAAAACAGTATTGGCGACTAAAAGTTTAGTCGCCAAATGTATACTTTCCCAAAATAGAATTGACTTTTGGCGACTAATTCTTTGGTCGCCGAAGACATATTTTTGCCGACTAACCTGACTTTAGTCGCCAAAGGAATCCCCGACAATGTATAGGCGACGACATCGGCGACTAATAAATTTAGTCGGGAAAAGTGGGAAATCGACATTTGGCGACTAAAAAAGGACTTTTGGCGACTAAAAATTTAGTCGCCAAAAGTCTATTTTCTTGTAGTGTATCTTGGGCATTATATCATATGATAAGCATTATATATATATATTACATTGTCATTTCTTGATATTTTAAGAAAATGCAGTAAGGGGCCTTACCATAATTACATTGGACTCTCTCAAAGTTATAAGGCACATAACACTTGACTCAATTTTCATCAATAATTTATTAGTCATATATGAATGGAAAAATATTGACATATCTTTTATAGTAATATACATTGACCTTAATGGTTTAGATTGAGTTTAATACATATCTATATTGAGTTTAATAACGAATATACTCAGCCATGTTTGGTTCTCTTTTGGAATCACAATTCTAATAAAAAAAAAATTAAATTATTTTCAAAACTCATAATCAAACGCACAATTCAAAACTCAATTTAAAAATTATTTTCAAAATTCATAACAACATACATAACTCAAAATTCTTTTTAAAACTCAAAACTAAACTCTTTTCAAAACTCTATATTAAACAAAAAAAATTCAAAAAAATATTTTTTAATTTTTTTTAAAAATTATTTTAAAATCATGATTTGAGTGTGGAGTAGGATTTTGAGTTATGAGTTTTGAAAAGAGAAAATTTGTTTGGTTATGAGTTTTGAGTTGTATTTTAAAAAAAATTGGATTTATTTTTTAAAATATTTAAAATTTTCATCATTTTATTTTTTAGGGTAAATATTTTATATTTTAAATATTTATTTTTATGTGCATTGTATTTCATACATTTGTATGCTATATTTTTAAATATATATTGTAAATATTTAAAAATTAAAAAAATATATTTTTTCATTTTAAATATATATTTTTTATTTTAAATAATTCATTTTATTTTTTAAATATATTTTAAAATATTTTAATTTTTTAATATTTTAATATTTTTTATTTTTTGTAAAATATTTTATTTTTTAAAATTTAAAAAACAATTTAGATCACCATATATATATATATCTAAATCATAACAAATTATTTAGCGAATAATAAAAAATATATATTTTTCTCCAAAATTAAAAATAAATAAAATATTTTTTGAACAAAATTATTTTTTCAAAAAAATAAAAAATAAAAAATAATTTTAACAGACAAAATTAAAAAGAAATGAAAAAAAAATTTTAATAGAATTTTGAAAAGAGTTTCGTTATGAATTTTGATGTGTTTGGTTATAAGTTTTAAAAATAGTTTTTGAATTGAGTTTTGAGTTATGTGTTTGGTTACGGTTTGAGTGTGGAGTTATATTTTGAGTTTAAAATATTAAAAAATTAAAATGTTTACAAAATAAAATAAAATATTTTAAATAAAAAAAATTATAAATAACAATTATATATGTAAAATAAAAAATAAAATTTTCTTAAATATTTTTAAAAAATAAATCTAAAAAAATTCAAAACACAACTCAAAATTCTTTTTAAAATTCAAAATTCAAAAACTCTTTTCAAAACTTATAACTAAACAAATTTTCATTTTTCAAAACTCAACTCACAACTCCATACTCAAATTTAATTCTAGAACTAAATCAAACAGACCCCTCATTTTTCGTCGGTTTACTTAACAAAAATAGAATAATGGTTTAAATTAACAAAAAATCAAAAGATTATAATTTAAATTGATAAAATTTAAATTTAGGTTTTATTTTGTTACAAGGGTCAATCCTTGGAATTTTTTTTGTAATTGTGCCTTTTCTTTTTAGCAAATATGCCATATAACGTGCCCTCTAATTAATCTCTCTTTTTTGGAATTTATATTTTTTTAACCTGTAGAATTTTGAAACTTGAAATTTTACTATTTTAGCATTTTTCAAGGTGATTTCCATGTGTTTGTGATAAAAATTTGAGAATTATTTCTTAATGGGGTCTTATTTGTTTAAAATTGATACTCTTCTTCATTAGTTAATTATCTTTATTCATTTTATCTCCATTTTGAATGAACAAGCTTCAATTTAACCCAAGAAAAAAAAAAAATTCAGCAGAAGTTGGATATATCACTATAATAAATACAGTTTACAAAAAATCTATGTTGCACCAATGAATTTGAAATTTTTTCCCTAGTTTTTTTCCCCCTTTATAACCAAACAAATTTAAAGACAACATAATAGGGAACGGACACTTAATGTTGGTCCTAAAATTACATAATAGTAAATAAGAGCATATGATGATTGTAGCCCTATATTATTTTCACAGCATACCCACTTAATTCATACTAATAGTTGTAATTGAATTGAATTGAATTCTGGTTGGTTTGTAAGATTGTCTTTCTTTTCTTTTTCTTTTTTTTTTTAATACTTTTTTTTTTTATTTTGAAGAAAATGGCTAAAGGAAATGAAAATTTGGAGAATTACAATCTCTAGTTTATCTCTAGCCAAGCCAATGAATTCATATTAATAAATTTAATTGAAAATGAAATGAATTGAGGAGAGCTATGGTTTGCAAGATTGTCTTGTTTTGAACAATCACTTACTACATTCTCAATTGAAAAGTCGTAGGTCAATCATTCCCACAATAAAGATTAATTATTACTTTTAAATAATCTCCCACTAATTGATGAAAAAAAGATTGTCTTGCATTTGACATTTTTTCAAAAAAAAAATCCTTTTTGAAGAAAATGAAAATTTGGAGAAGTCCTAGTTAAATTTACTAATATGAATTAGATTTACCAAAGGATTGAACAAAAAATCAATACATTTACTAATGTGAATTAAAAATTATCTAAAAAATTATTTTCCAAAAAATTGATTAATAAATAGTGGGCCAAATTTATTCTATAGCCCTAGGTAGATTACTCTTCAAGGAAACATAGATGTTATGAAATGCCAAAAGTGTCACTGGTGTAGTCTATTCACCAAGAAGTGTCCATATGCCATATTATTTGTCTCTATATGAAAGGTGGAGGCTTAGGTGGCCTATCCAATTCATTAATTATGAGCATACCTAGGGATAATGGCAAAGTCTCTTTCAATTGCTATTGATAAATGCCCGCTCAATCTTATAGGTTTTCCTTCTTTCAAATTGACATTTCAATTTCAAATAGTGTTTTCAGTTTAGTGAGCTCATATTATGATCGATTTTAATGATTTAAATAGTTTATTCTTTAAGATTCGTTAAGTAAAATATATATGCGAAAAAATAAGATGATTGAACATTGATAGAATCATATTTATTTTTAAAAAAATGAATGAGAAATATAATTTCAAGAATAACTATTTATTTTTTATTATATAAATTTGATCTAAACATATAGTTATCGATAATCAGTTTGGTACGGTTGATATTTAAGTGAAATTTTTCACCAAACCGATAATGTCAATTTTATTATTTTGAGTACTAATACAGAACCCATCAAATTGCACTGATTGAAATAGTCCGCTTCAGTGCGATTTAATAAGTCTACAGCCTTTCAAATTTAAGTCACGTTTTAGTATAGTCACTAATGTATGTAAAAACATTGAATTGATCATTTGTCAACCACTTCAAATATATCCAATCAATCCATTTAATAAATACTTTTCAATTCCTAAATTAACAAAAATACAAACTAAAAAAGGGTTTCTAACTTAGGTTATAGGGATGATAATATTAATTAATTGAGATTAATAATTTATCATATTTATTAATACCATTATATTGTTATATTATATATAAATACAATATATGTTGGAACGGTCAGTTTCAGTTTAGTTCGACACACAAGATGCTTGAACTAATATTGAACCGAAAATCAAAACAAAATCAAATTAAAAAACCATAGATGGACTCTTGTTAAAAAAAGCAGACCAACTATGACCGGTTCGGTCCGGTTCAATCAATTTAATTAATTTTTTTGATTTTTCTTACATCCTTATCGAGATCCGATCAGCTTAATCTTTTGCATGAATATTCTAAATCAGTTTAAAATGAATGGTTTGAATTATCTAAATTAGTTTCAAAATGGACTTACTAAGCCCAAAAACTCTTTCAAATTGAGATAGCTAACTTGAGAAAAGCTAAACTCTAATCATATAATTTGCTTCCATTAAATAAATTAAAAAATAAAAGCTACATAGTTTGCTACATTTTCTAAAGTGAAATGAGTGATAATTATGTCTTCACTCTTCATCTTAAATTTCACAAAATTGCTGAATTTTTATTTTATTTTATTTTTTATTTTTTGTGAAAAGTACATGTTTACCCAAAAACATGTAAAAATCTCCCATGGTTCTAAAATTTATATAATCTCTTGTGCTTTGAAATTTTTTCGAGAAATATATAAAATTAATTTGCCAAAAATAAATACCAAAAAAATAGTTTTAAATTTGTTAAATTTTTTTTTACCCCTAAAAAGATGAAACTGTAATGAAATAAGAAGTTTTTTTTATTAATATTATTTATTGTTTAAAACATATTCTAAAACTATACCAAACAGAGCTTAATTTTTTTTTTTCCCCTATTCACCCACTCCTTTACTGTTGTTGCCGCCATTTTCAACCCTCCATTGTCACCATCACCACCACTTCTGGCTCATCCCCCTTCCATCTTAGACCTCCACAGTCAACCTTTGAGTGATTCGCGGTGGGAAACTTGTGGGAGTGAAAATGATCGCATGCAGATAGGACAAAAGGCGACGGGAAAGGATGGCAGATGAGAAAGGTGGCGCTGGCAATAGAGGATGGTTGTGGTGTTTTAAAATTAGGGTTTGGAAAGAAGAAGATGAGGGTATTATGGTAGTTTTATTCTAGGACAAAATTGGACTAGAGTGATTATACTTATATCACCAATCTAACTCCTTATAGGCAAATTTTATTTTTTTATTTTATATTTTTATAATTTATACAATTCCTATATTACCTTTATCTCTAACCTTCCTCATTTTCATTCTCTTTACACCCAAAACCTAAAAAACCCTAACCCTAGTTCTCCTCCATTACCACCACCTCCACTGGCCCACTATCGGCTCCACCACTCCACCACCCTTTATCTCTACCTAGCCACTATCCGCGTCACTGAAGAGTTTCTAGTAAAATTTCTCTATAACCACGTAATTAATAAGGTTGAGCAATCAAGAACACCAAGAAGCATACGACTTTTGTTTGCAAATCCCACAGCTTTGGCAATGTTTCTAAGCACGAACTTCTGAATCTTCTCAGTCAATGTCTTCGAAAGCTCTTCCTTGAACACCACCGTTTTCGGCACCATATAGTGCGGCATCTTCGCTCTACAATACTCCATTATTTTCTTCTCCGTCGGCTTCTTTTCAGCGATCTTCAGCTTTAGACTCACAAATGCACATGGGTCTCCCCCTAGAACTCGTTCAATCGAGCCACCACCGTCGCCTCGTTCACTGCCAAGGGAAAGTATAGCCCCGACTCTACCTCCACGTAGCTCACGTTCTCGCCACCGGTGATGATGATGTCTTTGGATATGTCTTTGATCTCTAAATACCCATCTGGGTGCATCATCCATATATGTCTGGTATAGAACCACCTGTTCTCTCTCATGCATGTTGATGTTCCTTCTAGGTCTTTCAGGTAAGCCAACATCACTCTCCCACCTCTTAGAACCACTTTACCCATTGTTAACAGATCTGAATAACCCAACATCACTCCCCTACTCTTAGAACCACTTTACCTAGTGTAAACAGATCTGAAGGAGGATGAAGAAGAGGGAGAAGAAGAAAAGGGAGGAGGAGGAAGGCAGCGATGGCGAAGGAAATAGGATAAGGCAGGGAGTGGCTGCGTAGAGGCAAATGATGGTGGAGTGGTAGTGAAGTGGCGGCACTGGTAGTAGGCCGATGGAAGTGATGGTAATAGGGAGAACTAGGGTTAGGATTTTTTAGGTTTTGGGTGTAAAGAGAAGAAGAATGAGGAAGGTTAGAGATGAGGGTAATAAAGGAATTGTATAGATTATAAAAATATAAAATATAAAATTTGAGGGTGTAAGAAGTTAGATTGGTGGTGTAAATAGAATCACTCATTATATTAATGAAAATTTTCACAAAGTGTGTGAACTGAGTGGAATTAGTGTGTGAAAATAGAATTATCCCACACAAAGCATGTATTATTTTATGTGAAAGTAGTTTGCAAAGCAATTAAGCATGAAAAATTCTAGGGACCCAAGAGTTCTACTAAAATGAGTAGGGATGGCAACAGATAGAGTATGGGTTGGGGGCATCCTATCCCACCCCTACCCCTATTTCCGCCGCTTGCCCTCATCCCTGCCTCAACCTGACCATCATGAAACTCTCCCCCAACCCTACACAAACCCATAAATATAACCCCCACCTCAACCCTACCTGATCCGCAACACAATCAGAAATTTAACAATAATATTAAAACTCAATAATTAAAACTAAAAAATGATATTTACATTTTAAAAAATATATTATGTATTGTACATATATTAAAATTATATTATATATATAACACAATAAACTCTGGGTTAAAAGTCAACTTTTTAATTTTTTTTTAACTTAGGATTGGGGAGAGTTGAGAACTGGACGGATCAGAGTATTTTGCCATCCCTATACATGAGTATAGGACCAACACTTATGTGAACTTCACACCCATTTAGTGTTTGGTAGAACTGTTGGAGTCCCTAAAATACTTATCAACTCCCCTGCCAAAAAAAAAAACAGTTGCATATATCATATTACATTTTTTTTTTTTTTTTAAAAAAAAAAATTAGCATTCAAAAGATAATTCATGACAACAATTGACACAACGAGTTGGTCAACCATGTCCACCAAAAAAAAAAATTGGGTACCATAATGATTCTCTTCAGTTTGCCAACCGAACTATGGAGGAGCCCATCACGACACCTGCCTCAATGATCTTAAGTTTCAAATCGTTCTTCAAATATATCACTCATACAAAAAATCTGATTAATCAAATTACTAATGCAGATCACATTTCAGGCCATTTTCAGGACATTTGTCAAGGAATAAATGTGATCACACCATAATTCGGTGTGGCCCATTACATCCAAACATTTTCTATAGATAGTGATTCATACCTCCCGGCAGGAAGAAACAAAACTGAAAGTTTGAATTTGAAATGAGCAGTCACAATGTTTGGAAACATGGTGACTGTTGGGTTTGAAAATGCAAATTTAAATGGTTGTAACCATTGATCAAAAGTCACCATGTGAACTATAAATATATGGTCAGAACAATGGCTCAAATTACTTGATTTTCTCTCTCTGTTTTCCTTTTCCGGATTGTATATTCTCGAGTGATGAATGCTCTAACGGGAACTCCGATCAATTAGTCATTATTAGTTTATCTTTCAATTTGTTCATCAATTTAATTTTTTTTATAGAACTTTATAAGATAAATAATTTAAATTATCAAAATAAGTCCAACAATGAGTCATCAAGGCTAAGTTTGACATATTACAAAAAAATCAAAAAGTCAAAAAGTTAAAAAGTTAATACTATTCACTAAAAGTCAACAATTACGGCTGCACAACTCTCGATTCTAATTTTTCCTACAAATCAATTTTTACATTTTTTTATTACACATTTTTCCATAAAAAGTTAAAAAGTTAACCCAAACATCTATATTTTCTTCCTCAATTTTTTAATCTAAAAAGACAAAAAATATACTTATTTAAGACACCCCAAACAACCCCTAAGTCTCAGCAACCCCCCCCCCCCCCCCCCCCCCCCCCGGGGCCACTTTTCTTCCTGACCTAGCTCTGTATGAAAGTGTAACCCAAAATGCCATAAATGCTTCCCAATAATCAACGAATCCTCATTTGCCTAGGAGTAACGTCTTATGTTCAATTCCTACGGAAAGAAATTTAATACCTTTGGGGGATATGGCTCACTGCTGTGCTAAAGGTACAGTAGTGATTGTTGTATCTCAATTTGAAATGTATTATGAATTTATTTTTATAATCCGAAACGTTGATTTTGTAAAGTTTGTTGAGTACTTTATACCTACCAAAAATCATATTAATAGGATATCAATAACTATATGATCGAATTGTATATTTTTTATACTATTTCTTTCCTTTTCTCTCCCATTATAAGAGTTGAATATAGTTAGTAGTGACTATTAGGCTTAGCTTGGTGAGCTTAATTTATTGGTAATGCAAATATTTCTTATATTTATAATTACTCTCATATCGATTAACAAAAAAAAAAATTAAAAAAAAATATGATAATCATCTTATCAACACAAAAGCATATAAAAAATAAGATTAATTATACTAAGACCCTCTCAACTATTAATAGATGGAAAATGTTTGGAACCCCCTTTTAGGGAGACCCCCACCACCCTCACAATGATGTAGACCAATGATGTGTTTGCATTGTTTACTTGGACCAACCACAAGTGACTGGGGATTGTGGGGGTAATGTTTTGTGAGGGTCTGAATCATTGTTGTTAATAGATATCAGTTTAACCCCCTCATTTATGAACTTGTACATATTAACTGCCCAACTATGAAGATCGTACAAATACACCCCTTTCGAGGTGGTCTGGAGGGGAATGAAAGTGATACATTTTGATAGCTGATCAAGATAAGATGATATCTTGGTATAAATAATCCCAATATATATATATATATATGTGTGGAGTTTTTATATCCCACTTGTGAATAACTCAAATCAATCTTATGACACAAACAAATTAAAACGACCAACAAGCCTAGTTCAATGTTGTCTTGTGCTAATAATAGGATAAACCCTAATGTTTGAAAATGTTAAGAATAAGGTTGTTAAAATCGAGATCCTACGTTAGATCCTTGGAGGTGCTTATAAGATCGGATCGTAGAATCTGATCGAAAATCATAAGATCCTATCGAAAAAGACAAATTACATAATAATTTAATTTAAATAAATATTTCTTAAAAGTATACACAAAATGAGCTTATATTCTATTAAAAAGAAGTGAAGATATTGTGAAAGATATAAAACTCTATGTAAAATGTACTTATAATATTACAATAGAAAACTAGGTAGTAGAAGTTTTGTATTTCATCAAAAAGAAAGTGAAGAAGAAAAATTCTATAACAAAATACTTTACAATCTATAATAATGCATAAAAAGTGAAGAAAAAATATTTAACAAAGTTGGATATAAAAATAGATTAAGAACTTAAAAGTAGGAATGGCAACGGGCCAGGGCGGGGCCGGGGATCACCCTCCCCGTCCCCGAAGCTGCAAAACTCCCCGTCTTCGCCCCTGATTCCCGGCGGGAAACCCATTACACCCCTCACCCCCGCCCCCTAATGGGGATCGGGTTTCCCCGACCCCGGAAAATCCTCGTAACTCTCTCTCTCCTTCTCTATTTTTAGCTCTCTCTCTCAATAATAAATCATCAACAACAACATCATTTTCATCAACAACATCATCAAAAAAAAAAAAAAAAGAAACAAAGTCGGATAGAGACACACACACACACACACACACACACATATACACACATACATGAGATCTGAGATATGAGAAAAAGGGAATCGGCGGTGGCGGTGGCGGGATCTGCTTAGATCTGCCGTGGCAGAGGGAAGAGGAGGCAGTGAGAGGCGACGGAGAAGGAGGAGGCGACGGAGGAGGAAGTGACGAGAGGTGATCCGACTGCGGAGGAGGAGACGACAAATCGGAAGAGGAAGAGACGGAGAGAAGAGAGAGTGAGAGAGAGATAGATCAGAGGGGAGAGTGAGAGAGAGACATATCAGAGGGGAGAGTGAGAAGAGAGAGAGAGAGAGAGAAATAGTGAGAGACAGATCAGAGGGGAATTAATAAAGGGGGAGTTTATATATATGAATGAATGGAGGGTATTATGGTAATTTTATTTCAGGGAGAAACGGGCTGGGGACAGGACTGTGAAAGCTACCCCCGTCCCCGGCCCGAAACTGTTCGGCGATTCAATTTCAAATATCATCCCCGACCCGTCAGGGGTATTTTTCGGAGAAAAATCATTCTTATTGGGGACGGGGGGTCGGATCCCCGTCGGGCCGGGTTTAAATTGCCATCCTTACTCAAAAGAGCAGCTTGTCTCTTTTTGGATCCTCAGATCAAACCGGAGAGCTTGGGGGATGACTTCACCGTTTCCATGATCGGAGATCAATCGGCTGTGGACCCTTCCGGTGGTATTCTAGATGCATCTATCGCACTTTTCCTCGTTTGGCAGTTCGATGAGGGCTTTTTGTCCAGTAGTTCTGAATCAGGTAGTGAACAAGGATCTGATTCCACAGAGTTTGTGGAGTCGGAATCAGATTCCAGTTTTTCTGAGTTGGAGTCTGGTATTCTTGGGGTTGATAACCCAGATGCCGTTGTTTTGTCCAGGTCGTCTTTTTTCTTTTTTTTTTAGTCGGTTGCAACTGAGGAATTGGACGAGCCGGAAGCTTTGAATGAGAATGGTACCACTGCTATTTCTGAGTACTTTTTTGTGCCACTTGTATATTGCATTGATCATGACTTTCAAAATTTTGATATAAACGATGAGGAAGGAATTCCTCTAGTTTTGAAACATTTGATTGATCAAGAGGAGGAGAGGTTTGTACAACCCCTGGTTGATGAAATCATTTCAATTAATGTAGGTACTGAGAAGGATCCGCGTCTGGTCCAGATCGGGTCCACGTTGTCTTCAGAGGAACGTGAGCACTTAGTCGCTTTATTAAAAGATTTCAAAGATGTTTTCGCGTGGTACTACGAAGACATGCCTGGAATCGATCCTGAGATTGTACAGCACCGAATCCCTCTTAATCCTAAGGCCTGACTCGTCAAGCAGAAGCTTCGGAGAATACGCCCGAATTGGGCTTTGAAGATCAAGGAAAAGGTCACCAAACAGATAGATGCAGGGTTCTTGCTAGTATCTGAGTATCCTACTTGGTTGGCCAACATTGTTCCGGTGCCGAAGAAAGATGGTAGAATTTGGATGTGTGTGGATTTCAGAGATCTGAACAAAGTTAGTCCAAAGGACAACTTTCCTGTACCGCACATTGACGAATCTGTGGATTTCACCGCAGGCCATGCTTTGCTCTCCTTTATGGATGGATTTTCCGGGTACAACCAGATCTTGATGGCACCCGAGGATAGGGAGAAGACCGCTTTCACCACGCCGTGGGGAACTTATTGCTACAAGGTGATGCCGTTCAGTTTGAAAAATGCTAGGGCTACTTATTAACGGGCTGCAACCATGATCTTGCATGATATGATCCACAAAGAGGTTGAGGTGTATGTGGACGACATGATTATCAAGTCCAAGGAAAGAGAGGGCCACTACACTGTATTGAAGAAATTTTTCCAATGGATCAGGGAATATCGGTTGAGGCTGAACCCACAGAAATGTACTTTTGGTGTCACAGCAGGAAAGATGCTGGGGTTCTTGATTACACAGAGGGGCATTGAGGTCGATCCTTTCAAAATCAAGGCCATCCTAGAAATGCCACCACCAAGGACTGAAAAGGAGGTGTGAGGCTTTCTAGGAAAAGTGCAATTCATAAGACAGTTTATTACAAAATTAACCTTGACTTGTGAACCACTACTTGGTCTCCTGAAGAAAGGAAAGAAATTCCAATGGGATGACCGATGCTAGGTTGCTTATGAGCAGATCAAGCAGTATCTACAGAATCCACCCGTGTGGTCACCGCGGGAGTCGAGGAAGTCGTTGATTATTGTATGTGTCAGTAACCGACACGACAATGGGCTATATGCTTGCGCAGAAATCTAAGGATGGAGTGGAGAAAGCCATCTATTACCTGAGTAAGAAGATGCTAGAATATGAGACCCGTTACACCCCGTTGGAGAAGGCTTACTTGGCCTTGGTATGGGCTACCAGGAAGTTGAGGCACTACCTGTTAGCTCACTCCGTAATTTTGGTTTCGAGATTAGATCCCATCAAATATCTCTTTAAGAAACCAGCGCTTAGGGGTAGGCTAGCCTGTTGGTTGCTTCTTCTCTCCGAATTTGATTTGAAGTATATGACTCGCAAGTCTGTGAAGGGGAGAGCGGTAGCGGAGTTCCTAGCCGATCACCCAGTCGAGGGAGACAAAGCAGTAGAGTATTTGTTCCTAGATGAGGCCATTCTGCAGGTCGAGGAAGAGATTTGGACTATGTACTTTGACGGAGCGTCTAACCAGTACGGTTATGGGATAGGGGTGTTGCTGATAGCACCCGACAATTCCCACATACCTTTAGCTTTCAAACTCCAGTTCAAGGTATCTAACAACGAAGCAGAATACGAGGCATGTATCGCTGGCTTGGAAGCTGCCTTGGAACTAGGGGCAAAACGGTTGGACGTCATTAGGGACTCGAACCTGGTTGTGTCTCAAGAAAAAGGAGACTCGAAGGTTAAGGAAGAAATGATGAAAATCTATCACCAAACCCTGGATGTTCTGATTCTCAAGTTTGAGAAGCTAACCTTCACGCACCTGTTAAGAGAGAACAACAGGTTTGCTAACGCTTTATCAACTCTATCTTCCATGATAGACATCCTTTTGGGAGTCCGAATGCGTCCGATCATTATTGAACAGAGGTATGTGCCGACCTACGAGCTGATCGCCGCAATAGATGAAGTGCAAGATCAGAACCCCTGGTATCATGACATCTGGAACTTCTTGGAAAATGAGGCTTATCCACTAGGGGCAAATGCCAAAGATAAAAGGGCAATACGGCGAATGGCTACTCAGTTTATCATCTGTGGGGGTAAATTGTACAAACGAGGCCATCTAGGAATGTACAAACTGTGCGTCGATGAAGAAGAATCAAAGCGCTTAATGAAGGCCATCCATGGAGGAGAATGTGGTTCACACATGAGCGGAGTAATGCTAGCTCAGAAGATTCTCAGGCAGGGTTACTATTGGTCAACCATGGAGGAGGATTGTATTGGTTTTGTTCGGCGATGCCACAAATGCCAAATTCATGCAAATCGCATGAATATCCCGCCGTCGAAACTGTACAACATGACTTCACCATGGCCGTTTTCAGTCTGGGGAATTGATGTTATTGGGGCAGTTACTCCAAAAGGGTCAAATAGGCATAAGTATATCCTGGTGGCAATAGACCATTTTACAAAGTAGGTCGAAGCCCAATCCTATGCAGTACTAAAAGCATCGCACGTAGCCAAGTTCATCAGGAATAATATCATCTGTCGTTATGGGGTCCCGAATGAGATCATTTCAGACAATGGTTCTTACTTCAAAAGAGAAGTGATCGACTTGTTGGAGAAATACAACATGACTTTTCATAAGTCATCTACATATCGGCCGCAAACCAACGGAGCTGTTGAGGCGCCAACAAGAACATTAAGCACATTCTACAGAAGATGGTGGAAACCTACAGAGACTGGCCAGACAAGTTGCCATTTGCTCTCTGGGGCTGCAAGACTTCAATTCAAACATCTACTGGGGCAACTCCGTATTCTCTGGTTTATGGGATAGAAGCTGTTCTGCCAATTGAAGTTGAGGTTCCATCGTTGCGGGTTATGGCTGAGTACCAGATAGCAGAAGCGGATTGGCCGCAGAGTAGGTTCAAGAAACTAATGCTGTTCGACGAGAGGAGGCTGAAAGTACTGTACCATGTCCAAGGTTATCAACGTAGGATTTCCAAGGCTTTCAACAAGAAACTTAAGTCCAGGAATCTGAAAGAAGGGGATTTGGAGCTCAAAGACAACCGAGCTCTCATCCATGACCCTAGGGGCAAGTTCAGACCCAATTGGACTAGTCCTTACATCATCAAATCTATCTGGTCGGGTGGAGCTGTCATTCTTATGGACCTAGATGGCCTTGAATTCTCTCAGCCAATTAACACAGACAAGTTGAAGAAATACTACCTTTGAGAGGCTCGCTAGGCCAAAAACCCGAAAGGGCGACCTAGGCAAAAATTAGAGCACAAAAAATTAGAAAAAAGAAAAACTGAGCTCGCAAGGTTGAAAACCCAAAAAGGGCGGCCTTGGCAAAAGTTAGAGCGCAAAAGGAGAGTGTTAATGCCTGAGTGAACCTGAACTAAACTATATAAGGCTTGATTCCCATCTTCGGGATACGTAGGCAACTTCATTCTGAAGTCCAGCCATAAATACTTCCAAATCAATTGTGTCCATGAGATTGTTCTGGTCATCTTTGTCTTTTCTACATCCAAGAGTTCGGTTGTGATCTTCACTATGAGACCTAGTTACAGTACAGTGCAGTGCTATTCAGACAAGGGGCAACTTTCCATTTGCTGGATTTGGGGTTGTACATCTCAAGGTAGATTCCGGGTGTGTCCAGTTGTGATCCTTATTGAAAATGGTTTTGAAAAGTTTTAATAAAAGTTGATTTTGTTCAAATTAATCTTTTCAACACTTAAACCATTTTTGGACCAAAAGGAAAATTTTTAGTGCCCACAACCTTCAATTTCATTGATTTCAATACAAAGTTCTCTAACTCTTGATTCAAATCAAAGCTGCTTTTTATTACATTCAAAAGGAAAACTTGAAAGTTAGATCAAAGCAATAAACTTGGGGTACAGATAAGTCAGGTGTTCCTGCGTCCCCTTCCAGAGCTTGTGGAAGCTTTAGATGCTAAAGTAGGCCCGGTTTGTGCCTCATCTTCAAGCCAAGCTATGCATTCGCCAGAAAGGACACAACTCAAATTGGGAGCGAGAGCCAGAAATTCTCTTGTCTTCCATACAGTGGGATATCGAGCTAGTTGTGAACCTCGGATTGGAAATGAAGCCGGGTACTCTACCCCCTCTTCTGGGCAAGTCTGGTCGTGTCCGAACTGACGTCTAAACCAGAATGGAAAGTAGAAGACATAGTGTGTCAAGCCAATCAACTAAATGCCAGGTTGTCGAGACATGCTATAGCTCATCTCGGGCAGATCAAACCAGGGGCAACCCCAAGCAATGTCGACAACAGACTTGTTGCACATCCAATGACACCACCAACCCTTGTTTGGGAAATCAACTAGCCGTTGGCGAAAGAAATAGCCGCGCGCTGAATATGCGGGGCAAGAGTCCACTACTTTCAACCTGTCCATGAGCCATATCTGGAAAGGGATGAAAAATAAGAGAGATTAAAGAATAGAGAGGTGTATGCGGAGAAAAAAAGTGAGAAAGGGTTTTAGAGAAAAAACAGAGCCTGAGGGCCGAGTGATGTGAGAAACACATGTGAGAAGGGTGGGAAACAGTACCTGCAAAAGTAGTGGACTTTCTGCGAATTTGGTTGTTCCTCGCCGATGGAAAGTATCCAAGCCCATCAAAGTCTCGACCAATGCCAAGCCAATGCAGCTCTTGCCCTCTTTCAAGCCTTGGGCTACTTTGATCAAGCGAATGCTAGACCCTCCGAAGCCAGGGGCAAGCAGGAAATGAGCCAACATACACAAGCAAAGGGCATGTTGCCGAAAACCTTGCCAAAGACGGTTGTCACGGTCGCCGGCATCAGAAAATCAGTGAGTGAGACTAGGAATGTCTAGTTCTCCGTTGTGAACTAAAGATCAAGCATCGTGTAAAGTGAGCCCACACATCCGTCCTAAAGCCTGGATGTGACTAAAACGGGACTAAGGCAAGATTTCCTCGTCACGCCGGGATTCCATCAGAACTTGGAGCTCTTCAATTGTTGGACACATCTCTTGCCCCACAAAGTTAAACACATGTGTAATCGGGTTCCAACATCTAGCCGCAGCATGAAGGAATGGAAAACACAGTGGGGTATGACTTAGCGGGAATAGTGCATTTATCCCGAAGCCCCAGAAATTCACTCTTTTCGAGCCATCTAAAGCTCCAATCCAAATTGAGAGTTTTTTGGTGAAGAATGGCTCAATTTGTAGCAAAAACAGAGCTGGAATAAAGAAGCTACGAAGTCCTAACTTTTGTAGAAGATAAGGTGCTGAGTGGAATACAGGTGGCAGCAATCTGGAGGTTCCCTGCACTAGTGGCCGACCGGCCAGTGTTGGTGGCCAACCAGCCACTTTTGTAGCCGATCGGCCAGTGCTAGTGGCCGACAACCTCTGCCTATAGCCGACATAATTCCTATGGCTTTCCTATGTGTTGGGACTACTGAGAACCTGTGTTTTGCTCTACTCTTGGTGCATCTTGCCGCCTTGTTGTAGAGTTTTGTTGAGTCGCTTTTTATGTTGTTTCACGTTGTTTATCGAGTTGTTTTGTTGTTGCTTATCAAGTTGTATTGATGTTGTTTTGCTTATCAAGTTATTGCATTATTTATCAAGCTGTTGCATTAGTTGTTCATTGAGTTCTTTTGCTTTGTCTATTATGTGTTGGTCGGTTTATTACCTGATTAAGAAGCTGCAAATACAATGTACAATATTCAATTTTCATCAAATCCCGTTTTTGTGTAAAATGGTGCAATGTGATGCTCAGAATGTAAAACACAACACTTTTTCATCAAAAAGCTGATTTTCATTCCAATCATGGTTTCTTTTTACAAAAAGGTACAAGTTTTTAAGGAAATGAAACTGTACAATGTGCTAACACTACTAGCTAAAAGAAAAAAAAGCAAAAAGAGACTAAGCAAAAACATCTAGATTCGTGCCATCCACCTCAGGATGGAGAGGCCCTTTTCGTCCTCTTTCTGGGCATGGACTCAGAGCTATCTCCATCAACGCCGCTGTTAGAGGCCCCTGTGTTTGAGCTAGTTGCCGAACTGGCCTCAGCATCATCTCCGCTCTCAGAATCTGAGCCAACATCGCCCTATTCGTCCTCAGATGACTCTGACTGTGGACTCGCTACCTCCTCATCCTCACTCGTCTCATCATCATCATCATCATCCGGAACAGGCTCTGAAGGGCCACTCTCGTCACGGATGCCTCTAGCTTTGCCTCGGCTGTGAGCCGGAACCTCCCGTCTCTCTCTCACTGCTATCGAAGGAGGTGCTGATGGCCCTGTTCCCGCTGGAATGTCCGATGTGGCTGGGATCTGAAAATGGCAGTTTATCAAATACATCAGTCGTGGTGTATATCAAATGCAGTATTTGGATGCAGTGTTTGGGTGCAGTGTTTGAATGCAGTGTTGGAGTACAGTGTGTCAGAATAGTGTAGTGTGGAACAGATTATGTTTGAAATGCTGATGTATTGGCAGGAAGTTTCATGACATGAAGTGTGAATTGAAAGAAATTACCAAAATCTTGTAGAGGCTGAGCAGGATCATGCTCCTCTGCACCATCTCTGTCAGGAAAGCAACTAGCTCGAGGGCCTACCCGATGTACTCTATGGGTGCCTGCAAGTGTGTTAAGAAGATTAGTGTTCTATAAAGCATAATTGAAATGAAGTAAATATGCAAAATGTAAAGTATGGTACATACTGGAGTTGGGCCTCGAATCCTGACAAGCTCATGCCCGGCTAGTGCGGGCTAAGTGGGGATTTGGCAAGCCTCCCCGGTATGTCGCCAGTAAGTGAGTGTGGTAGGCATCTCTGGCCACCCAGTCCTCTGTCTCGCCCCAAAACCTCTCCTGCCATGGGTCATGGTTGCCCCGGCCCCTCTATCTCTCTCTCCCGCAGCTGGACCTTTCACTCTCTCACCTCCACGGGCGCTCGTCAGAGGTGGCATGAGGTATGTCTGGATGAAGGCTATGTAATCACCCTCAACTCAGAAGAAGTCGGTGTCCTAGCCTCTGGTGAAGTCAAACATCTCCTGCATAGTGTATTTCTCTATGGCTCTCATATATGTCGAAGGCGGCATCGGAACTACCGGCTTGGGCAAGCCGATAGTTTTGCGCAAGAATCGCTCCCCTAAAAACCACGCCCGACAAACCGGGCCCTCGAGCAAAAGCCGGAAGCGAGAAGCCTCTCGGGCACCAGCAAACTGATCCCTGACTCCCCCAGGCATCGTCGCCCAAGGTTGCCAAGTGATCTGTAGATAGAGAATGTGCAGATTGTTAGCTATCATCAGATATTGCATATGAGTCAGAATCAAAGGAAAACGGAAATAACAAAGAAGCTTGAGTTACCTCAGCCGCGGTCACGGTATCTAAGTATCGACGGAAGAAGGGGAAGGACTCTCGGGACCTCCGCTGGCATCTCCCATCATACCGGTGAGAGTATGGCATGACATGTGGCATCTTCACCTCTGGCTCTGGGGCAAGTCTCAGAAAGTAGGCGTACACCCATAGTTGTAGAAAGCGAAAGGGCAACAGTGAGTATACAACAAATAAGTACATGTAATGCGGAAAGCAGAATATGTGTGCTATGTCCAGAAAATGCAATATGCAGTGTGTGCAGTGTACAAAGTATGCAAAATAGAAAGCAGATTGTGTGTGTACAATATACAGTGTGTGCGGTATACAAAGAATGCTAAGCAGAATGCACAACAGGAAATGAAAAACAGAAAGGTAAAGCATACCTCCCAGGCCCTCTAGTAGCCTCCTATCAGATGTCCGCTCCGGCGGGAGGTCGAGCTCATGTACCCATATAAGGTGGCCAAGCCAGCGCCGCCCCAATCGTAGAGTCGGACACGGGATAGATCCACCAGGGCACTCATGAGGTATAGCCCGACGGTGTTCCCCCGGTCGGCGAACAGGGTAGTGCCAAACAGGAACATCAGGAAACCTCGAGTATACTGCTTGGTCTCCTCTCGAGCCGCTAGTACCGTCCCTCTGTAGTGGTCTGCAAACTAGGAGTATCAAACCATCCTTGATCGGGAGATAGGTGGGCGAGTCCCCAGTAGATAAATCTAAGCGGCTTTCCACTCGCCGATATCAGTATCATAAGGAATCGGATGACCCCCCACCTCTATGCCGGTGAGCATAGAGAAGTCAAAGGGAGTCATCATCATCTCCCCCGCAGTAGAGAAATGAAAGGAATCTGTGGTATCCCACCACCTCTCTACCAAGGCACCGAGCAGAGGCCAACTCGCTATGAGGCGTGAGAGCCCTATGCAGAATGAGCCGAAGCCGGCCTCGTCAATGATGTGGCGAACGTCGTCAGGGAGCTCTATGTACCACTCCCTCGCCGATGCGGTCCTGTATCCTCTGATCAGGACAAGTAGATAAAATGTAATGTAAGTAATGCAGTGGAAAAGTGTGATTGGACAAGCAATACAAGGTACATTGAGAAAATGCAAGAATGCAGTGTATACCTCAGAGGCGCCATGAGATAAATGTGACTCTGGCTCACGCAGTAAAAGGTCCTCCGGTGCGCCTTGTACAAACCCCCTAAACTGACGAATGCTATCGGGTGGTAGCACATGTATCTTGGGATGGTACGTCACCGGGTCAAAAGGTCGAACACTAAATGGCAGTAGCTCAAACTCCGGATCCACCTCCATCTCTGGAGAAGCTTCGCCGTGTGGGATATCGTCCGCCATCTCGAGGGAAAATGAGAAAGTGGTTAGAAATGGGGAAAACGGGTGAAGAATGCCAAGAGTCAATGAAAGTCAACTCCGAGAGGGAAAATGGCAGAAAAAAGTCAAGGCCCGGGAAAGGGCGCCAAACTCAAGGGTAACTCGAGGGAAGCAAGCCTCAAGTGGTGGAAATGAAGAAAGGAGCACAAAAATTGGTTTTCAATCGGTTCAAAATGGAGTAAACTACGAGGGTTTAGCGAAGAAAATGTCCGTGGGGCGTTTGAAAACGCGTATAACACTCGAATCGAAGGAGGAAAATGGTCTAGAGAGAAAGGAGGATGATTTTCGGAAAGGGAGAAGTGAGGAAATAGGGTTTGGAACCCTATACTTAAACACCCAAGGTAAAATGGCCATTTTGCCCCGAATCTGCCATCGGTGGCCGACAGCCACCATTGGTGGCCGACAACTATTTTTGGTGGCCGATGGGTGGCCGATCACCTTCCCTGGTGGCCGGCATGCCTCCAATGCTCTCCCTGTGTGTTTTACTACTATTTTGTGCCCTTGGTTCTTGAGAAAGTGCAAGGAAGGCTCACTTTTAAGCTCAAAGTGTCTCTACGGAAGCCCCGAACTGTGTCTTCAGTGCATGGCTCATCACTACTTAACATGGGTGAGGTGTATTCTTTCTTAAACATACTAAAACTCTTCTGAGAGGTAAATCGGAAGTTGCGACTGAGTCGCCTTCATCAAACACGCTTTTATCATTGCGTAGAACGTGCATGTCTTTGTCGTTGCATGGAACATGCATTTTGTATCATTGCATAGAATATGCATCCTCATGTTTGCATAGAATATGCATGTTGCATTGAATATGCATTGTTGTTATTTTGCATAGGATATGCATGTTGTGTTGTATTGCATTGTACATGCTCTCATGTTTGCATAGAATATGCATGTTGTGTTGTATTGCATTGTGCATCCCCATGTTTGCATAGAATATGCATGTTTGCGTTGTATTGCCTTGTACATGCCCTTACATTCGCATAGAAAATGTTTGTACCTGTTGCATCGATCATGCGTTTGCTACTATCGCATAGAATATGCATTACTCTGTCTATTGCATAGAACATGCTCTTGCTTGTGCCGCATAAAATATGCTTCTATTTTGTTCCTTGCATGTTGTGCATGAAACATGCTTCCAACATTGTGTCACGGTTATTCGTCTTACATAGAACATGCATTCTTATTGTATTGTACCTGTCAAGTTTCTTTCTTATACAGGCACGATATTGTATGTACGGTTCATTCAGAGGAACTCCAGGTAAGATCATTCCTGTCCCTTGAACGCCTTGTTTTGGTTAGAAACATTTGGGTACGCCCGGTGTTTACAACACTCCTTGTTTTGGTTAGAAACATGCGGGTATGCCCAGTGTTTAGACCACACCTTGTTTTGGTTAGAAACATTCGGGTACGCCCGGTGTTTACACCACTCCTTGTTTTGGTTAGAAACATTCGGGTACGCCCGGTGTTTACACCACTGCTCCTTGTTGGTTAGAAACACTTGGGTACACCCAGTGTTTACACCATACCTTGTTGGTAAGAAATACTCGGGTATGCCCGGTGTTTACACCACACCTTGTTGGTAAGAAACACTTGGGTACGGCCGGTGTTTACATCATTGCCTCGCTTTGGTTAGAAACATTGGGACGTGTTCCCGATGTTTATACCCTCCCTCCGGTTAGAAGCATTTGAAACGTGTTCTGATACTTATACCACCCTGTTTTGGTTAGAAACATTGGGACGTGCTCCGATGTTTATACCCTCCCCCCGGTTAGAAGCATTTGGAACGTGTTCCGATGCTTATACCACCCTGTTTTGGTTAGAAACATTGGGACGTGCTCCGATGTTTATACCACCTTCCCGGTTAGAAGCATTTGGAACGTATTCCGATGCTTATAACACGTTCCAAATGCTCCAAGTGTGTGAACTGAGTGGAATTAGTGTGTGAAAAAAGAATTATCCCACACAAAGCATGTATTATTTTATGTGAAAATAGTTTGCAAAGCAATTAAGCATGAAAAATTCTAAGGACCCAAGAGTTCTACTAAAATGAGTAGGGATGGCAACGGGTAGAGTATGGGTTAGGGACATCCTATCCCACCCCTACCCCTATTTCCGCTGCTTGCCCTCATCCCTGCCTCAACCTGACCATCATGAAACTCTCCCCCACCCCTACACAAATCCATAAATATAACCCCCACCTCAACCCTACCTAATCCGCAACACAATCAGAAATTTAACAATAATATTAAAACTCAATAATTAAAACTAAAAAATGATATTTACATTTAAAAAAATATATTATATATTGTACATATATTAAAATTATATTATATATATAACACAATAAACTCTAGGTTAAAAGTCAACTTTTTAACTTTTTTTTAACTTAGGATTGGGGAAAGTTGAGAACCGGACGGATCAGAGTATTTTGTCATCTCTATACATGAGTATAGGACCAACACTTATGTGAACTTCACACCCATTTAGTGTTTGGTAGAACTGTTGGAGTCCCTAAAATACTTATCAACTCCCCTGCCAAAAAAAAAAACAGTTGCATATATCATATTGCATTTTTTTTTTTTTTTTAAAAAAAAAAATTAGCATTCAAAAGATAATTCATGACAACAATTGACACAACGAGTTGGTCAACCATGTCTACAAAAAAAAAAAAATTGGGTACTATAATGATTCTCTTCAGTTTGCCAACCGAACTATAGAGCGGCCCATCACGACACCTGCCTCAATGATCTTAAGTTTCAAATCGTTCTTCAAATATATCACTCATACAAAAAATCTGATTAATCAAATTACTAATGTAGATCACATTTCCGGCCATTTTCAGAACATTTGTGATGGAATAAATGTGATCACACCATAATTCGGTGTGGCCCATTACATCCAAACATTTTCTATAGATAGTGATTCATACCTCCCCGCAGGAACAAACAAAACTGAAAGTTTGA
Source organism: Camellia granthamiana (assembly GCA_036172215.1). Taxonomy (NCBI): domain Eukaryota; kingdom Viridiplantae; phylum Streptophyta; class Magnoliopsida; order Ericales; family Theaceae; genus Camellia; species Camellia granthamiana. The sequence goes on along the minus strand of CM069911.1, from coordinate 62,142,875 downwards.
ATTTGAAATGAACAGTCACAATATTTGGAAACATGGTGACTGTTGGGTTTGAAAATGCAAATTTGAATGGTTGTAACCATTGATCAAAAGTCACCATGTGAACTATAAATATATGGTCAGAACAATGGTTCAAATTACTTGATTTTCTCTCTCTGTTTTCCTTTTCCGGATTGTATATTCTCTAGTGATGAACACTCTAACGGGAACTCCGATCAATTAGCCATTATTAATTTATCTTTCAATTTATTCGATCAATCTAATTTTTTTTTATAAAATCTTATAAGATAAATAATTTAAATTATCAAAATAACTCCAACAATGAGTCATTAAGTCTCAGCAGTACCTCTCCCAATGATCCATTATCCCCCCTCTAGCTGTGTCCCTCTCCCTAGCCACTTTTCTTCCTAACCTAGCTCTGTATGAAAGTGTAACCCAAAATGCCATAAATGCTTCCCAATAATCAATGAATCATCATTTGCCTAGGAGTAATGTCTTTTGTTCAATTCCTACGGAAAGAAATTTACCTTTTGCGGAGATGGATCACTGCTGTGTTAAAGGTATAATAGTGACTGTTATGTCTTAATTTAAAATGTATTATGAATTTATTTTTATAATCCGAAACGTTTATTTTGTAAGGTTTGTTGAGTACTTCATACCTACCAAAAATCATATTAATAGAATATCAATAACTATATGATCGAATTACATATTTTTTACGCTATTTCTTTCCTTTTCTCTCACATTATAAGAGTTGAATGTAGTTAGTAGTGACTATTAGGCTTAGCTTGGTGAGCTTAATTTATTGGTAATGCAAATATTTCTTATATTTATAATTACTCTCATATCGATTAAAAAAAAAATTAAAAAAATATGATAATCATCTCATCAACACAAAAGCATAGAAAAAATAAGATTAATTACACTAAGACCCTCTCAACTATTAATAGATGGAAAATGTTTGGAACCCCCTTTTAGGGAGACCCCCACCACTATCACAATGATGTGGACCAATGATGTGTTTGCATTGTTTTTTTTTCTTTCTTTCTTTCTCTCTCTTTCTTACTTGGACCAACCACAAGTGACTGGGGATTGTGGGGGTGATGTTTTGTGAGGGTCTAAATCATTACTATTAATAGATATCACTTTAACCCCCTCATTTATGAACTTGTACATATTAACTGCCCAACTATGAAGATCGTACAAATACACCCCTTTTGAGGTGATCTGGATGGAAATGAAAGTGATACATTTTGATAGCTGATCGAAATAAAATGATATTCACTAATAGTTGAAGGGATCTTGGTATAAATAATCCCAATATATATATATATATATATGTGGAGTTTTTATATCCCACTCGTGAATAACTCAAATCAATCTTATGACACAAACAAATTAAAACGACCAACAAGCCTAGTTCAATGTTGTCTTGTGCTAATAATAGGATAAACCCTAATGTTTGAAAATGTTAAGAATAAGGTTGTTAAAACCGAGCTCCTACGTTAGATCGTTGGAGGTGTTTATAAGATCGGATCGTAGAATCTGATCAAGAATCATAAGATCCTATTGTAGACACCCCATTTTTGACCGTCCTCAAGACTTGGCCATCACCGTTTGAACACCCGGTGATCATCCATGTTTGTGTTCGTCTCGAGTTCCCGGAGGTCTCGGCTACGCGCCTTGCCTCAGGATCTCTCGACTCGACTGTTTTGTGTTTGGTTTTGCACCAAACACTCGTGTTTTGCCTTTGAGGGGCAGGGAATGGCTTGTGAGACATCCCCACACGTCACCGGCCATGGCGAGAGGCCACCGGCCAGTGTTTTGTTGCCATCGGCCATATATTTGGCTGGTCGGCACTCTGTTTGGTCGGTCGGCCATCTTTATTTGGCCGATTGACTCTTTTTCTGGCCGAGACCTCTTCTTGAGGGGGTTTGAACCTTTTGAACCTCCTGTTTTAGCTTCTTGAGGAAGCTTGAACCTTTTGAATCCTTAGTTTTAGCTTCTTGAGGAAGCTTGAACCTTTTGCACCCTTGGTTTGGCTTCTCCTAGAAGCTTAAACCTTTTGCACCCTTGGTTTGGCTTCTCCTAGAAGCTTGAACCTTTTGCACCTTTGCCTAGCTTCTTCAAGAAGTTTGGACCCTTCTAAGCTTCCAAAAGAAGCTTACACCTCTTGAACCTTTTGCCTAGCTTCTCCAAGAAGCTTGGCTCTTTTGTCTAGCTTCTCCAAGAAGCTTGGCCTTCTTGGCCCTTTTGCTCCAAGCTTCTAAGAGAAGCTTGACCCCCTTGACCCTTTTTGCTTAGCTTCTCTTAGAAGTTTCAAGCCTCCATCTTCTCTATAAATAGAAGTGCTCCTCTTCCATTTGAAGGGTTCCAAGAATTGGTCTAAGGGATACAAGAGTTGTATCTCTCTATATCTCTACATCCAAGCTCCATAAGTGTTGGTTCTTGGCCCTTTTGCACACCACCTCTCAACCACACCTCTCCATCATCCATCTAAGCTTATTGGAGGCCATTTTCAGAGGCTAAGGAGCTGGTTTTTGGGACCAAAGGCTGCTGTCCCCGTTGGTCTACAAGGGTGAGCATCTAACCCTCTTTTATTCCCCGTTTTTGCACACACTTTTAGCCTGTCTTGCTTGCTGATTTGGGCTTTGTGTATAACATAAAAAAGTTATGTTTTTTTGTGTTTAAGATACTTCATTAAGGTCACTTTTGTGTTTGGGGTCGTTTACCCCCTCTTAGGCCTTGTTTGGCCTCATTTTTGTGTGTTTTTGGTGAGCTTCGGGACCATCTTATTTGGGCCGCCTCACCACTGAAATCCGAAATCTTGAGGGATTTCAATGGTGAGGATGGTGGTTTAAGGTCCCAAGAAGGAAAGGGTCATCCCCTCTCCTTATTGTCTTCAAAACTTGTCATTTTAGTCTCATGTGTGAGCACCTTGTTTAAGTTCATGTTGGCCATGTCTTAAGTGTTATTTGTGCTTATTTTGCCATGATATAGCACTATTTTTAATTGGTTTAGACACACCATGCTTAGCTTGCATACATGTCTTGTAATGCCATGATTTGCCTTAACATGCTTTGTGCTTTGAGCCTTGTTTCTAGCATATTTTTGGCTTAGCTTTGTGAAGCTTTTGTGCATGATTTTATATGCTTAAGGTCTGTTTTTGGTTGTTTAGGCCATCCTTGCCATGCTTTGTATAGCTCCTTTGCATTCTAGCTCACTAGCCTTGGGTATGTGGGTCACTAGCATGCTTTACTTGGCTTATTCTCATGATTTGGCATCATTGGAAACCATATTTCAATCCATGTTCCATGCTTGCATACTTGCATTTTCCATCCCTTTCATGCTTTGAAGAGTTGATGGCTTATGCTCTATGTTTAAGCCCTTGTGCATACATGCTTGTGTGTGTGTTTTCATGCCTTTGTTGCATCATTTTGGCCACTGTTTTGGGCCTTGTAGAGAGCTGTCCAAATTAGTAGAAGACCATCCTCACATGTTGTTACATGCGTATATGCTTGCACACTTGCCTCCATGCTCATGTTGCATACTAGTTTGCATGCCTAGATTGCATTACATTGGGCATGCATGCCTTGCCTCTTGAAATCACCATGATAGGAGTTGGGCCTTATTTGTTTGTCTTGTGTGCATTTCATTCCACATTGAGATTGCATAGCTTGGTTCCTTGGGCCATCATGCATTGAGATGCGCGATTGGTGGTCCGAGAATCGAGTACCATACCCCCTTTGAGTCATAAACATGATAAGGGATGTGGTGGTGTACACATTTGTTTGAAATGCATTGTCGTGCCTTGTTTTGCCCTCTGCTGCTGTCAAAACAGGATTCTACAGGAAGATTTGGCCGGCCAGCCATCTTCAGTGCCGACCGGCCACCCATTGGTGGCCGATAGCTTAATCAGTGGCCGGTGATCATTTCCCTCAGCCAGTGGCAATTCCTCCTAGCCAGTGGTGTTCCACAGTGTCCATGGAGCATACTTTGGGAGTTGTGCAACTTCCAAAAAAGCAGAGCAGGGAAAACAGAAGCAACTCGTGCATGGCGACGGATTTCCGAGCAAATCCGAGCACGCGTGCATTGGACCCTCTTCCCGAGGCCTTTTACTGCTTTCCTTAGCTTAGTTAATTTGTTAATCAATTAAGTGGACTGTAATATTTAATTAGCTTGTAGGTTAATTAATTTGTATTATTCTTTTGGTCCCTCCGAGCGAGGGCGAATTTGTAATAAGTGTGGGTGCGTGTGTGCATGTCTTCCAACCCCCACTTCTTTCTCCCTTTTACTTACCTGCTTTTGATGGTTAGTATTAGGGCATATTTAAATTAGCATACCTTATGCTATGCATGCGTGCATTCATACATTTGTCTTGCATGCACCGGGCTCGGCGCATCATTCTAACTGCATTTGTATTTCAATTCCAAATTGAATACGTGTTATTTGTAGCATTTCACATGTCATTGTAGATTAGCCGAGCCTATCTTAGTTGCATTTTGCATGTGTTGCATTAGCCATCTTAACATGAACTAGGATCATACATATGATTACTAACTAGTTTCTGTTTTGGCTTGGAGTACTAGGTGAGCTTTTACGCTTTAGCATCCTTGCATGTGTGTGAGTGTTGCCATGACAGCATGATTACCATGAGGCTAGTTGCTTATGTGATATAACTGCTTGAATGCCTGTGGATGGAGGTCAAATGACCTAAGTTGGAATAATACATTAAAGCTGTGAGTCTTAAGCCCACTAGATAGTGGCAAAACCATCTTTTCTAAAGCCCACTTAAGGGTGGCAAAATCTTCATTTTAGCCTACTTGTGAGTAGCAAACCGTTTTTCAAAACAAACATGAAATGTTTTGTTCTAATTTAAGCAATTTGGTCTATACTCGTTTGCTGTGCGCATAACATAGTAATTCTAGGCTAATAACCGGAATAAGAACACATAATGTTTTCAAAACAAGATATCACGGTTAGTAGAGGCCGATCTTTGATCGGGCGAGAGGGGGGTGCTCATAGCTGACCTTCCCTAATCGTACCCAAGTTCCCGAGCCGAGGCAACTTTGGTGATGACGGACACGTGACCTTTGGCACCGAGTCAGGGTTTCCTAAATTTCCCAAAATAAAATATTTAGGTGGCGACTCTGTATCTGGCAAAGCAGTCCATGTTTGGCACTTCTTTCAAAAATCTGTTTTCTCAAACGATTTGTCGGATTTGGACTCTTTGGTTCAAGATTAAGAATCGTGACACAAATTGAGTCCGAACTGTAACCCGTGAGTTCCTTCGCGGACCTGTTACACCTATCGAAAAAGACAAATTACATAATAATTTAATTTAAATAAATATTTCTTTAAAGTATACACAAAATGAGCCTATATTCTATTAAAAAGAAGTGAAGATATTGTGAAAAATATAAAACTCTATGTAAAATGTACATATAATATTACAATAGAAAACTGTGAAGAAGAAGAATTCTATAACAAAATACTTTACAATCTATAATAATCCATAAAAAGTGAAGAAAAAATATTTAACAAAGTTGGATATAAAAATAGATTAAGAACTCAAAAGTAGGAATGACAACGGGCCAGGGCGGGGCCGGGGATCACCCTCCCCGTCCCCGAAGCTGCAAAACTCCCCGTCTCCACCCCCGATCCCCGGCGGGAAACCCATTACACCCGTCACCCCCCGCCCCCTAACGGGGATCGGGTTTCCCCCAGTGTTATTTAAGGCGAAAAGCGAACCGAGGCGACAAGGTCACCGAACGCCTAAGCGCAAGGCGACGAGGCGAGGCGAGGCGAGACGAGGCGAGGGCTTCATCGAAGCGAGGCGACCAAAAATGATATTTTTTTAAAATAAATGATATAGATAAAAATATAAATATTTTCAAGCAATTCATTAATTCTATCCAACAAGCAATTCAATGTTTCAGCATAAAGAAATTAAAGAACATATTTTAACAACATTAAAGAACATAAAGAAATTAAAATAGTTGAAATTAATTGAATTAAAATAATTAATTGAATAACCAGGAAATTAAAATGACCAGGAAATTAATTGAATAACAATAAACAAATTAATTGAATTAATTGAATTAAACAAATTAATTGAATTAAAATAATTAATTGAATAACCAGGAAATTAATTGAATTAAATTAATTGAATTAAAACAAACAAATTGATTGAATTAAACAAATTAATTGAATTAAAATAATTAATTGAATAACAGGAAATTAAAATAATTAATTGAATAACAGGAAATTAATTGAATAACAGGAAATTAAAATAATTAATTGAATAATTGAATTAATTTTAAAAATTAATTTTTGCGAATTAAAAATTAATTTTAAAAAATAATTCAATTAATTTTAACACAGGTTCGAGTTCGACAATGTTCTTCTTCAATTCGAAGTCGAACAAAGAGATGCAGGTGATGATTCGAACTAGGGCCCAGATGATTCGAACTCACTTCGGCAGAAGAAGACCCAGAGATGATTCGACTTCGGCAGACGATCAACGTCGGCAGATGATTCGATCTAGGGCCCAGATGATTCGAACTCACTTCGGCAGAAGAAGGAAGATGATTCGAACTCACTTCGGCAGAAGAAGACCCAGAGATGATTCGACTTCGGCAGACGATCGACTTCGGCAAATGATTCGAACTTAAATCAGGCAAAAATACGATGAAGCGTTGCTTCGTTTCGCCTCACGCTTCATCGCCTAAGCCTCGCTTCAGGCGCTTCTCCATCACCTCGCCATTTCGCCTCGCCTCAGTACGCATGAAGCGCTGAAGCCTCGCCTCGCCTCGCCTCACGCTTAGGCGAGCGCTTAGGCTCACCTTTGATAACACTGGTTTCCTCGACCACCGGAAAATCCCCGTAACTCTCTCTCTCTCTCCTTCTCTGTTTTTAGCTCTCTCTCTCTCAATAATAAATCATCAACAACAACATCATTTTCATCAACAACAACATTATCAACAACAACATCATTTTCATTAACAACATCATCAAAAAAAAAAAAAAAACAGAGTCGGATAGAGACACACACACACACATATACACACATACATGAGATATGAAATATGAGAAAAAGGGAATCAGCGGTGGCGGTGGCGGTGGCGGGATCTACTTAGATCTGCCGTGGCAGAGAGAGGAGGAGGAGGAGGTGACGAGAGGCGATCCGACTACGAAGGAGGAGACGACAAAGCCATCACCGACTACGGAGAATGAGACGACGACTTTGTCGCCAACTACGCCATCAGAGAAGGAGGAGACGGAGAGAAGATAGAGAGTGAGAGAAGAGAGAGTGAGAGAGAGACAGATCAGAGGGGACAGTGAGAGAGAGACAGATCAGAGGGGACAGTGAGAGGAGAGAGAGAAAGAGTGAGAGACAGATCAAGTGGGGAATTAATAAATGGGGAGTTTATATATATAAATGAATGGAGGGTATTATGGTAATTTTATTTCGGGGAAAAACGGGCCGGGGACAGGACTGTGAAAGCTATCCCCGTCCCTGGCCCGAAACTGTTCGGGGATTCAATTTCAAATACCATCCCCGACTCGTCGGGGGTATTTTTCGGAGAAAAATCACTCTTATCGCGGACGGGGGGTCGGATCCCTGTCGGGCCGGGTTTAAATTGACATCCCTACTCAAAAGAGCAGCTTAACCGAATGATAAGGTTTGTCATTAGCATTCCTGGTAGAGCGGATTCGAGTCAAAAAGATAATCTCTCAAAAAATTGGGATAAAGTTGCAATCATTTTACCCTCCTTAAACTCTGCTAAAGCTAAGTTTATTTTTCAGACTAGTTAATTTTCTTAAATTACCACAATATTTGAATGTTTGTTTCTTAATTTATTTTTCTTAGTCTATTTGATTCAATATTACTTTATTTTTATTATTTATTTTGACCATATAAATTGGTATTTAGACAATAAACATAAAATTTACAACAAAATGTCATACAATACAAAACAATGATTATAAATTGGATCGGATTCCGATCGGGATTCCACGATCTTATAAGATCCCATTACCAGGATCGAAAGACCCTACCTATAAAGAATTTTTTACATGATCCGAATCGATTGTACTCAAATGGATCGTAAGAGCTAATCGCGATTTTGATAACCATGGTTAAGAAACATAAGGGCTTACCCAGAAACACTTGATTATAAACACAAGAAACAAAAGAATAGAGAGAAATATAAAAATTGGAGAGCTCAGGAAACATGAAATTGTATTCTCACAGAAATGTTGAGAGAGTCCAGGACTCCATTAGATGGAGAACAGAAGAAAAAGTTTGTAATGGTCCTATGGTATTATACTCCCAAGCTCCGTGCGCTTGCATATTATATGTGGGCTTTGTAGGGCCTGCCTAACATAGAGTCACCTAGGAAGTATGGATGCCAATACTTTGGACATGGGGATTTCAAAAAAATCAAGACATGGTCATGATGGGAATATGAAAATTAATGAAAACTAACACTCAATTTAAAAAAATAAAAAAATAAAAAAAAATAAAAAAAAAAAACTAAATTTAAATCTGGCAGAGATTAAATCTGTGTTGCATTTGGGCTCCAGGGATCATTAAAAACCAGTCTCTCAACTTCACAATTATGGTTAGATATGTTAGATTGTGCCCGTGTCTTACATGTGTCCGACACGGCTACAACACCTATTTTGAAGGTGTCATCGGTGTTTCATAGGGGTCTCACTTGGGAGGGAGAAATTTTTGTCCACAAAAGTGTAAAGCACTCCTAATGAAAAAACACTAAAACATACTTTCTATATGTAATACATAAATTTTATGAATGTTGCCCAAAATCATATCAGAAATGTTAATAAACAGGTAATACAGGATAAAAAAATAAAATCTGGAGCATTTGCAAATATCTTCTTTCAATTAATTGGAGATACAATTAGTGTACAACATTATCAAGATTTTGATCACTAGATAATCAGAGGAAGCAACACCAAAAGATAAAAAAATGGAATTTCTAAACTGACAAAATTCCACACAAACCGCCCCATCCTCTCCCGGGGGGGCACCACTATATTACAACTCAATTAAGGAGAAATATATGCCAAACAAATCACAGATTTAAAATAAAAAATGAAAGAAAGAGACAGCTACTGTCTATAACTTACATCATTAGATTCAAGCCTCCAATCAGCATAAGAAACATATGCTCTTCGTTCGTGGTGTGTCCTTTTCTTCCAAACCTCTCAAAAATGATCCAATCCCAAGGTGCTCTGAAGCATATGTCATGAAAGACGCCAAAACTAGGCCTCCCACAAACATTAAACCTAACCTGTACACATAGATAACAAAGAAAAAAAACGCAATTCTTGACTTGATCACAAACAAAAATAGCAAAACAGGGATTTTGGAATTGCATCTTAATTCAAGGGTCACTATGTAAACATTAACTACATATAGCACAATCGAGCCTCCAGAAAATAGAAACAGAAGGCACTGCAGTTCTTGAGAGTAAATACAAACTTGCCTTCAATGAAACAAGATTATGTGCTGAAAGTTAAAAACTTAATTAGGTGCATTTAACAATCCACAATTAGTGTCGACTTCTTTTTTTTTTTTTTTGATGAATACAATTAGTCTCAACTTAAGCTATAATAACCCTTGGTCTGAAATATCAGGAAGAGACACTTATCAATTATCACTCAACAAGCGGCGTAAGCAAAGTTTTTCTATTGAACTTATATTGACAACTTTAACCACAAATGTTATTCCAGGCACTCTTGCTGCTACTAATTCAGTATAAACTTTTTAGGTCACTAATAATTTATGATGAAAGTTTTCCAAACTTTTGGTTGTATCAAACAACCTCACAAGTACAAAGTGGGGTAAGTGAACCATAAGAGCAGTTTTTGGGGAGAGAATATTGAATTTCAATGCATCACAAAATTCAACCTTCCTCATTCCCAACACCCACACCCACACCCAGAGAGGAAGGGGACAAGAAGGATAGTGTACATAGAAGAAATAATTAATATGCAGATCACACACTGTTTATACATATAAACAGCCCAGATGCAGAAAATGGCCATTGTTCATCATTGTCACTCACCCAACACAATTAATTTCTTTGCGATGATAAAGCAACTGCTTAACAAACTTCGCCAATTCCAACCTAAGCACTCAGCTAACTGATCTGAATATTCTCAGTCCCCTCAAGCTGAACTTAGCAATTTCAAGAAATGGACTTTTAAATATGTTGGTACTCACCTGAGAATTGGACTTTTAAATGCCCTGTCAAATGAGTTTGGATAACAGTAATTCTTCCATAGATCCAGTAAATATCTATCCCAATTCTTGCCATTTAAATGTTATACATATTATAGTTCACAAGTTCATTTATTATAGAAATATGTGATATTCAGATAAATCACGCATAGCCTTGAACTTCTTGTATCTTACACATATTGAGCTCTTCATGTATGACTATCCTTTATTATTCTGAAAACTATCCATTCTACTAAAGTTCATTATGTTTCTTCTTACAAGGGAACTATGGAAAGATATGAGGAATTATTTGGATTTTCCAAATTTAGTTTAGTTTTTTTTTTTTTTTTTTTTTTTTTTTTGGGTTGGCAAGAGACCTCCCCAAGGAGTAAATATTGGATGCAAGGGTGATACCATGTGGCAGTATCACCATCCAATAAGCATTGTTGATTTGCGGTAGAGACCACAATATTGTTGGGTCAGTGGGAGACAACGGTTGATCACTTAATGCATTCGCAACTTTTTATTGGCCGGTGACACACCACATAAGATGTATCACTGTTACACTCAATATTTTTTCCTCCCCAAGCTAGGGCCACATTGGACCCATTCCTGCAGAGTAAACTCCTGATACGCGCAACCACATATATCATTTAACACCGGGAGCAACACTAGGAAGACTCGAACCTTGGATATCCTGGTTTACAGTTCATCCCAAGGTAAGCCCCTTCAACACTGAGCTACCTGTGCGGGTTCAAAATTCAGTAACTTAACAGAAGTATTCCATATTTTTCTATTTATGTTCAAAAAAGAAGATAGCTAGAGAATTAAATTTTCTAGGAACTATAATTGCCCCGACATTTTAATGCAGATTATTAACAACGTGTGAGGAACAATGTTATAAAGATTTGAACAAAATGTATACTACAAGAGAAAATATGAAGTTTCATGATTTGCACCAATACAGTGTATCAAAAATCAATGCAACCCAATGTTTGACAGGAAATGAGGCCACAAACACAAGCAAGAATCAAATAATTAATTATGCAATTGCACCCTTTCAAAAATTTCATGCTTTTAAATCAATGACCACCTAATGCATGGCAGTGATATCACTACAGAACTTTTCCTGCAAAGTACCTGGGGAACAGAGCAGTGATCCCGAGAAAACAAGGCAATGAAGGGGCAGCAATAGCCAGGAATGCCATTCCTAACCCGTAATAACATATAGCAACATCATAAGAAGATACCTGCAGCTGATGACCTACAACACGACCAAAAAAAAGGTTGAATTGATTGGCATCAATCAAGAATGACAAAACTTACATAAAATTTGGTTATGCGTAAACTCAACCAACCTTTTCCAGAATCATAATCAATAGATCCAGGACGAGAAGAAAAGGAACCCACTTGATTTGCCTTCCTTTTTCCCCACTGATAAATCAAATATAGATAACTTCCAAACAACAAGAAGAAGATTGTGAATGTCCACTCATACATCAAGAGCAAACCAGTCCATGGCATTACTTGCCGAGGGACAATCATAAGTGCAAGTGCAAGGGACACCACAGCAGCCACTAAACAGACGGAAACAGAAAGTCCACCCAAAAACGCAGGCACCTTTGACTGTGCTCCATTTGAGAACTGTTTATGATCACAACAAATAGTTTCAACAAACATCAAAAGAACATATATGTACATATAATTTAAAGTTATACTGCACTCAATTTCAGAACTGTTAATGACCACAACAAAGTGTTTTAACCAACATCAAAAAGAAGAAATACGTATATATAATTTTAAATTTAGACTCTTAGACAGTAAGCTAGGAAAGGTTGAACTCCCATTTGCACATGTCGAAAGCATCAAGACTAATACCAACTCTGTGAGACAGCAAAGGCATATGGGCATTGGCCATTGTCACAGCACTTGGAATGAGAAGTGTATATATATTAAACGTTAATATATAAAGAGAAAAAAAATCCAAATGATCATGCACGCACTATTTCCTAGAAGTTAGAAGAGAAAATTAACCTGTTGATTGGAATTAGCCGTAGAAGAAACAACTGAATAAGCAGCACCCCTAGATCTGAATATGTAGGAAAGGTGCCTAATATGATCGCAGAATGAACGTGTCTGCACCAAAATCAACTGCTTTCAGCTCCAAAAAACAATTATATATCTCATATCTGCCCAAGTGTCCAAAAAAAAAAAAAGGAACGAGAGATTATAAGAAAACTGCTGACCTGAAGAAAATACCGATAATAACAGAAAAGTAAAGTAAATAATGGTAGCAGAAAAAGAAGTTTGACAAGAAGTTCATCATTAGGATTTCTGCCCCCACCAGTTCCAGGAAGAGATTCTTGAAGCTGTTCCCTAACATTCTGCAGTAGTAACAAACAAAAAATTCAGATAAGTAGGGGGTGGATTTGTTACATGAAGCTCTTCAACTGCATGAACCAACTTGCACCATTCTCCATATATGGAATAGAAAATGCCAAAGAAAAACTAGAAGAAAAGATGGAAATTTATAGTGTGGGCAAAGAAAAGAAAACAAATCATAGTTACGAGTAACAATGAAAAGTACCTGCCAGACATCAACAGGTTTTAACAGCCAAGATGTCCACCAATCCCATGGTTTAAGGGGACCAAGTGTATAGTGAATAACACGAAGTAAATCCTCATCCACCATCCACTGCATGTCAATCGATAAAAACATTAGAAAGTTTAATTAACAAATTCGATGCAAATAAAGTCACACTCAGTCTTATTTTTAAGCCACTGTGTCATCCATCTAACAGTGAACACATAAATTATAGTATTATAAAAGTTATGGCAGTCATATTTTTAAATTTTCATAATTTAAATATTATTCAAACATGAACAGAGGTTAGATTTTAGTGTGGTGTAAGCATTCAAGACAAAGTCTTCTTGACTGAATAGAAAATTGGATGGGGGGAACAAAAAAAAGAGTAACCAAATATGGTTAATCAACCAACTTCCAAGAAGAAGACAAATTCTTCTTTAATTGGTAAAGTAAATCTGTATGAGATCATCACAAAAAATAAGAAAGTTCATAAATGATATTGTGATAAAACAGGAAACAGAAGGCATCCACTATCACAGATATCTCAGCCACCATCATAGTTGGATTGTGATAGAATCAGTAAGTGAGATGAAGGAACAGAAGGTAGGTCCAGCACTTGAACTCAACCGTTATTTGTATCATGTTAAGGACATGGCTGCAACAAAAAATGGTCAGCAGTTGCTGGCAACATCCAGATCTACAATTACAAAATTTTCAGCCAAAATTCTCAGCAACATTGTCCAATATCAAGGCAGCTATTGATGTAATTAGAGAGAATGCACAGATGTAGATTGATATATCAACCTACACTTAAACTGTTATCCTCAAGTGCAAACAAATACGAAGTCAACAGATAAAAAAACAACACCCAAATAGTACATATTAATTTGTGTTTGGGAGGATGCTAAATAAAAACAAACAAATGGATGGATTCAACTCTAAAGAAGAAATAAATACACTAGTCCAGCAATGGAAATCAAGTATAAATACAAACATTGTTTGAAGTTCAGAAACCAGTACCTTATTTGCAAGCATGTAAAGGCCAACATCTGCATTATATAGAGTTGAGAGTCTCTCCATGTCGGGAACTGTTCGAGAATTTAACACATGCTGTGGCAAATCTGGCTCAAAAACGTGTGCATTGGGGAACCCTGCATAGTAGGAGTTCAGAAAGCCCTGATCTCCTGTGAGGTAAATAGGATGTTAGCTTTTAATTTAACTCTTGAATTCACCACCACAAAAAAAAAAAAAAAAAAGCCCACATTTCATAGTTCCACGGTTATAAAAGTAATTTCTGAACTTTGTTGCAATGATAGATGCTAATTATTTGATAGTAGGACTAGCCTAATCTGCTTGACCTTGCAAACATACAGAGACAATACTCTTACTAAGAATAGAATATAAAACTTTTGCAATTAATAAACAATAAACAACATATAAAATGTAGCAGACAACAAATAATGCATGAAGCAAAGCCTGTACCTCCAGTATAAGAACGCAAAGTTTTTACTTGGCTCATCATATCATTAAAAACCGCTTGAGACGGTTCCACTACCATAACTCCTGAATTAAGCCTTTCTGAGTGCTTTAAATTAGCACAGAACTTCCCGCATTTAAACAAATCTTCAATACTCTTCACAACTATTGTATCAGCATCAAGATACACCACTGCAACAACCAAAGAAAAGAGAGAGAATAAAGTATCAATACCATTGGGCTAACCATAGGATACAAATTAGTAAGCTCCGTCACTTGCTACTTAAAAAGAAAAACAATAAAAATTATTTTTGCTCAGAAAATATAAGTAAGCTCTGCTCTGCTCTAAGGAGAAAGAAGGGCTCGCTGGTTGTTCTGAATCAACTATTTTTTTTTTTCCATTTCCCGGTCATGATGACGTTAGTAACTTCGGAGACCAAGATCACTTGCTTCTTCATCATTCTTAAGCGGAAGCAAAGTAGAAGCTCATACTCCTCCGAGGGGGTAGATTCCTGATTAAAGGCAAAGGAGGCAGAAGAATTTGAGAAGGATATCACAGAACAAGAACATATTATTAAGGAGCTAGATGAAGATGGCTATGCGTTCAGCAAGCATGTCAAATTTATTGCACAAGAAAACAATCTCATCCATCCATCATCATAAGCGGAGCTCCGCCTGATCAACCAGTGACTGGAAATGCTTTGGATGGTCAGCAAGTGATACAAATGGGCTCAATCCACTTGAAGACCATGATTCTCTCCTGAAATAGTCCAGGGTCTTAGGCACTTAATTCACTTGTAGACGTCCAAGTGGAACTTGGGAGAATGTAACTGCTGGAGATGTCCTTGGTGTGAAGCCAACATACATGTTGATGAAAAGATTTGTCAAGAGTTGAGACTAGGTGAAAGAAATATAGTAAATGTTGGGGCCTAGTTGCAGAAATCACCTACTAGAGGTGACGTTTTCACTCTAGAACTTCAATTCCATGGTTTTAAACAAGAATCGAGTTAGAATCATGTTCCCATCGAGATAGAATTGCAGTTCCAGATAGGATGGGACCTCTCAAACATATGAATCCCAAAGAAACAAAAGAAGGCCACCAAGACAAAAGAAAATCTAAAGAACAAATATATATTATGTGAAATAATAAAAAATGATGAAAATAGCAATCTACATCAGAAGAAAATAAGAGCAAAATATGAAGAACAAATCAAAATAGGGAAAAATGTACCCGAAAAAAATCAAAATCAAAATCAAAATAGGGACAAGAACATATGCTAAAAAATTACTATGCTTAACATTTAAGTGGTAATATATTGTAGACATTTAACACGTATATTACAACCAGAATACAAAAAATTCTTACAACATATTTATATATATAATTTATATACATAAAAATTCCCCTAAGTGAGGGGGGTTGTATGTTTGATTTTGCCGATGCTCATCTTAGACAACAAGATATTTAACTAGGCCATGTTCATTTGGAAACAGTGTTATTTTTCTGCTCACATGTTGAGAAAAAATTATAGCAAGGTTGGAAAACCACTTCCTACTGATAAACTTACAGCCACCATAGGGAGATTATCCGATGTCAGTGTGTGTAGAGATTCAAGCAGATAGACCTGTGGTTGCTCTGTCCTCAGTTTCAAAGGAAAGCTTCATAAACCAAAATTCAATTTGAGTCAAAGCCAGTTGTGTGCGATCACCTTAATGTGACTGGGCATACATATAATAATTGGGTCATAGGCACCAACACCACCCAAAACTAGTCAGCAATTGGTGGTTAAAGAGACCCAAAGAGACAAGGTCTCAAGTCATGGAAAGATCTATTGGTGATGCTAAAAGCACCTGTAGGAAAAAACTTGGATTTGGATTCAATAGGGTGGATAGCACTGGAAAAGGCAAAGGGGACTTGCCTACTACTGGAGTGGCAAAGGACTGCAGATCCTACTTCAGGCGGAGAAGAATCAATAATCCCAACAAGATAGAAGCTCTCCCACAGAGAACAGTATAACTCATGTAATACCAAAAACAGATCAAATCAAGTTTCTCAATGAAACTAGTTTGCTTCGTTGATTCAAGTAATTTATTTTCATTTAGATGGAAACCAAAAGAATAGGAAATTTTTTATTCAGGGTTTTAGTTTTTCTTCTAGACAGTCCTCCATTTTCTTTGCAATTAAAAAAATAAAAGTACATGACCTTTCTTGTAGTCAGTCATGTTGAATATTTTTAGCTTTGTGTAGACTCCCCAAAATCTTTTTGGTCGCACTTGATTAGGATTTGCCAATAAACTAATTAGCTTCACAATCCAACCATCAGCCTGCAAATACAAAATCACCAAAACGCATCAATGCTAAAGAGAAAGGGAGAGAAAACTAAGCTAAAATTGGGGCAACTTTTAGCAAAAACCAAAAAACTCAAGTCATTAATAGAGCAGTTAGACAACATTTCAAGAGTTCTCATAATCCTATCGAGACTAAACCACACTTTGCTTCTTGCTTTCAAAAGCAAGATTATGGCTTCCAAAATGTCAACCAAACATAAAGAAACTACACATTAATTTCATTATGTGGAAAGCAGAGGAGAATAACGAAAGTTTCAACTATAAATTCAGTTATGTTTCCAAAAAGGATAGACCTTCACTCAGTTCTGAATCCAGTGAGCTCTTTTTACATTCCTCCTTTTTTCAAAACCAGAATAACTTAACTTAAGATTAAAAAAATCCAAACCTCTTTCCTTGTCCTAAACTTTCTTGGCAACAAAACAGGTGAGAAAAATTCGTAACTAATTATCTGAAGTCCTCATAAGCTCTAAAATAAACAATTCCATGTTCCTAACTATCTCTCTGTTGGGCAAGTAAAGAAACATACCAATACTAAAGAATTTAAAACTTATTCCCACAAATCCAAAACCTGCCAAGAACTGACTGGGGAACCTTACAAGACTTCGAATTTTTCCTGAATTTTCTTATTAACCAAACAAACATGAAGTAAAATTGACACTTTGGCAAGTAAGACAACATACAAACACATCAGAATTTAACTCTCATACATATTCCCCCCAAAAACAAAATCCTGCCTCAAACTGATTGGGAACCTATGAAAGAAAATAAGATTAAAAGTTCTCCGAAATTCTCTGAGTAACCAAACAAGCAACCAAATAAACATTAATTTTTATGATTTACTATAAACCAAAATCTGCCAAAAACTGATTGGGGAAACCTTATGAAAGAAAAAAAGACTCGAATTTTTCCAGAATTTTCTTATTAACCAAACAAGCAATAAGTAGAATTGGCAAATTATGAGCTTAAACAGTACGTCAACCAAATAAACATTAATTCTTATGATTTTCTATCCTTATATCAGATTTTCTTAGCAACCAAACATGAAGAGAGTAAAATTAACACCTGTAGGAGGTTCTTGGCGTAGTCAGAGACGCCATCGGAGACGAGAGCAACCATGTCCTTAGTGGATCTGGTGTCCCGAATCGACTTCCCGAGAACACGAACACCGAGTAGAAACTCATCTCCGTAGAGAAGAGTCACGTAGGCCTCATCGGAGGACTGAAGAGCATGGATCGTATGCTGAGACAAAGTAAATAGAATCAACACAATCCCTAATCTCCAATTACTCGGTTTCATCGCAATTGAAACAAACTCGAGATATCAGAACGTTGGGATTTTCTCGAGAAAATTTTGAATTTTCTCGAGAAAAGTTGATTGGGATTTGTGCAATTTTTCTCTTATTCAAAAGATGGTTTTCTTCTTTGTTCTTTCTTCTTCTTCTTCGTTTTCGTGTCTCGGAACAGTGTTGCAACTGGTTTGAAAGGATAAATTATTTTTTAGCCCTTGTGGTTAGATTTATTTTTATTTTTGACCCCTATAGCTTCGGAATATGACAGTTTCACCCTGGACTGTGACTTCGGGTTAGGGCTGTTTGAAACCCGATTCGCCCCTGACCCAACCGAATAGATCCGACTCGACAATAAACAGTCGGCCCCAAGGCGGCCCATGAATCATGATTGTCCATATAAAGATAAAATTGTCAAAATGTTATAATTTTGGAAAAATTATTAGAAAAAAAAAGGTCATAATAAAATAAATTTTTAATTTTTAATTTTATCAATTTAAATATTAATCTTTTTATTATTTTAAATTTAAATAATTCATTTTAAAATTTTAATTTTATCAATTTAAATATTAATCTTTTTATTATTTTAAATTTAAATAATTCACTTATTTTTTTATAGATAAAATTATCCCCCCAAAAAAAATGTGTTTAGTCATTAAATTCAATGAAAACAGATATTTTAAATATTTTTCATACACTTTTATTGAGTTTAATTATTAAAATATAATTTTTTTATAATTATAGTGATAACCCCATTACGTATAATAATTAGCACATAATTAATTAAAGAGATTTAAATTTTAATTGTCCATTATTCTAATTCGTATGTGATTCTATTAAAGATTTATTTTGGAATTAGAAATTGAAAGCCTAAATAGCTCAAAAAGGTATTATTAGTGACTTGAATTATTTTAATTTCGAGTATTGGACCCTATGAGAGTTTAATTAAATATTCGATATAGTTTAGTAAAATTGATATTTCATTAAGTGGGTCTGAATTGGAGTTAATTAAGTTATGAAAATTGGAAATTAAGATTATTATAAATACAACTTATTTATGAGGTATTTAATTGAGTATGTAATTTATTGACGAAGATTTTGAGTTTGATCTGAAATGGAAGGCCTTGATGATGTGAGAAACTAAAATTAAAGATGGAAATAAGTTTAATTCGATATTTGGAGCCTTCTGAGAATTTGATTAAAAATCTGATTCAAACTGATAAATTTAAATATAATTAATCAGACTTTAAAGAAAGTCAAATAAACTAATTAAATTATGTGAGATTTGTGATTAGTTATGATTAATTTAATTATGTGTTAATCAAGATTTCGTAAGTCTAAATATTGCTTAATTAAATTAATCCCAAACATAAATTAAATTAGGAAGGAATATAATTGGAGGGTGTATATGGGTGTGAGTGTGTAGAGAAGTCTGAGTGTTGGTGTATTATAGAAGCTTTAAGGCAACAAATAGACATACATATATATATATATAATATATATATACATGAGTAATGCTAAAGACTCCAAATAATCTACCAAATGATTTACCAAATCTCTCACATGGGTGTGGGACCCACACACATGTGGGTTTGTGTGGGTCTCACACCCATATGAGAGATTTGGTAAAATATTTGATAGATTATTTGGGGTCTCTAGCATTTTTCTATATACATACCAATATAAGGGTTCATATGTGTATGTTAGAAGCATTGTGAGCTCAAAGAAGGAAGAAGAAAAAGCGAGAGCACCGAGAGAGAGACAGAGAGAAAGAGAGAGATTTGTGCTAGAAATCTAACTCAAGAGTCCAAGAAGAAGAAGAAATATGGAAGAAAAAGTTAGGAAAGGCATGGAATTGAAGGGAATCAACTAAACTTCTTGACATTAAAGTTAAAGTTATGAAATCATGCTTGATTTTTGTAAAATCTTTATACAACACTTGAAATTGAAGATGAATTTAGAATCTATATCTTGCAATTGGAAGGAATTAAGGTGAAAATGAAGGAAATTGAGCTAGAATCATCGATTTGGGGATTAATTTAAAAATTAATTATGTTTGGTTTGCTTCTATAGAATCTTTTTATAATACTTAAGATTGAGAAGAATAGAAAGAAATTAGGTTTAATTGTATATAATTTGAATGAATTGAGGAATTGAACTTGAAAGTAAGAAAGCTATGGAATTAATCGTATGGATTTTGTAAGAAATTGGATTTTGAGTAAGACATTGAGCTTAGATTGTATAAATAATTTAGCTAAGAGCTGAAATTAAGAAATAATTGGTTTCAATTTCAAGTAATTGGAAAGAAATAATGAAAGGATGAAGGAATTTGGAGATTAACTCTATCAATTAATGATTTTTGGGTTTTGGATGTTAAATTAAGTTAGGTTGAAGAATATGAGTTATGATTCTTTAAATTTGTTAAGTTTGGGTTCAATTTTGAGAATTAGTCTTGACTTAAGCTCTATAAATTACATCCAACAAAAATTGTTTGAAGACTTGATCCATACAATGGAATACATAATTGATTTTGAAGAAGAGTTTTATAGGTAAATGGTTTAAAAATGATCAAGTTTTCTTAATTATTTAAGAGTTTGTATATTTTTAGACAAGCCATGTTTAAACCTAAGTTTTGGAATGATATTTTGAAAGTTTAATTCATGTATTAGAATTTGTGGGTTTAAAATTGGGTTTGATATGAAAAAAATGAATTAAAGCTAAATTTGGCTAAATTTAGAATTTGAGAATCAAAAATTGGTTTGGTTGTGAATTAAATTTCATACATGCAAAGATGCTCCTAAAAGCTTTATAGCTTTAATTTTATGTTTTATAAGAAAAAGTTTGAAATCATTGATTTAGTAGTAATTGATTAAAAAGCCAAGTAAGAAACCAGTTTGTCAGGAAAAAAACGATTTGGTAATGAAAGAATATGTAAAATGAGAATCCGATTCATTTGAATAAAGAAGAATAAGCATAGTAGAACTTCAGATTACTTAAATAACAAAAAGACAAGAAAAGTTAAGTTTGAACAAGGAAGTGATATTGTGTTTCAATGTGTATTTGTTATGTGTTTATGTAGGTCACGCGCTATGGTTCGTCTACTCTATCTGTGGAGCTATCTGTGGAGCTATCTGTGAGTAACACTGTTATAAAGATATGTTTAAGTAAAAGTATTTATTTTCTGCGTTACACTATTCTCTATTCTGATATGGTTCTTTTGCTTAATGAATGATGATCCTATTTTCTTGAACTGTATTCGTGGCATCCTTAGCACTTGTTTACTATCATTATTACAGAGATCTCTGTTAGTTCCACTTCTTGGAACTCCTGTTTACTGTATTGATGGCCATCATATATGACTGTTCGGTCTTCATGACCGTCTATTCGGTCTTCATGACTGCTTGTATTGTTTTGCTGTTGGATGTATCACGTATAACTACTATGCTTTCCGTATGAAATATGGATCTGCTAAACATATGATTCTGATTTTCTGTTTATTACTAAAATTGGCCGATTTGGATTACAGTAAGGACATCATTCATAACCTCTTTACACTGTTGTTATTCACTGGGTTTTAGCTCATTGTGTTATATATGCATGTAGGTGATCAGGCGCGTGACCAAGCCTAGAGCTTCTGCCTGGACTTTGTTTTGTCAACCAACCTATCTGTCTCCCGTGAAGGTTCCAGATATGTCAAATGCTGAGGCTATGTGATTAAAGTTTAAGTTTTTGGTTATTCTGTATGTAGGGCTAAGTTCCTTTTGTCTTCTTTATATATGTGCTGATGCATGACTGATGTGATAATAGATATATTAAAAAGAAAAAGTTTAAATATTGTCTGTCTCATGTAAGTCTGCACAGCTTAATGAACAATGTATGTTTTTATTTTGCTTCCGCTAGCCCCTAATATTATGTATTTGTTTAAGAGGCCTTCGGTAATCTTCGGATTACTGGCCGGTCATGATACTAAACCTATAGGGGCGGTTTTGGGTCGTAACAATTATCTTCAAAAGGGTTTGGTATAATTATGTCAACGTGTGAAATTAATTGTATTTTTTCTAAACCTTAAAAGATATGAATGGAATTACTAAAAAAAAAAAAAAACTAAACATTCTAACATTGATCATAATAGAATTATAGGATTATCAAAGATCTCTCCACTATCACTTTGTTGAAAAATAATGATTTTTCAGCAACTTTAATTTAAAATTAAAGTGGGATCCAATCGTCAGTTGATGTGGATCTGAGTGGTTTTGTATTCTCTTAAGTGAGAAGATTGCAATACAAAAATAATGAGCCGAAACTATTGAGTTGTGAATGAGAATTATGTCATAAAGTGGGCATCAATAAAGTTGGGTTTAGATTTGGACTTAGTTTTGGTTTGGACTGGTCCTAGACTTGTACTTGTACATGTATTGGGTTTGGTCTTAGACTTGGATGTGGACCTAGTCTTGAGCTTTTGGTTGAGCTGTGTTGGGTTTAGTTTGTGCATGTGTTTGAGATTGGGCTTGGATTAGGTTGTGACCCAATACCCGTATCTATTTTGTAACACATCTAGTTTAATTCTCAAAACTTATGCATTATATACACATTATGATTTATATAATGGTTTTGGAGTTTTAAACCTTTGTAACTCTAGCCCTAATAGCTAGAGTTGATGACATTTGATGACCCCATTAATATTAGCCTTCATCGTTAAAGCTCTCTCTTACTAGTATAAATAGAGGCATTTCTCTTCCAACTTAGTCGATTGTTTTAGAGAGGTTTTGTGATGGAAATGAAATGGTGTTTTGAAATAAAAAGTTGGAGATGGTTTTTCACACTAATTTTTTTTTTCCTATCTTCTTTGGTTAGCCGCTTCTTTGATTCTTGTTAGAGAGAGTGAATTTATTGTTAAATTCACCAAAACTCTTCAGAAGGTGCTTCTGTATTAGCTAGTTTCGATCGTCGTATCCTGGGAGACAAATGCCGGTGTACCTCTAGCATCCATCGGGAGGCGGTAAATCTGTTTTAAGGAAACTGTTTAGTGCATGTTTCGGTTTGTTTCTTTTCTTATAATTTGTTCTTAAATTTTTCAATATTTAGTTTACAAAGATGAGTTCTAATCTTTAGCCATCCATGTTAATAATTTGTTATATTAGTAATGTAATCTAATTCATTTTTGTATTTTTAGTTGTGTCGTTTATTCTGTATTTCATCCTTTTAATAAAAAATTATTTTATCATTTCTATTTAATTTATTTTATATATTTCTCATATATTATTATGAAAAAATACCAAAAATCCCAAAATAGATTCTTGATAAATAGTTTTGGAAGAGCAATTTTATTTTTATTTTAATTTATTTTAATAATTCTTAAAATTAAAATTAAAATTAATTTAATTATCTAGAATTATTGGATTACATTCTAAGCAAAAGGCAACTGCACTTTTTTCTTTTTTTTTTTCCTTATGTTGCGTGCTTGGGCTTACTTTTTCTAGCCGAATCTAGTGTGGGTAAAAGTCAAGGATTTGCATTGAAATCCTTTAATCCTAGAAAGGTCTTCCCCCCACTAATTCTTTCAAAAAGTCTTTTTTTCTCTCTCAAGACAAGAAAGCAGAAAAGAAACATTTGAATACTAATTCAAATGTTGATTAAATGATACATGACTACATAAAGGTCAGCAGAGAATGGTGGACTCTTTTGATACTAAAATCTTGTCTCCTCAAAAAACCTTAAATCTAACCCTAATCACCGTGTTACATTTAAAGTTTCTGATCTTTTGCGGTGCAAAAGTCAAAGTGAGTTTTGAATTTATAGCACAAAAAATTATAGCCGAC
This sequence comes from Camellia granthamiana, assembly GCA_036172215.1. Classification (NCBI taxonomy): domain Eukaryota; kingdom Viridiplantae; phylum Streptophyta; class Magnoliopsida; order Ericales; family Theaceae; genus Camellia; species Camellia granthamiana. The sequence continues at coordinate 62,119,110 of CM069911.1, read as the reverse complement.
ACAAAAATAAATAAATAAATAAATAAATTACTACATTGTTCTGCAGGACTAGAATAACCCTTTCACATAGTTTTCCTAATATTTTTGATAAATAAAAAATCACAAAATTCATTAGATGCATCATTTGTGATATTTTAACTACTTAACAAAAGTAGATCAGCATTATCCCCTTCATAAAGTAAAAGCACCACTTAAAATACACTAGATGTGTCATTGCTGATATTTTTTCTAATTTCTACGTCTCCATGTCCCCCCGCTCTAATAAGAAAGCAAGGAGAGGAACAATATTTAGGTCTTGTTTGGGATGTAGAGAATAATCCAAAAAGCCAAAAAGTTACTCAAAAAGTTAAAAAGTTAACACTATTCACCAAAAGTCAACAATTACGGCTGCACAACTCCCAATTCAAATTTTCCTCTAAAAACTAATTTTTACAATTTTTTATTACACATTTTTCCATAAAAAGTCAAAAAGTTAACCCAAACATCCATATTTTCAACCTCACTTTTTTAGTCAAAAAAGACAAAAAGTGCACTTATTTAGTCTTCCCAAACAAGGCCTTACTTTCCCGTCCCAATTTTCTTGACTCCTCGCCGATCATATTTGTTAAATATTTTTGTATAAATTTATATTAATATCTAATTTAATTTTTGAAATACAATAAGATTAAATAACCAAAATATTGCTCTTGTTTCACATTTTTTTAATTTTATCATACATCTTGTACTATTTCTATTTTTCATTTGGAGAAAATTTCATTTTTATCCCTATACTTTGCCTTATTGATCAATTACACTCATAGACTTCGAATAATTTTAACTTTACTCCCAAAATTTTTTAAATCGTATTAATTTATCCCTACTGTCACATTTAAATGGAAAAAAGTTAAAAAAAAAAAAATTACATTTTGACCTCAAATTTCAAAAGAAAGATGCAAACTCACCCTCTTTTACCCAAAGAACATAAACTTCCACTTTCAAGTTTTTTCCACAACCATAGTCAGAAATAGACTCAGATTTAGGCTCATCATAAAAACACAAAAACACACACACACACACACAGAAAGAGAGAGTCAAAAAACCCTATTCACATTGCACATTTTGTGTTCTAAGACACAAAGTGCAGTGGGAGGAATAAATGTTGTGAAGTTGGAATAAATGAAATAGAAGCCTACAGAGTGAAACATCTTCACGAGTAGTCGAAGATGGTGGTGGTGGTAGTGAAAAGGGACGATGATGAAGAGGCGAATAGACACAAGTAGGAACATCCTTATTGGACATGTTGTTTTTAGGAATCCAAACAAAACGACTATATCTACAAACCCTGCCTCTATAGCTCAAACTAGAATGCCCTCTGTCAAAAATCTTCTTTTTCCACATGAATTTGCCCTCGGTTTCCCCAACAAATTGCCCTCGGTTTCCCGAACAAATTACCCCAACATTCAATCTACAAAGTAGACGGAAGACAAGCTGATCCTTGTTACAAGTAGTAATGGAACTAGAGGAAACTATAGGGGCTCATGGCTTCCTTATTTCTGTGAAAAATACTGTTTGCTTTAACAAAAATTATATATTTCACTCTTCTCTGATCATGCATTCTATTTTATTTTGCACAAAAAGACTTCTTCATCCAATACCAAATTACTTTCATAGTGTTTGATTTTTTTTTTTATTTTTTTTTATATTTTTGTGTGTGTATATATAACTTACATATCATATTATATATACATGTTTACTAGTATATATGGTGAAAATTTTTAATTCAAATTTTTGCCCGAAATCCTGGTTTTGTCGTAAATGTCTTTTGACCTGTAAGGATAACAATTACAGCCCTACTTAATACAGTTTATTAGGTTGTCTAAACATTTTTTTCCAATTGTTATTACTTAGAAATTTATGTAAGATTATTTTATATAGTTTTTACTTACAATTTATGAAAGAGAAATAATTCAAATAAATTTAAAAAAAAATTATTTTTGAAAAGATGAGAATGAACGCTTATACTTTACAATTTCTAATTATCAACTTTCTGCTTATAAATAATTACACCAAACAAAAATACTTATTCACTTTATTTTGTTTAGTTTTTTTTTTTTTTTTTCAAGCTTTAATAATTAGATTTTATTGTTAGCTTTAGGCTAGATAGAAATAGAAAAAGCGTGTGCATATATCTATATATATAAGAGGCACTTAGTTGCTTGAAGTTCATCTTTTCTTTTTGATTTTGTTTTTTCATTTTGAATAATTTATTAATGGTGGCTTATATGTTGACTGCAAGTTTTTTCGTAATTACGCAAATATTTTTGGTCAATTATGTAACAGGTTTTTTTTCGTAATTACGCAAACATTCTTGGTCAATTATAAAATAGGTTTTTTTTCGTAATTATGTAAACATTCTTGGTCAATTATTAAATATAAATATTTTATTTTTTGACAAATTACAAATACACTCATAAAATTTGTTTAAAATATAAATCGGTCCTATAATACTAGAAATTACAACTATCGTTTATTATAAATTTTAATCTAACACAATACTCAAGAGAAAAAAAAATCTTCTAATAAATTATCAAAATTGTTTATTGAAAAACATTTCTCATGTTATTAAAAATTGTTAATTGACTTAATGATTTATTTATTAACAAAAGGGTTAATTGAAAAATATTTTTTTTATTATTAAAAATTGTTAATCTACTTAATGATTTACTTATTAATAAAATTGATTATTTGTTATGCGAGTATGATTTATTTATTAATAAATTTAGTCATTTGTATATATATGTATTTTCTTCTACTTCTTTATTAGTTCAGTGACTTATCTTAGTATTTTTTTTAGATAGGAGAATTATCTTAATATTCGTTTTATATTTATCTGTTGAGAAAAGTTACACACATAATTTTTTTATTTTATAAATTCGGAAGAAATGTTAAAGACTAAAAGATTCACCCAAAATGATATGTAATAGAATTGGAGTTGACATTATTGGACGTATAACAAATCAAAAAATATACATATCATACATATAATTCTATTATATCAAATGATTTATTCTATTCAATTTTATATAACAATATTTTGATTTTTAAAAAATTATCAAAATACAAAACTTAAACATACTATAATAATAGCCCGTGTCATGCACGGGCCCGTGTAAATTAGTATATATATAGAGATTGGCTGGAGGGTGCTGTTGGACCCATGGGGGCCCACCACGGGTCCTGTTTCGACAATCCGAACCGTTCAATGTGTAAAACTCGTCGAGTACTAGATGTCTGTAGAAAATCATATTGATTGGATATCGATAGTTATTTCATCGGATCAGATTTATGTCAACCATTTTTTCACACTCTATTTTTTTAATACAAAATTAATTTGATCATGTAGCTTTCGATATCTGATTAATATGATTTTTTACAAATATATAATACTCGACGAGTTTTACACATTGCACGATTTAGATTATCAAAATGAGACCCGTAATGAACCTCTATAAACCTAATAATATTCTCCAATCTGACCAACTGAAAGAAAGTTAAACCCATATATATATATGGTTTTTTTCATTTTCTTTTTCTTTTTCTCCCTATCTAACAACAATAACTTGAAGCAGGTTCAAACCTAGTGCTATTATGTGTTCAAAAACAAACCTAGTGTTATTATAGACAAAGCTGCCGTCAGAATAACTTTAGCATTGAAGTCTCGTAGAAATGAAAAGTTTAGTCCACTTTGACGTTCTATGCATCTTAATCATGGTATATATATATCCTTTTTAATTAATACTAATGGTTGGATACATGCAGGTGATATGTAATTTTTTTTTTATTAATTTATAATATTATAATTATATGTGTCTCTTAAATTAATATGTGATATATATACAAAGCATAAAGATTTGTATGGATAAATTGATCTGTATCTAAAATATAATTAAACAAGAAATGAATATATGCTTGACTGAAAATTTTAAATAATAAATGAGAAATTTTATATACATAAACATTAATTTATAATTAGATTGTTGAGATTACAATCTTATCTTAAATAGCAAACAATAAACATATTCTTTAAATAGATAGTATTACACAAATTTTTTTTTGTCAACTTTCGATTTCAATTTTTTCATAATCAGTACCTGCAATACAATTGAAAGTATGAAATAAATTGTACAATTACATAATTTTGTTTAATAGTTCATCTTATAATACAAATTTATTGAATCCACTATTACATATTATTAATAAAATTGATCATTTGTTATGTGAGTATGATTTATGTATTAATAGAATTAGTCATTTGTATATATATATTTTTTCTTTTGTTTCTTTATTAGTTCAGTGACTTATCTTAGTAATTTTTTTTAGATAGGAGAATTATCTTAATATTTATTTTATATTTATCTGTTGTGAAAAGTTACACACCATAATTTTTTTATTTTATAAATTCGGAAAAAATGTTAATCACTCATAAACTCACACAAAATGATATGTAATAGAATTGGAGTTGACATTATTGGACGTATAACAAATCAAAAAATATACATATCATACCATATAATTCTATCGTATATCTAATGATTTATTCTATTCAATTTCATATAACAATATTTTGATTTTTAAAAAATTATCAAAATACAAAACATAAACATACTATAATAATAGCTCGTGCCATGTACGGGCCTGTGTAAACTAGTATATATATAGAGGCGCTGTTTGGGAAGATGAGAATTAGGCTATTATAGCTTAATTTTGGAAATAAGCCTAAAAGCCAACTTTTTTCTTGGTTTTCAAAAAAAAAAAAAAAAATATAGCCTGCGGGCTGGACAGTGTAGGCGCAGCCTACACTGTCACAGCCGTCTTCTCTCCCATCAACAGGTGAATTACCATTTTGCCCCTCAGCTGGAAATTAAAAAATTATAATTGTAAGGACAAAATGGTGATTTTAATTACAAACATCTTTTCAACATATTTTTTAATACACCAACTCCAATAAAAATTTAACCCAACTTCCCAAACACAAAATTAAAATAACCTACTAAAATAGCTAAAAAGCCAAATAACCTACTAAAATAGCCACTTCCCAAACGAGGCCAGAGATTGGCTAGAGGGTGCTGTTGGACCCATGAGGGCCCACTACGGGTCTCGTTTCGATAATCTAAACCGTCAATATGTAGAACTCGTTGAGTACTATATGCCTGTAAAAAATCATATTGATCGGATATCGATAGCTATTTCATCGGATCAGATTTATGTCAACTATTTATTTTCTCACACTCTATTTTTTTAATACAAAATTAATTTGATTACGAAGTTGTCGATATTTGATCAATGTAATTTTTTACAAACATATAATGCTCGACGAATTTTATACATTAAATAATTTAAATTATTAAAATGAGACTCGTAATGAACATCTATATACCCAATAATATTCTCCCATTCGACGGACTGAAGGAAAGTTAAACCTATATATATATATGGTTTTTTTCATTTTCATTTTCATCTTCTTGTTCCCCCTATTTTACAACAATAACTTGAAGCAGGTTCAAACTTTTATTATAGTCAAAGCTGCCGTCAGAGTAACTTTAGCATAAAAGTCTCATAAAATTGAAAAGTTAGTCCACTTTGACGTTCTATGCATCTTAATCATGATATATATATATATCATTTTTAAACTAATGGTTGGATATATGTGTTGCACGTGATATGTAATTTTTTATTAATTTATAATATTATAATTATACATATTTTTTAAATTAGTATGCGACATGTATATAAAGTATAAAGATCTGTATAAATAAATTGATCTATATCCAAAATATAATTAAACAAGAAATGAATATATAATTGATTGAAAATTTTAAATAATAAATGAGAAATTTTATATACATAAACATTAATTTATAGTTAGATTGTTGATATTACAATCTTATCTTAAACAGTAAACAATAAACATATCCTTTAAATATATAGTATTATACAATTTTTTTCCTATCAACTTTCGACTTCAATTTTTCATAATCCGTACTTGCAATACAATTGAAGGTATGAAACGAATTGTACAATTACACAATTTTGTTTAATAGTTCATCTTATAATACAAATTCATTGAACCCACTATTACATATTATTTATATATTATTAGTGTAAGAATGTATTAATATCAATATATAATATATTTTTATATATCAAGAGTTATTACATCTCATTTCCTATGCTATGAATATCTTGCAAAATGAAAAATAAAAAATGCTTGGGAGCTCTAATTAGAGCTACCACTAATGATGCCACAATGTATGTTGTGCCTAGTTTTTTTTTTCCTCACCTCACTAGTGATGGATTTAGAGCTCCTTATTTAGAGTTCTAAATCATTACTGATGAAAAATATAACATTAGTCATTAGTATACAGTTGTTGTACAATTTTAGTGAAAAAAATAAATATAAAAAATACAATTATTGTCGTGATGCAAATGTTTTGCAAAGTCTTGGTTTGTTATTGAAAGTGTTTGTTGTGGGCATTTGTTTGTATGATATGTATGTATATATGTATTGAACATAAGTTGATAGGAGAATAGTACACAATTCCACAGTTTTTTCCTCACAAATATAACTATATTACTAAAGCGATACATGTTAGCAAATTAAAATATCTGATGGTAATATACCATTACAGATTGACAATATATGAATATAGTAGCATATATAAATATACATTTATATTTATATATGTAGACATTGACATATATAAAATATTACAAAAATAATATGTTAAATCTTTTACAACAATATAATACAAGTAACAATGATAAGTTAATTATTCATAATTAAATAGTTGGTCATAATGTAGATGTTTAGTTTACATTTTTGTGTTTATACACTATTTTTTAATTAAATTATTAAATTCATATAAAAATTAAAAGGAATTTGTGAATAATTTATGCAAAATTAGAGATTAGTGAAGAAATTTTTTTAAAAAAGAAGTTCATAGTATTTGGTTTGGTTTGGTTTTGTTTTTTCAAACTTTTGTTTTGAATTTTTTGGTTTTTATGTTTTTTTTTATATAATTTAAACAAAAAGAAAGTATATGAAAATAACTTGCGAATTTGTAAGATACAACATAAATCTCTATTTTAAAAATACATGCGCTTTCCTCTGTTTAGATTCAAATGAATACATACAACTTTAAGATTCAACCAAAATTATTTGTAGTAATTTGATTAATGATGGACAATTATAAATATTATGTATATCAATATAAAAGCAGACACAAAAAATATAAAAAAAAGTAATTATTTTTTATTCTTCAATATCATCAATGTAAAAAATATGGAGACAAATTTTTTTTTTTGAGAAGAAGTGAGACGATTTGTTTATATTTATATTGGACTCTTGAAAGCAGATATATTATTTTTAAGTGTTTAACTCTAAAAATAAAGAGATAGTTGGTTTATATAGAACTTTTCATGATTTTTAGAAAATATAATAAGATCAAGAAGATAAATTTGAAATTTGAAAAAGTAGAAAACATGACAAAATTTTCACATTTTTATAATAGAAGTAGATAAATGGTGAATAGGCTCAACCGAGAAAAAACAAAAGACTCAAAAGAGTCTCTTGAAAATAAATAAATAGGAACACAAGTGGCAAATTTTAAATAAATAAATAAATAAAATTTGAATGGTTTAATGCACAAGACTTTTGATATTGCAAGGTCTGAAGAGAATAGGAAACAAACAACGTTAAGTCTTATAGTCAAGGATGGATCTAGGAGGGGGAGAGTGCGGTCGCACTCCAAAAAATTGCAAAAATTATTATATTATATCAGTAATTAGTAAAATAATTTTAAAAGATGAAAAGTTAAATATGAAAAATTTATTTGAAAATCCTTTTTAAATACTTGTAATTCAATTAGTGCATAATATATTCTTATATTTTAATAAATTCTATTATTTAGACATTTGATCCATCAAATTCTAATTCTCATATTAAGGTATTTTACGAATAGTTTTATCATTATAAATATTCTTTGAACCCTTAGTAATTTGTTGATGTAAACATTCACATTAACGTGTAAATATTAGGATTTATTAATAGAAAAATGTTACAGATCTCAAAAGTTCTACCAAATGTCTTACATGGGTATGGGATCCACATTGTGTGGATCCCACACCCATGTGAGACATTTGATAAAAACTTTGATAGAATTTTTGAGATCTCTAACATTATTATTTATAAATAAGTAGGTGAAGAGAGATAAAGAGAGATTTATGAATAAATATAGAACGTAAGTAAAACATAAATAAATAGAGAGGGATTTATGAACAAATACCTTGTATATGTATGTTTTTGGCGGCCAAAATGTTATTGCTCACAGTTGAATGATATCTCACAATGTCCACTTAAACTTAATTATTGGGAGCGATTAACAACGTACTTGATTATGTTTTTAAAAAAGTTCTATTTTTATGTTGACTTTATTCACCCTAAATAGACCTAACTGTCGGTAGGCATATGTAGATTTTGAAAGGGGCGGCTAGCTTAATTTTTTTGTGGAAAATGAGTGAGAGCACTAATTAGTGCTCCCACTAATTAGGTGGCAGTGGGTTCCACCAGTAATGATGTGATGTTTTGGTTTTGGAGTTGTATTTTTTTTTTTTTTACTTATTTAATGCATTAGTGCTATTAGTGGTGGTGTTTTTAGTGGGATGAATCATTGCTGTTTTTTTGTAGACAGAGCATGTTATTTTTGACTATAATGAAGCACAAAAGATGTCACACTACACTCTGCAAGAAGCGCTGTGATTTGGACCCCCAGCTGGGGCACCCCCAGTGACCCCCCCCGCGCCACTTGGCACACTACCAGTGGCTGAAACTGATAAAAAAAAAAAATAAAAAAAATAATTTTTTTTGGCCAATAAGGAGTGACCCCCAGTACTCCCACTGGGGGTTCAAGTCATTTTCCTTGCAAGAATATGAAGCAAACAAGAAGGTTAGTCAAAAGCAAATACAGACATACATACATGTATGACAAATGGTCACCACCTCAAAATCTATCACCCAACAAAAAATTTAAAATTTAAAAATTAAAAATTAAAAATTAAATTACTTATTTTATTTTATTTTATTTTAATTTTCACTCAAATTTTACTTTGATCCATTATTTTTAATTGTAACAATTTTAGATTTTAACCCAATTTTCAGTGTAGTCTTCCTATCACACTATGGTTTAAAATTTAAATAAAAGTTAAAACATGAATGTTGGAACTGAAATTTGAATGGTGAAAATTTTAAACACATGTGAACACTTTCTGTTTACTTTTTTAACGGTGAGTTGATAGTAGGATTATATTCAAACAATAATTGAAATTTCATAATTTAATTGTCATAATTAGAAAATAAAGAATTGATGTAAAATTTGAATGAAGAACAGAAAATGAACAATATAACCCAGAAAAACAGGTAGTTGAAGAAATCCTCAATGGCCCATCTCTTAGTAATTAACGAACACAACAAAAAGATAAATTAAAAAGAAACAAAAATGTTAAGGGTACATACATAGAACACAAAAAGTAGTGTATAACTAAGATTTTTTTTTTTTTTTTTTTTCTATCTAAAAAATAAAACGAGGATTTATTTTAATTGTGACAGTTGTTTGGAATGTTCTAAATAAGTGCACTTTTTGACTTTTTATGAAATATGGGTTGGGTTTGAAGTGATGTGGTAAAGAGGTGATGTGAATTAAATAAGATGATGTGACTTAAATAGGATAGTGACTTTTTGATTTTTTGACTTTTTAAAGGATGCCAAACTTAGTATGAATCCTAGTTATATTCTAAAACAAAAATATTAAATTATAGAATTAAAGTAACAAAAAATACACAAAAGTTTAAATGAACTTATTTTACATGGGACCTTTTTTGTATTTTATTTGTGTGCTTATAGCATTTCTGAAATTATGAGAAAGGGAGAGATTCTTTTCCCATAAAAGGTTTGCTTTATAAAGAATGTTGCCCTTTTTTGGGTTTCACATAGCAGAGTTGTATTAAGGGAGTGGATAGTCTTTTCTGTGATCTTTAAAGAAAAGCAAAGAAACACACATCTAGAGAGAGACAGAGAGAGAGAGAGATGAGGGTTCCATGCTGTGAGGAGATGGGGATGAAGAAGGGACCATGGACCCCTGAAGAAGATCAGATATTGATTTCTTACATCCAAAGTTATGGCCATGGCAATTGGAGGGCACTCCCTAAACAAGCTGGTAATAACTTTTTTAATTACACAAAAACCCCTCCTCCTCCTCCTCCTACTTAATTTGATACAACTTGTAGTAATTGCTAGCTCTGGTTTGGTTGGCACACACCATGGAAATGGAATTCAACTTCTTGAGAAATTTTATGACACACCCCTCAAAAAAAAGTAAACTAGATGACTCAGTTATGATTTTTATTTTTACTTTTTTTAATATTGTTTTTACAACTTATTATAGTGTTGATAAGGATTAATTATAATCTATTGTGATTGTTATTTTTAACTATGATTGTAAGGTTTTTGGCTATGCTTTATTTCTTTGGTTATGATTGAGAGTAATTTAATTGTAACACAATTAAGCAATGTTAAAACTATAAAATGTTATAACTTGTATATGATGTATGTTGTAGAATCGCTTTTCAATTTGCTTTTTGAAGCAATCTTTTGCAAATTAATGTTCAGATAAATTTTGACGGTTCTTGGAAATATTCTTAATCCAAAATCAAAATAAATTCTTTGAAAATGTAATATATATATATATTACAGGTCTACTTAGATGTGGTAAGAGTTGCAGACTTCGATGGACTAATTACTTGAGGCCTGATATTAAGCGAGGAAACTTCACTAGGGAAGAAGAAGAAACCATTATCAAGCTACACCAAATCATTGGAAATCGGTATGTACTCATTGAATCATTAAATTTATATTTGGATCATGAATTTGAATAATAATTTTAGAAAGATAAAAGATAAGGGGAAAGAAATGGAAAAAAAAAAAAAAAAAATTCTAATATTTCATTTACATTATCGAGACTTTTTTTTTTTTTTTTCCCTCTTTTAAATTTTTTGTTCAAATCTAGGATGTGTGGGTAAGGCGCACGTCTCCGGTTCGATTCCTTTTGCAGCAGTTTGAAAAGGGTACACGGCTTTTCACCAGTTACTTACCCCTTAGGATTAGTCCTGACTTTCTTTAAAATCAGAAGATTAGGGATACCTGAGTTATCTGAAAAAAAAAAAGAAAAAAAAAAAGAAAAGGGGTCTAATTGAGAGTAATCATTATCTAGCCTAACCTATATTTTGAATATTTTTACGTTGTTGTATTTTTATCATTGTTTCTTATAAGGATCCTTATTAAAAAATGTGTATCATGTCCTATTCATGAAGATTTGTGATCTTATTCGATTATGATATTTCTTTGTTTTTTTATTAGCGAAATAAAATTATTGATGTGAAAAGATGAGTTATAGAATAAACAACCGAGGAGACAACACCTATCTAATTTATATCTGAGAAAATTTCATTTTATTTTCCAAATTACATCTTGATAATTAGTTTAACCTCTGTACTTTTTATAATTTTAATTTTATATCTAAACTATTTAATTTTTTATCAATTTAACTCCTGCTATCAGTTACCGTCTATAATTAGGCGGCAATTGTTATTATTTTCATTTGAGATTTCATTTTATTCCTTAAATTATTTCCAAAATATCAATTAAACTCCTAAACAATATGAAGTTTGGGGTTTAATTGATATTTTTAAGATATTTTTTTTTTTGGGGGGGGGGGGGGGATAAAATTTTAAAATTTCAGTGTTGAAATTATAAGAAATTTATAAATTAAATTAATCATCATCTGGATATAAATTGGAAGGTAAAATTATATCTACACATACATAATTTCTGAATACTTTTGTCCGATTACAAAAACTTACTAAAAGATAAGCGAAGAAAACAAACAGTAAAAAGAAAAGAAAAGAGTGAGAGAATATGGGATGTGAAATAAATATTAAATATAAACGTGACTAACTAATAAACAATCTCACAATCCAGTAATAGAATTGTAAGATTGGATTAATGGATTCTATTTACAATTTTGAACTGGTTAGTGACACCAACCTGAAATGGTGTGACTCTCAAACTCAATATTTATTCCATAGAGAAATGTTTTTTTCCCCGGATTTGAGCCCCCGAATCCCCCGAATCAAATAGAACAGAAGAGAGAAAGAGAAGAGAGGGGAAGAGGAGGAAGATAGGGGAAGAGAGGGGAAGAGATGGCAGCCCCTCCGTCCGCCGTCGCCTCTACCCGATCGTCGCTCCGCCGTCGCCTCGTCGCTGCCTCGCCGTCGCCTCCGCCCCCTGCCTTTGCCCCCTGCCTCTGCCTCCGCCTCCAGCCCGATTTTGTTGGCCCTTCTAGTCCAGTTCTTCTTCTTCTTCCTCCTTCCTTCTCTTCTTCTGATTTTCTTCTTCTGAAAAAAAAAAAAAAAAAAAAAATCAAAAACGACGAAAACGACGTCATTTTTGAATTCGGGAGGGATTCGGAGGGCTCAAATTCGACCTACCAATCACTTCTGTATTCTATATTGGTTAACAAAAGGATATTTATGGTGTCATATGGTCTCCCACTTTTTTCAAATTCAATAGAATACGCTGATGAATACAAATTAGTGTGTATTTAAAAAAATATTTACAAATTCTAAGTCAGTGTGTATTTAAAAAAATATATTTACAAATTAGTTTCTATTTATTTTGACGTAAAATATTTTTGTCAAAAATATTTTATTCACTTTTAGTTATTTAGTTAAACAGAAAGTAAGTAAAATATTTTTTAAGAAATATATTTTTACATCATTTTTTCAAAAATGATTTACCTTTAAAAATTTCATAAGTCAAATTTCACAAAGTTGACTCTCACACTACTTTTTCAACACATTTAACATTTTCAAATAAATATTTTAACTCATTAAAAAGTCAAAAATAACATTTTATTAAATCAAAATTTCTTTTTTAGGTAATAAAATATTTTTATTTCAAGTATCAACCAAATGTTGAAAAAAAAAATAAAAGCATTTTTTCAGTCAAAAATCAATTTATAAGAAAATTATTTTTTTAAAAAAATATTTTACATCGAAACAAACGGAGCCTTAATGATAAATTTTATAAATATTAAAGTATTAAGTGATAAATTTTTTCATTAATTAGTAATTATTTTTAAAAAAAGCACTGAGGAGTAGTTTCCCCATAGAAGTTCATCAAGAATACATCCATGAAGATATGTGTCAACTTAATTCAATTAATAACGTTGCTTTAAAAAATTATTTTAAAATTAATAGATAAAATAGTTCATTTATTCTTGTTAAAATAATTGATGGGCTAGCGTCCAATTTGAAAAAGCCTGTTCCCTTTTGAAGGAAACATTACGCCTTAGATTTCTATCCAGTTTTTAAACAAATGTTATTAATTAGATTAAATTAATATAGAGTAAAAATTAATACAATTAAAATTATATGGATCAAATTGACTTGAAAAACAAATTACATAGACTAAGAATATAATTGGGTTAATTACACTAGCACCCCTGCACTTTTATCAAAATTTCCCTTTAGTTCCTTCATGTCAATTGTAATAGTTAACTTTCTACTCTTTAAATTAAGTTCTGGTCCCACCCTTCCATTCATTTACCATTAACAAAATTGGCAAAACTTGTTTGACACAACATGTGTAACGTTTTTGTTGTCTCATTAATAGATTTACGCTTTTATTAAAATCTTAGTTTAGTCCTTAAACTATCACCAAAATCTCACTTTAGTCCCACACTTTCAAATTTCATTAGTTTTGTCAATGGTAGATGGCTGTAAGGGTGAGGTTGGAACTTGATTTAAAGCGTAGGATAGGAATATAAGAAAAACCAAAAAGATTGACTAAACCGGTTAAACCGAATCAAATCTGTTATATTTAGTTGATTTTTTAATATGAATTGGTTTGTGTGATTTTTAAAATTAATTTTTTCGATTTTCGATTCGATAGCAGTTTAGGCACCTTGTGCACTAAATTAAACTAAAACCAACCGAAAGTTTCCCATATTAAACATCATATATATTAAATATATAATGAAATTGGTTGAGTACGAACTTCAGTTGATTCAATTAATTGTTTATTTTTTTCTTAAATATTTCATATTTGACAATAGACATTGGCAATGTGATAAGTTTTTAGTTTGTTACTTATATGTGCTTGAGTCAAGTTTTGCTGCTATTATACCTATATAGCTATAACAGATGTTTATGTCATTTTTTATTTTTATTTTTTATTTTAGCTTTACTTGATAGATTTGTAATTTCACCAAGGATCCTCTAGAGTGTTTTTTTCCTAAAGTTTCCTAAAGTGGTGTATTGTGTGGTTGAGATTTAATGTTATGGGATGATGGTTTTAAACTTTGGTGTCAAGACTTTGATTTTCAGAATATGGCATTGTTTGTCATCCCTTAAAAAAGTCAAAAAGTCACTATCATATTTAAGTCACATCATCTCTCTACCACATCACTTCAAACCCAACCTATACCCAATCCATATTTCATAAAAAGTCAAAACATGCACTTATTTAGAACATCCCAAACAACCCCACTAATTCTACTTGAGTAAAAGCTTTGAGACTTAGTATTTATTAACTCTTTTATTTGTATTTTTGTGAATGGTTGGATTGGATATGGAAGTAATGTATAAATTGCTAATTCAATATTTTTATATAAATTATTTACTATACAACAAATTTAACAAGTAACTCAAATTTGAAAGGCCGTAAATCAAAAATCGCACCGAGCTAAACCGTTTGAATTGGTGCAGTTTAGTAAAAATTAGGTCTGTATCAGCTCTCAATATAATAAGAACCGACATTATTAGTTCGGTATAAAATTTCACCTAAACACCGACCGTTTCGAACCGATTATTGACTGTTACAACTAAAAGTAAACAGACCGAATTAAGATTTTAATGAAAATACATGATACTATAATTTACCCAATATAATTTATCCTCAAATTTTTGCTCTTTTTTTCAACCTATACTGTAGTCATGTGCTTGAATGAGAAATTGACAATTTGAATGTATCCCAGATGGTCAACCATTGCATCAAGATTGCCTGGTCGAACCGACAACGAGATCAAAAATTTCTGGCACACTCACTTGAAGAAGAGGCTTAAACAAAGTCATCATATGGTAATTCAAAGCTTGACATATGCACCGATTTCTACACAATTTTCCGAGAAAATTTCAAGTTCAGAGTCAGACTCCCCTGTGGAGAAAGTTACAGGACCTCCCAATGAAGAAGAGCACATGATTGATGCCAACGCCAATGATGACATGGCTTTTTGGCACAATCTCTTCATGAAAGCAGGAGAGTCATCACATAACAACCCTGAAAAATAAGACAAATTATAGTGTACCTTTTCTCTCCTTTTTTTTTTTTTTTGTGATTGTGGAGCTAATGTGGAGTATATGGCAATGAAAAGTTTTACCCAATACAAAGAAATAAATAAATTACACTACCACCACGAACTTACAATTAGTTGAACAATGACACCAACTCTTTTGAGATATCAATTTAATAGGGATTTTTTTCATAAATTTCTTTTCACCTACTTATATTCTATTTAATTCATATTATTTTCTTATATTCTAATAAATCCTATAGATGACATAATTATCAAAATATCCTAATAATATTCACATTTATAGTGCGAATGTTTCGTGAATGTTAACATGTCAATGTGAATATTCATATTGTCAATGTGAATGTTCACACTATCAATGTGAACATTCATACGTCAATGTGAATATTCACATTGTAAAACATGAATGTTCACATCACCAAATTGTTAACTATTCAAAAAATATTTGTAAGGGTAGAAATGTTCATAAAATACCTTAAATATGAGAATTATGAGTTGGTAGATCAAATATTCAAATAATAGGACTTATTGAAATATAAGAATATATTATGAACTAATTGAGATACAAACACTTGAAAAATAATTTTTTAATAAATCTCCCAATTTAATAATACTGTAATAATCACATTTACGTGTTAAAAGTTATTAATTAGCTAGAAAATGATATAAGTGTTTATTTTCTAAACTCATTTTAAAAATCAGTAATATGTAAAAAATGTGATTGACTGATAATTTAAAAAAAATAAAAATAAGAAACACCTTGAAAATAAATCTAATTTTTGGATTAAAGTAACACTACTCATATTATTATTTCATGTGACACAATTATATTTGTTTAGAAAAATGTTTGAGGGCCCTAATTTA
Source organism: Camellia granthamiana (assembly GCA_036172215.1). Taxonomy (NCBI): domain Eukaryota; kingdom Viridiplantae; phylum Streptophyta; class Magnoliopsida; order Ericales; family Theaceae; genus Camellia; species Camellia granthamiana. The sequence goes on along the minus strand of CM069911.1, from coordinate 62,102,782 downwards.
TGTGGCTCAAATGGCTCAAAATTGTCAAAACGACGTCGTTTTGGCAATTTTGATGTTGTTTTGTACCCAAAACGGCGTCGTTTTGAGTAAATTCGAACCATTTGAGCCACAAAAATTAAGATCCTCTACCCTTATTGATTTGTTTAACACGTCTCACCTGTTACATTGGTAATCAAAGGAAAGTGCATCATATTTTACAATGTTTAAACAAGATGTCACCATATATTTCGATTTTCAAACCAAATTTTACACGAAATATTATTTATTATCTCCGTTTGGGAAGTGAGTTGGCTTTTTGACTTTTTGACTTTTTTGGCTATTTTAGCCTGGGCTGAAAAGCTTGGTTTGGGAAGGGCTTTTTAGTTTTTTTGACTTTTTTTGTGAGAGATGAGTGTAATGATTATGAGTTGGATGTGATATTTTGTTTATTATGACTAAAATAACATATTTTATTTTTTGTGGCTAAAATAACTACAAAAGCCCTTGCCAAACAGAGCCATTACATCATTCAAACCGCAATCGACCTCTTAGTAGAGTTAGTTATCTCGCATACATAAAACTCATAACAAAGCTTAAAACTAATTTCATAATGACTTAAGTAGAACGCCTTTCTTGAGAGCCACCATTGGGTGTGGATAGTCAACTCTTCTTTGTTATACTTCAATCTCCTTGCTTCGTCTCCAGAAATTTGGAAGGCATTGGCCAAAACATCGACAAGCATTGCACGAATAACCAACGTCCTTCTAATCCGATCTGTGCAACTTTGGACTGCATTTTTGGATCCCTTACTAGTATTATTTTATGATCTGATCCGTTTATTTTTAAGTACTTGTGCTGTGTGTAGATTATTCTAAATACAGATAATTTGTAATGCATTGCCTATAGTGTGCACACTATAGTGTTTTAAAACAACTTCAGTTTGGAGCAAAACTTCAAATACAAATAAATAAATTGAACATGCCCATTTTCTCTAGAACGACATTGTTTTGGGACACTAGAAGTGAAAATAATTTTGTGCGAAAATAATTTTTTAATATTTATTACCATTAAACTAGTTTCTATTTTATAAGAAAAATAAAAACCAGAGAGGTGAATGGAATTAGCACAATATATATATAGAGAAATGTTAGGGATCATGAAAGACATTTCATGAAAATGATCATGAAATATTTGTGACCCTTAAATTATCTTGATTAGTGTGTGATACTTTATTTTAAGTGTAATCCAAAGATCACAAATCTTTCATGATCATTTTCATGAAAGACTTTTCATGATACCTAGCATTGCTGATATATATATATTTCCAATTTCCATGCGTCCATTGTTTGCAGCTAGTAAACATTCCCTTCTTCCCGTGTATCACTATAACAACAAAACAAAACGAGTGGGCCTATAAATTCAAATATGGACTAATATTAAAAATCTACATCATGAATCTAATATTCTAAAGTCAGATTCTAGATTTTTTTTTTATTTTTTTTTATTTTTTCTGATTCTCTAGACTTCTAAAAAAAAAGTCAATATTGCCCTTTAATGTCGACATTGTTTTGCTGTCGTGAGTGAATCAGTTTTGCGGCAACACGAGGCCTCATATTTCCATCAACACCACTACCACCATGCATATATGGACAACATGGCAGAGTTGCCACGTATCAACCAAATAACATAATTCTATTTATACAAAAACTGATCACGAAATCTGACACAAAATGTATAAAATCAATCAACTTTTTTCTCAAAATAAATAAATAAACCTCGTTAACAAAGTTTGTAAAATTTTATCTATTCAAATATATTTTTATATTTAATACTATAATCAGTTTTTTTTATTCATAACAAAACTAATAAACAGTTTAAATGACATGCAGAAGTGGACAAACTCTCTCACATGTGGCATACTCTAGTCCTACTTTTCCCTCCTATAAATTCCAACAAGTCTCAGCCAAGAAAACACAATTTCCTCACAACCTTTCTTGATCATCTCTTTTTGATCATCCATGGCTAACTCTTCTTTGCTCAGTGTTACCCTTTGCCTTCTTGTTCTGTGCAATACTAGCTTAGCTGCTAGGCAAACAAGACAATCTATACAGCAAACACAGCAGCAGCAGCAGTACCAGCAGGGCGAGTGCCGCATCCAAAACCTCAATCCTCTCTAACCCAGTCGCCAAATCCAGCACGAGGCCCGTATCACTGAAATTTGGGACCAGTACAATGAGTACATACAGTGCGCCGGTGTGGCCGCCAGTCGCCATCAGATTGAGTCAAGAGGCCTCCTCTTGCCCTTTTTCAACAATGCTCCCATGATAGTCTATGTCCTCCAATCCAAGGTTAAATTTCCTTTTCCCAATCCCAAATAGACATATAGATTGTTTTGATACCATTGTCAAGCATTAATTTTTGGATTGTTGTTTGTTATACATGAACAGGTCAAGGCATACTCGGAACTGCATTCCCGGGTTGTCCAGAAACTTACCAATCATTCAGACGAACTGAAGAAGGAAGACAATCAGAGAGGTCGTCCAGGGACCAGCACCAGAAGATCCATCGCATAAGGCAAGGAGATATCATTGCCCTACCAGCCGGAGTGGCTCCTTCGGCATACAACGATGACAATGACCAACTTGTTGTGGTTGTCGTACATGACACTAACAAAAATGACAACCAGCTTGATCAGAATCTGGGAGTAAGAAACCATCATTCATCACCATACAGTCTTTTTCTCTTATATATGGCAATTCAACAAATATACGACTAAAGAGCTCACAATCATCACTTTCTTGTATTTGTATGTACTGGAGATTCTACCTTGCAGGCAACTTGCAAGACCAACAACAACAGGGAAGCCCGCGTGGGCAAGAACAGAAAGGTCAAAGTATTTTGCAAGCTTTTGATACTGATATTTTGGCCGAGGCTCTCAATGTGAACATGGAGACTGCAAGGAGGATACAAAGCGAGGACGATTACAGAGGATTCATCGTGAGGGTTGAACCGGAATTTCAAGTGGCTAGGCCATGAAGGTTGCACGAGGAAGAGGAGGAAGAAGAAAGAGAATATAGGAGCAATGGCTTAGAGGAGACCAGTTGCACAATGAGGATTAGGGAAAATATTGCTGACCCAGAAAGGGCAGATGTGTACACAGCTCAAGGTGGACGTATTAGCACCCTCAACAGCCACAACCTTCCCATTCTAAGAAACCTCCAACTGAGTGGTGAGAGGGGAGTTCTCTGTAGGGTAAGTGACATACTTATGCATTACTTGTTTTGAATTTTGAAAAAAAGCTTTAGTCCCTTTTGATTAATTAAAAGAAACATTAAAAAGGGTAATCATGTCAACCTTCTGCAGAATGGAATGTCTGCACCACACTGGAACATGAACGCACGCAGCATAATGTATGTGACTAGAGGAAGTGGTCGCATTCAAATCGTTGGAAACTCCAACAGGCCAGCCTTTGATGGACAAGTACGTCAGGGTCAGTTGTTGATTATTCCACAAAACTTCGCAATTGTAAAACAAGCTGGAGATGAAGGCTTGGAATGGATTTCAGTCAAGACAAATGACAGAGCAATGATTAGCCCTCTCTCTGGAAGGACATCGGTTATTCGCGCAATGCCTGTGGACGTTTTGGCCTATGCCTATCAAATTTCTAGAGATGAAGCAAGGAGAGGTTGAAGTACAACAGAGAGGAGTTGACTGTCCACACCCAACGGACTGGTTCCCAAGAAAGGCATTCTACTTAAGCCGTTATGTAATAAGCTTTAAGTTTTGCTACGACTTTACCTAAAGTCTACCAAGGACCGACTACGGTTTGACTGATGTAATATGACCAAATAAATAATGCTTCGTGTAAATTTTGGTTTGGAAATCGGACTATATGGTGACATCTTGTTTGAACATGTTGGAATATGATATGTTTACTATGGGTATACTATCCTATATTGCTCTGTGAGAGATCACAGCTCCACTATATAAGTGGACTGACTCCCTTAAATTAGTATGAGGCCTTTTAAAACTATGAGGGGTTAGCTGCTAATTTTTGCCTAATTCCAAAGCGGACAATATCAAATTTTCTCATTCACCCAATTCAACTCTGGATAATGGTAGGGATACCAAATTTTCTATCAAATAAAAATTGTAGACTCACACCTATGTGAAACATTGGTTATTTATTTGATAAAAAATTTAAGACCTTGTTTGCACCACATTTTATTACCTATTAGTTATGGCCAAGTTCAATTATGGTCTGTCGATTGAAATTACAAACTATTTTCAACGAATAACCTTGACCACATTTGTTTTTATTATTTATGTCGACAAGTATCCTAACATGGCGTGACAAGTATGCTAGTAACGTGACATGAAAGAGATGATGATGTGGCTTGAAAAGATTAAATAAAGCCAATAAAGATATTTGTTGAAATCATTTAAAAACCATATGCTAAAATCGGGGAGATCAATATCAAAGCACAAAATCTGCAAGTAGTTTCTATAAAGATATGGGATATGGTTGAGTAGAACAAAGATAAAAAAAGATCATGGATTGATAGCTATAACATGAGGTGGCCAAGCAATTATAAAAGGAAGATTTGAAGAATGAAAAAAAGATCTCTCAATCATCAAACACTCGCAAAGAGTTTATCTAGGAGTAGTTTAACGTAGCATTTTTAGGAGTAGAATAGTGATAGCTTTCTTCACCTCCCCCCCTCCCCCCCACTTCTCTTCTCTTCTTCTGTCAATTGCTACATTTCTTCAACCTTTTGTTCTTGTTTAAGTTTTTGTAACTAGTGACAAGTGACAATTCATTCGAATTAATACGTATTCTATTATGTTCCATTTTCTTCTTCATTCAATCATCTCTAGGGAAGTCTTTAATCTGTTTAAGGCAAAGAACTCAGCCACAAAGCCTAATTTTTTATTTGTATTTATTGAAATCTGGTTAGGCCTATTGATCAATCGTTGTCGATTGGGTTTGAACTAAGTTTTTACTGACATAAATTGACACGCCCAGTGAGACCATTTTAACTTGGAGTGATGATGGTGAAGAAGCAGACTTATCCATATGGAATCATGCCTTCAAATCATGCCTTCAACAGGTATGTTTACATTTTGTGAACCCAAGGATGCAAATTGCCAATGGAGTGGCAGTCCTATGGATACAGATTATTAGTGGAATACCTCATATTCTGAAAATTGTTAGTGTTATGGTGGTGGTTCTACTGCTTTATTGCCAACATAATGGCATGACAAATGATATGAAAAAAATGATTTGGCATTATGATGATGAAATTTATTGGTGCGGGAGTGAAATCTTGGCCCTAAAAGAAGAAATTAATTCTCTTTGTAGGCAAAGATTTCAAATAATTTCATCATCTCCGTATATTTTACAGAAAGAGATTTAAATTACTGTGATGAAAAAATTCATCGACTTAAATGCCAAATTTTTCTAATTGATGAAGAAATTCAATATTGGAAAAAAAAAATTAGAAGGCATAGTGGCCAATAAAAAATTAAGATACAAAAATAATATGGCTCATACGGTTAATGCACATATTTATGTGGCTCAAAAGATTAGCATACCAAGTCATGAAAATAATATGACTTTGGAGAATTTTTACATGCCATTAATGACTAAAATTAAAAAACAATCCCTTCTCTAAAAAAATATTGAGAATTATGATGGTAAAGGTTCACTTGCGGGGCATAATGTTTTGCCAAACATGGCAAAAAGTGACAAGCCATTAATAACCTAAAAAAAAGAACAACCTCTTCTCTTGAAAAATGTTAAAAATTCATCACAAAATAATGGTGAAGATTCACTTGGGGGCATAATTTTAAGTCAAAGATGGCTGAAAATTATGAATGTGGGGGGCATGATTTTAAACCAAACATGGCTGAAAATTATGAACAACTCACATTTGTTGAATTTGAATTTTTTGACATTGTTAAATTTGTCAAAAGTTTTGATTTTCTAAAACCATTTGATATTATGGTTTCTGCTACCCAACGGCCACCATGGGTTTGTGGTTCACATTAAAAGTTAATTTTGATGAACTGGTTAACAAAAATAAAATCTTATGTAAGTTTGACTGGGAAAAAAATGGCTATATAATAGCTAATACTTGCCCAAACCAATAAAGGCCAACGGCCAATTGGTTATACTTTGCATGAAGACCAATTTAATGGCTAATTGTTTAGTGTTGACACATGCCAGTTTAATAGTCGATGGCCAATTAGTTATACTTTGTATCAACAGAGGGCCAATTAATTATTTTAACCACATTTTATTTTTCTGTCGATTGTGGCCTATTAATTATGGCGAAGTTCGATTATAATCTATCGATAGAAATCATAAATTATTTTCAAAGAATAATCTTGACCACATTTGTTTTTATTTCTGTCAACAGACATGCTAACATGGTTTGAAAAACAACAATAGTTGAAAAATGCTATGTATAATGAATTCTCTTTAATTAGCTAAAAGTGGCTAACAGAGACTTGTTTTATTTTAAAAATAAGGGATGTGGCTCTTTGTTATATCAATCGACAGAGCCAAAGATGAAATGTTCACAAATCGACAGCGATAGATTAAAAATTACTATGGACATAATATAACTCTTAAAGAATTCGCATTGTTTGCACCATAAAATATTTTTTATCGATTGTGATAAATCGTCTTATAAATCATTTAATTGGATTTCTTCAATCCATTTAAATGAGGGGGGCATTGTTTGCACTATATTTTATTTTTCTGTCGATTGTGGCCTATTAGTTATGGCCAAGTTCGATTATGGTCTATCAATTGAAATTATAAACTATTTTCAAAGAAAAACCTTGACCACATTTGTTTTTATTATTTCTGTCGATAGGTATGCTGGCATGGCGTGACAAGTATGCTAGTAATGTGGCATGGATGAGATGATGATGTGGCTTGAAAAGATTAAATAAAGCCAATAAAGATATTTGTTAAAATCAATTAGAAAGCGTATGCTAAAATCGAGGGAATCAATATCAAAGCACAAAATTTGCAAGTAATTCCTATGAAGATATGGGATATGGATGAATGGAGCAAAAATCAAGGAAGATCACAGATTGATAGCTACAACATGAGGTGGCCAAGCAAGTATAAAAGGAAGACTTGAAGAATGAAAAAAAAGATCTCTCAATCATCAAACACTAGCAAAGAGTTTATCTAGGAGTAGCTTAACGTAAGATTTTTAGGAGTAGAATAGTGATAGTTTTCTCCAATCCCCCCCCTTCACACACACACTTCTTTTCTCTTCTTTTGTCGATTGCTGTATTTCTTCAATCTTTTATTCTTATTTAAGTTTTTGTAACTAGTGACAAGTAACAATTCATTCGAATTAATACATATTTTGTTCTGTTCCATTTTCTTCTTCATTCAATCACCTCTAGGGAAGTCTTTAATCTGTTTAAGGCAAAGAACTCAACCATAAAATTTGATTTTTTATTTGTATTTATTAAAATTTATTTAGACCTGTCGATCAATCACTGTCGAGTGTTGGTATATATGTACTAAGCAATATTGCATGGAAAAACACGTAATGCACTCAGGGGCGGAGGGATGTGGGGGCTAGGGGGGTCACGTGCCCCCCTGACTTTTGATTTTTTTTTTTTTTTAAAGATTTGTTTGTGCCTATATACACTTACACAGCAGCCCAGCCCAGCCCACTTTGACTAAAAAAAACTGATACGTACACAAGGCCACAATTTCTAAACACACTAATACTAACACACACCCAAACACACTGACACAATTCTAATCTAATTATTTATTTTATTTTTTTATTCATGAAAAACGGCAACAAGTTTTTTTTTTCCTTCTCTTTTATCTCTCTTTGTTGCTTTGTAATTTATCAACTCGTGATTCATCATATTAGAATCACATAATACAAATTTAGAATCACACTACAACCTTGGTATCTTCTTTTTATTGTTTATATGTAACTTTATTTATGATTTTTTTAAATAAAAATTATGAGTATCAATTTATAGTTATTTGTTAAGTTTTGATTTGTAAAATTTTTTTATTTGTTATTATTTACGTTAAAATAAGAGATTTTGATATGCTAAAATTATGAATCTTAATTGGTGGTGATTTATATTACAAGTAGGCATTTTGGTTTGTTGTTGTTTGTGTTGAAATTAGGGATTTGATTTGTGCTACAATTAAAAATATTAATTTATAGTATTTCTTATTTAAATTAGGGACTTTCATTTGTTATAATATAAGTATATTATAAATTTTATTTGTTGTGATTTGTGCTAAATTTAAATTTTTTGATTTGTATTAAAATTGAAAATTTTGATTTGTGGGGGTTTGTGATTTTGATTATGAATTTTTATTTTGATTTTAATTTTTTAAAACAGTCATGGAGAAATATTTGAAAAGAAAATCAAAATTGGAATCATCTCTTCCTCAAGAAGAAAATTATAATTATTTTTCCGCAAAACAACTTGATACATATATTATCGACATGCTCTCCAGTAATGAGTTATCAAGGTTGAATGGAATTGCCGATCTTGCTAAGAAAATGGTGGAGACTAGAAGAGACAAATTATATTCATTGGTGTATTTGCTCTTGACTTTAGCATTAATCTTGCCTGTTGCAACTGCTACTATTGAGAGAGTATTTTTAGTTATGAATATTGTGAAGAATCGGTTGCAGAACCGAATGGGTAATGAATGGATGAATGATAGCTTGGTTATCTACATTGAGAGAGATTTTTTATGGCATTGACAATGATACTATTATGGAAAGATTTCAAAAGATGAAAACTCGTCGGGGTCAATTGTAAAAGTTTAAAATTAAAAACTTTTTGTAATGAATATTAATTTTTAATATTTAATATTAGCTTGAAAAATTATTATTTATTATTATTGATTAGGGAAGAAAAATTTTGAGATTATAATTAATAAATGTCTCCTCTAAATTAAATTCCTGATTCTGCCGCTGAATGCACCCATTATGATGGCACGTAGAGTCACCAACTGATCTCCAAAAAAAAAAGAAAAGAAAAAAAAGAAGCATGAGAAGCTTAAAATAAAGTATGATATTTTTCCCCTTTCTACGAGTTTTTGTGTTTGTTTACATTTACATAGGAATAATTCATTTCTTCCAATCCAAATCATGCGTGACCTCTTTATTTTTATCAGCAAAAATAAATACAATATAATATAATATAATATTAATATACACTTGTTGAGTACAAAAAGCGTACAACCAATATAGGAAGGTCTACAACTATTGCATCAAATATAGAACGACATTCCATTAAATTAGAAAAATGCTTCCAGCCAAAAGCAGAGCACTAAACCAGGCGGCCATGGAAAGGCAGAAAAAAGAAAAAAAGAAAAAAAAAGAGTAGAAGTTGGTAAGTAACCATCAACAAAACAAAACCTTGATGCAAAATCGAAATTGAAATCACCAACTGTTTACAAAAACCTGAATGAAGCGTGAGATGAACAAAAATAATACGATTGCGAATTGGGCATTCATTATTAGTCAAATAATGCCAAAAACATTGCAACTCTAATACACATTTTACATATTCGGTTACACGTTTATATATTTTTATATACTTTTTACACGTGTATCAATATTAACCACTGTCCATTAGACGGTTGTTAGCATTTCTCAAAATAATAATAGCCAAGATGATATCAGATAATTTCTTATGTAGTATAATGTCGTAACCAAAAATGAATCGAATACACATCAATTCTTGAGCCTCATTGTTATCCGTTACATTTAAATGGGTATGGGGTTGAATCATTTTTTTTTTTAAATTTGTTCTTTCAATGCAAAGGGCGAAGGCAAAACAAAAAGAAATATTCTGTCTAAAAAAGAAACCTGCGATTTTTCATTTCCAAGACCTATTTCCACATTCTTATCCCGAAATAAGAAAATGAGTTTCCAAATGAATAATGTGGTAACCATTTAACTACTTTCCAACTGAGTTTTCCAGAGGTTATTAACATTATCCAATGCATAAAAACCAAAGATTCTTTATTCATCATAAAAAATCACCCCCTAAAATCTTCAACTTAATGCTGTTTAGCTCTAACAGTTAATATCTCCATCCAAACATCTCACAATATCATCAGTTGTGTAAAACCCAAGTTGTGTGTAGGATTATTTTATTAGATAGATTAGTAATTAAATTAATTTATATGGGCCATATATTAATATCAAAGAATTAGTTATGAGATAGCATTATATTTTGTATTACTTAGATGGGTAATTTTGTAACTTTGAGAAATTATGTTAATAAGCCCACTTGTTGTGGCTTAGGGTCTTGGGAAACAAACACAACAGAGGTCGGGAATTGCTCCATAGGCAGCAAGGGTTTGAGAAGGTAAAAGAAAAAGAAGAAAAGAAAAAGAGAAGAGAGGTTCAAGTGAGGCTGCAATAAGGATTGGAGGCAGCACTTTGGGTGATTTTGGGACACCCATTAGTTGAGGTAAAATCTGTTTTTACTGTTGATTATTAAGTTTATGTTGAGGAATTAAATAACCAATGCATTAAGGGGATTTGGAAGATCTATAGGTGCCTATTTAGGTTTTGAGAATTGGATGCAATGTGTAAGTGTAACTTTGGGTGGGTAATAGAAACAATGGAGTTTTGTATCATGGGTAAGGGTGTGTTTGGCTATAAGTTGGGTCGAATGATTTGATCACTTGGTTATTAAAGCAATTCATTAATCTAATATGGTGGAGTTTTTGTGGGTGTATGTAACACGTAAAAATATTAATTTATTTGAGGTATTATTTATTAGGTTTGTGTGATTGAAGTGGTGGAGCTGGTTGTTTAGAGTTGGTGTTGGAATATTATTTTTAAGCATTTGAGGTAAGTAACTCTCTATCACTGTTGGTTCATTTTTATTCCTACTAAATCATTTAAAATTATAAATATTTATTTATAACCTTCATGTTCTCTTAAAATAAAATATGGGTCAAGTATAAAACAATATCGAATATTATTATGAAAGTTATTTGAATATTTTGTGAAACTATTCTGAAAATTGTACCAAATGTTTATTCTGAAAATATTGAATATTTTATTTTAAAGTTGTGTATTGTTTGAATTTTTGAACATCACTCTAGTCTGACTATGATTTGGACCCTAGTCAATGGGGTTATTTATTGGCACAGAAATTAGTTTCTTTTGGGGTTTTACCACCGGTTTATGTGTGGTTCTGGGCCTTGTCACGGGCTAAGTGACCGTAGTCACCAAGACTTGGGTTTTGTGAAGCGCATCGTTGAACCATTGAATATCGAACCATAAATTTTGAACAACGAAACTTCGTCAAATTACCTAATTGTTTGTTCAATTAAAATGTATTGCTACACTGTTTATTTTCAGCTATGAAACCGTCTTACAAGATAATTGTTCATTTATTGAAAGGTAGCAAAAAAATATATTTATTGGTTATCGACTATTTTTTTTGGTATACTTGATCCAGCTAGTAGTGATGGTTGGTTTTTTACTGGGCTATCTAGCTTACTCTTATTTTATTTTTTTCAGATTCTGAGGAGTAGAGCTGCGCGGGGTTTTTACTTGTGGGAGTGCCGAGAGTAGGACTATGATTTAAGTACTTGGATTATTGTTTTGTTAATGGATTTTATTAGTGGACTTGGTGGACAATTTCATATGATAAGAATTATCAATTTTTATGAATTTTAGCATTATGATAATTAAGGATTTAATTGGAATATTTTACATTATTGGTTATGTATTGAATTCTTAGTCTTGCACGCTCACTTAAATGAGTGTGCGGCGTTTTCACAGAACTTGGGGTGTGACAAGTTGAATACTCTACAAGGTTCTTGAAAACTTCTCCCCAGAAATACACTCTGAATTTTACCAAATCAATGACTTCACCGAAAATAGGAGAAATTTTATTAAGACTAAATTATTTCCAAACCTTCCAAATACTCCACATTGTTGTATAAAAGATTGCCTACCGTTAAGCTTTGTCAACTCCTTTAAAGGAATTATACCCATCTAGCACCATAAGTTTTTAGAGTTTCCACGTGTCCCACTTGGCACCATATGCTTTTTCCAGTTTCCATGTGTCCACAGTTTTAGCAGCTAGAAAACATTTACTTACCAGGTGTTAGTATTGCAACAAAAAGTCTACAGTTTATTTGCCCTACTCTGTCCACATTGTTTTGCTGTGGTGAATCAGCAACATGACAAAAAACAAGCAAAGTGGACAATATGAGAAAGTTGCCACGTATCAACAAACAGTTAAAAGCCATGCAAAAGTGGACAAACTCTCTCATATGTGGCATACCGTAACCCTACTTTTCCCTCCTATAAATTACCACAAATCTCAGCCAAGAAGAAACAACTTTCTCACCACCCTACTTGATCATCTCTTTTCATCCATGGCTAACTCTGCTTTTCTCACTGTTAGCTTTTGCCTTCTTGTTCTGTGCAATAGCTGCCTAGCTGCTAGGCCAAGTAGACAGCTGCAGCAGCAACAGCAACAGTACCAGCAAGGCGAGTGCCGCATCCAAAACCTCAATCCTCTTGAACCCAATCGGCAAATCCAGCATGAGGCCGGTATCACTGAAATTTGGGACCAGAACAATGACCAGATGCAGTGCGCCGGTGTGGCCGCCACTCGCCATCAGATAGAGTCAAGAGGCCTCCTCTTGCCCTCTTTCAACAATGCTCCCATGCTAGTCTATGTTCTCCAAGGTTAAATTTGCATTCCCAAATACATATATTGATTGTCCAGGGACCAGCACCAGAAGACACATCGCATAAGGCCAGGAGATATCGTTGCCCTACCAGCCGGAGTGGCTCATTGGGCATACAACGGTGACGACGACCAACTTGTTCTGGTTGTCATACACGACACTAAAAACAATGACAACCAGCTTGATCAGAATCTCAGAGTAAGAAACCATCATTCATGACCCTATAGTCTTTTCTCTTATGACAATTCAACAAAATATACAACCCAAGAGCTCACAATAACTTGGTTGTATTTGAATGTACCAGAGATTCTTCCTTGCAGGCAACTCACGAGACCTACAACAAGGAAGCTTGCGCGAGCAAGAACAGATGGGCCAAAGTATTTTGCAAGCTTTTCATACCGATATTTTGGCTGAGGCTTTCAATGTGAACATGGAGACTGCGAGGCGGGTACAAAATGAGGATGATAAAAGAGGATTCATCGTTAGGGTCGAAAGGGAGCTTCAAGTAGCTAGGCCACGAAGGTCACAGGAGGAAGAGGAAGAAGAAAGAGAATATAGGAGCAATGGCTTGGAGGAGACCATTTGCACAATGAGGATTACAGAGAATATTGCTGACCCAGAAAGGGCAGATGTGTACACAGCTCAAGGTGGACGTATCAGCACCCTCAATAGCCACAACCTTCCCATTCTTAGAAACATCCAATTGAGTGCTGAGAGGGGAGTTCTCTACAAGGTAAGTGACATACTATAATTGCCCCAAATTTTCTTCACATTTTGAAAATGGCTTTAGTCCCTTTTGATTAATTAAAAGAACCATTAAAATGGTTAACCATTAAAATGGTTAACCATCTCACCTTTGTGTAGAATGGAATTTTTGCACCCCACTGGAACATAAATGCACACAGCATAATGTATGTGACTAGAGGAAGTGGTCGCATTCAAATCGTTGGAAACTCCAACTGGCCAGCATTTGATGGACAAGTACGTCAGGGGCAGCTATTGATTATTCCACAAAACTTCGCGGTTTTAAAACAAGCTGGGGACGAAGGCTTGGAATGGATTTCAGTGAAGACAAATGATAGAGCAATGATTAGCCCTCTCTCTGGAAGGACATCGGTTATTCGCGCAATTCCTGTGGACGTTTTGGCCAACGCCTATCAAATTTCTAAGGACGAAGCAATGAGGTTGAAGTATAACAGAGAAGAGTTGACTGTCCACACCCAGAGGTCTCACTCCCAGCAAAGGCCTTCTACTTGGGCCATTGTGTAATCTATCTTTAAGTGTTGTTAGATGCTTATGTTAAAAGGCTGGCTACGGTTTGTACGATATAATAAGACCAAATAAATGATACTTTCTAATAAATAATGCTTTCTATAAAATCTGGTTTTCCAAATCAGAATCTATAGTGACAAATTTTTATTATTTTTTAATAGTATTATGACATCTTGTTTTAGCATGAAAAAAAAATGATGCAATTGACTGAAACTTTGACAAATATTACTTCAAAATTACATTTTCAGCATCCGTTTGATTCTGATAAGATTTTGATAATTTATCGTAAAATTTTTCCAACGGTAAACTCCAGGAAAGGTTCTACGAGCAAATATAGAAGAAACTAGGTAGTTTTGATCAATGCTTGTCAACTTTTTAGGGAACAAAATAAGGAAGTTTAAGTATGTTAGAAAGGAGGCAACTATCCTTGTGAAGAGCTCTAGCTTCCAAGGAGGGGGCTTCTACTTGGGCCATTGTCTGAAAAAGCTGTTAGTTAGTTAAGATGGCATGAATAGGTTGGCATGAGGTAACTGTAAGAACAATCTTCTGTGTATATAAAATAATTAGAAATAAATTCAAACAAAATAAATAAATAACATACCGGATTTATTTATCGAACCGAATTAAAATTAAGACCAAGTCGAGTGTGTGACACTCTGTCCTTAAGACAGATTCGCCCCGCTACGGTGCTTACGGTTGAGTGGTGTCTATCTCCCAGGATACAATGATCTTTACAAAATTGTTGTAGCACACCAAACAAAATTATACGGCGAACCAAACCTTGCGTTCTATACTCTCTTAAATTTAATCTAAAACTAATATATGAAGAAATAAATGCAATAGAATAAAATAGACAGCAAAGAGACAAAAAACAGACTGATATTTTCCGGGGGTTTAGACTGCTGGAATATGGCCCTATATATAGACAAATCCAGCGGTCCAACAGGTGCAACCTGTTATAAACCGATTCTGTCCGTTTGCCAATCAACACTTTTATTCAAACTTTGAAAAAGTAACCGTTGGTCCAAGTATAAAAGTGTTGGTATATTTGTTTAATTACACTATTTCAAAATAGTACCGTTGGAGACCAAAGTCAAAGGAACTGATGGGATTTAAACAATTTGAATAATATATTCAAAAATGCTAAAGGTGGAAAAGATCTAAACATGTGGAATACTAATATTTAAACTATTTGAATAGTTTAATCATTTTTTAGGAAACCAAAAAATAAATTTACATTTAAATTAAAGTTCCACATTAATGTTAGACCCGAAAACGACGTCAACTTCCCATTCACTCATAAATGGTTTTGACGTTCCGTCTTCACCGTGTGACTTGCCACGCGGCAAGGAATACTTCACCTCTTCGGACCCACCCCAAAAGACGTTTGGGGCCCACTCAAATTTGGGCTAAAAAATATGTCTATATTAAACAATTTTTTCCAACAATCCCCCACATGAATGGAATTTGACGGAGAGAAAATGCAACAACATGATCTAATTACAGAGACACTATGAAATTGGAAATATTCTGCAAATAATAGGTAGCTTTTGGTTTTGAACCTTCCCTTGTGAAACACTATCGGATTTACTAGCTAACCAGTGAACATGATGTCTTGAACTGTTCAGCCGTTTGTGTAAACCAAGACAATAGAACTCACACAGTATATCCCCAGACACAGTTTAGTTCTCACTATTGTGTTCATTTTGGCCCTGAACAACCTGGTCTTCATGAGTGCTCTAGAGAATTGTAGCCCTTCACAAATCTCACAGAACCGGCCCAGTTCACACTCACATAGGTGATTCTTATGAAGAGTATCCTATCATACTCCACTAGGTTTACGTAGATATAAAAATCATTAAAAGTTTTACTTAACCTAAAACGCTGCAATCATCACTATTTCATCAAAGAAATGGGTAGGAGTTAGACTCCCCAGTGATCCTTCTGAGTCATTCACAACTCGGTTGTCCCTTTGAACCTAGATCTTGGGATCTCCAGTCAACTAGGTTGGGTTGCCGTGTGGTAACTCTTATTTAATAGGCTTTAGTCCCATTCCCCTCGATAAATTCTCAACTAACTCTCTTGCTAACCCTTTGGTTAGTGGATCCGCTATGTTGTCTTTAGACTTCACATAATCAATGGAAATAATTCCATTAGAGAGTAGTTGTCTTATGGTATTATGTCGACGACGAATATGTCGAGACTTACCGTTATACATATGACTCTGTGCCCTACCTATTGCAGATTGACTATCACAATGTATGCATATAGCAGGCACCGGTTTTGGCCATATTGGAATATCTTCAAGGAAGTGGCGAAGCCATTCTGCTTCTTTCCCTGCTTTGTCTAAAGCTATGAATTCAGATTCCATAGTAGACCTAGCAATACAAGTCTGTTTGGAAGATTTCTAGGATACAGCCGCCCCACCAAGAGTAAAGACATACCCACTGGTGGACTTCGAGTCTCTAGTATCCGATATCCAATTTGCATCACAGTATCCTTCAAGTACTGCTGGATATCTAGTATAATTCAGCCCAATATTACTAGTAAATCGGAGATATCTAAGAACCCTTATAATTGCTTTCCAGTGTTCTACTTCCGGATTACTCGTATATCTACTTAATTTACTTACTGCATAAGCTATATCTGGGTGAGTGCAGTTCATCAAGTACATTAAGCTTCCAATAATTTGGGCATACTCTAATTGAGAAATACTTTCCTGTACATTCTTAAAAAGATACAAATTAACATCTACAGGTGTTTTAGCAAGATGATCATCATCTTTGCTGAATTTGTCAAGTATTTTCTCAATTTAATGAGACTGTGACAAAGCATATCCTTCCGATGTTTTGGTAATTTTCATACCAAGAATTACATCAGCAATGCCCATGTCCTTCATGTCAAAATGTTTATTCAACATTTTCTTAGTAGTTTTAATCATATCATTATTACTACCAATGATGAGCATATCATCTACATAAAGACATACAATAACATAACCTTTGTCTGTGTTTTTAATATAAACACATTTGTCACACTCATTAATTTTAAATCCATTTGGCATCATTGCCTTGTCAAATTTTTCATGCCATTGCTTTGGCGCCTGTTTTAAACCATATAATGATTTAACCAATTTACACATTTTCTTTTCTTTTCCTGGAACAGAAAACCCTTCTGGTTGTTCCATGTAAATTTCTTCCTCGAACTCACCATTTAAGAAAGTGGTTTTTACATCCATTTGATGAATTTCTAAATTGTATAGAGATGCAATGGCAATTAGCATTCTAATGGATGTTATTCTAGTAACCGGTGAGTATGTGTCAAAGTAATCAAGACCTTCTTTTTGTCTAAAACCTTTGACCACAAGTCTTGCCTTGTATTTGTCAATTGATCCATCCGTTTTCAATTTTCTTTTGAAAATCCACTTGTACCCAAGAGGTTTACAACCTGGTGGCAAGTCCACTAATTCCCAAGTGTGATTTTGCAAGATGGATTCAACTTCACTGTTGACAGCTTCTTTCCATAAAGGAGTTTCAGGACTGGACATAGCCTCTTTAAAAGTTAAAGGCTCATTTTCTAACAAATATGTTAGAAAATCTGGACCAAAAGATTTTGAGGTTCTAGTACGTTTACTACGCCTAGGTTCATCTTCCTCATTTTGATCTAACTCTTGTTCTTGATCATGTTTTTGATCCTTACTAGTAATAGCATCATGAGATCTTTTATTATTACTAGTTTCCTATCCAGTCTTATTTGGAAATATATGTTCAAAGAATGATGCATTCCGAGACTCAATAATAGTATTTACATGCATTTCGGAATGTTCTGATTTATGAATCAAAAACCGATATGCACTACTATTCTTGGCATAACCAATGAAAATGCAATCAATGGTCTTAGGACCTATCTTAGTCTTTTTAGGACTAAGAATAGCCACTTTAGCCAAACACCCCCACACTTTTAAGTATTTCTAGGATGGTACTCTTCCATGCCACAATTCATAAGGTGTTTGATTTATTTTCTTTCGAGGTACTTTATTTAAAATATAATTAGCAGAAAGTATTGCTTCCCCCCACAAGTTCTGAGGTAATCCAGAACTTATTAACATGGCATTCATCATTTCTTTTAAAGTCCTATTTCTCCTTTCAGCAATTCCATTTTGCTGAGGTGAGTAAGGAGCAGTAGTTTGATGAATTATTCCATGTTCTTTACAAATTTCACCAAAAGGTGATTCATATTCACCACCTCTATCACTTCTAAGTTTCTTGATTTTCTTACCAAGTTGATTTTCAACTTCATTCTTATATTGAATGAAAGTTTCCAAAACTTCATCCTTGGTTCGAATTAAATAAACATAACTATATCTAGTACAGTCATCTATAAAAGTGATAAAATATTTTTTCCCACCTCTAGTTTGAATTGATTTAAAATCACAAATGTCACTATGAATTAATTCAAGTGGTTCCGTACTTCTTTCAATTGAATGAAAAGGAGTTTTAGATAATTTTGCCTCAACACAAATTTCACATTTATGATTTGGATCAATGTCAAATTTAGGTAAACATTTTATATTAATTAATCTACGCAAAGATCCATAATTAATATGTCCTAGTCTACCATGCCATAAATTTGAAGACTCAAGCAAGTAAGAAGAAGATGTAGTATTATTAATAACTGAGGGTACAACGGTCATTACATTTAACTTGAAAAGGCCATCAGACATGTAACCTTTTCCTACATACATCCCATTCTTAGTAAGTACAAATTTATTACTCTCAAATACTAGCCTAAACCCATTCTTACTCAACAAAGATCCGGAAACAAGATTCTTGCGAATGTTCGGTATATGCAGCACATTGTTGAGAGTGAGTTCCTTTCCAGATGTCATCTTAAGTACAATCTTTCCTTGTCCTTCAACTTTGGAAGTTGAGGAGTTGCCCATAAAGAGTTGTTCACCATTGTCCACTGTAGAATAAGATGTGAACATCTTTTTGTCGGCACAAATATGGTGAGTAGCACCAGTGTCCACCCACCATTCTTTAGGATTTCCGACAAGATTTGCCTCGAAAACAACTGCAGATAGATTGATGTCATCGACACCATTGGAAATATTGTCCACTTCAGTCATATGGGCTTAAGCAGGCTTCTTGCTTGTTCTTCTTTTGCTTTTGCCTTTGCTACGACAATCTTTGGCCCGATATCCCTCTTAGTCACAGATGTAACATTTGCCATTAAACTTGTACTTTTTATTTTCCCCCCCTTTAGAGCCTTGTGATGAACTTTCTCCAGAAGACTTTCGTTTCTTGGTTTTTGAAGCATGTTCCACCACATTTGCCTTAGACTCCATAGGAAGCTTACCAGCCTGCTTTTCAAAATTGCGGTTGTCCTCCTCAATTCTCAAACGCACAATTAACTCGTCCATAGAAATTTCTTTGCGCTTGTGTTTGAGGTAGTTCTTGAATTCCTTCCAGCCTTTTGGTAATTTTTCAATTAAGGCTGCAGCTTGGAAGGATTCACTGAGAGACATGCCTTCTGCGTGAATGTCATGCAGAATGAGTTGGAAATCTTGAGCTTGGCTGATCACAGTTTTTGAATCAACCATTACAAAATCTAAGAATCTGCCAACCACAAATTTCTTTGAGCCGGCATCTTCCGTTTTGTACTTTTTCTCCAACGATTCCCAAAGTTCTTTTGCTGTCTTGATTGGACTGTAGACGTTGTATAATGTGTTGTCAAGTCCGTTCAAGATGTAATTCTGGCAAAGGTAATCGGCATGTTTCCAAGCATCAATCGCAGCAACCACTTGCCGGTCGGTTTCATCCTCTTTCAGGATAGGAGCATCTTCACAGAGAAAGCGAGCCAGGTTCAGAGTTGTAAGATAGAACAACATTTTCTGTTGCCATCTTTTAAAGTCAGTTCCTGAGAACTTCTCTGGCTTTTCTCCATGATTTATTGGTACTGTTATCACAGGAGAGGGGGTTGGTGCAATTGCAGCCACCACGGTAGTACTTGTTTGGGCATTTGTTTCAGTAGCCATCAATTCTAATATATAAAACAAAATTATACTTAGAATTTACACTACATAGAAAATAAAACCAAATTCATAGAATTAAATTCTGTAAAAATAAAAGAAACAAGAATGTAACTTTTATTTTCCAATTAATTTGAAAATAAAATAAAAATTTTATTTAAACAAATTAATTCCACACAGAAAATAAAAGAAATAAAAACTATAACTTTTATTTTTCAATTACTTTGGAAATAAAATAAAATTTTATTTAACCAAAATAATTCCACACAGAAAATAAATTTTGTAAAAATAAAAGAAATAAGAATATAACTTTTATTTTTCAATTAATTTGGAAATAAAATAAAATTTTATTTAACCAAATTAATTTCACACAGAAACTTAAATTTCTTGTAACACTCCAATAATTAAAATACTGAAACAGAATTTTAATTAATGAAAACTCAGAAAATAAATTCTAAAAACCAAAATTAATTTTCTGACAAAATTCCACAAAAATATATTCTGAATTGTTAATGACACCAGTATCGTACTACTAGTTGTCAAAGAAAAGAGACAGTATATTACTACTATCTGTCAAATAGCATATAATCACTATTGTTTTTCCAACCAGAATATTATTTTGTAAATCCACAGAAAATAATTTTCTTAAAAGAAGAAAGAGAAAAGGAAACAAATGAAAAATTCTGTAAACAGAATAATTCGAATCTGTCTTAAGATTGTAAGAACAATCTTCTGTGTATATAAAATAACTAGAAATAAATTCAAACAAAATAAATAAATAACATACCGGATTTATTTATCAAACCGAATTAAAATTAAGACCAAGTCGAGTGTGTGACACTCTGTCCTTAAGACAGATTCGCCCCGCTACGGTGCTTACGGTTGAGTGGCGTCTATCTCCCAGGATACAATGATCTTCACAAAATTGTTGTAGCACACCAAACAAAATTGTACGGCGAACCAAACCTTGTGTTCTATACTCTCTTAAATTTAATCTAAAACTAATATATGAAGAAATAAATGCAATAGAACAGAATAGACAGCAAAGAGACAAAAAACAGACTGATATTTTCCGGGGGTTTAGACTGTTGGAATATGGCTCTACATATAGACAAATCCAGCGGTCCAACAGGTGCAACTTGTTATAAACCGATTCTGTCCGTTTGCCAATCAACACTTTTATTCAAACTTTGAAAAAGTAACCGTTGGTCCAAGTATAAAAGTGTTGGTATATTTGTTTAATTACACTATTTCAAAATAGTACCGTTGGAGACCAAAGTCAAAGGAACTGATGGGATTTAAACAATTTGAATAATATATTCAAAAATGCTAAAGGTGGAAAAGATCTAAACATGTGGAATACTAATATTTAAACTATTTGAATAGTTTAATCATTTTTTAGGAAACCACTTTAGGAAACCAAAAAATAAATTTACATTTAAATTAAAGTTCCATATTAATGTTAGACCCGAAAACGACGTCAACTTCCCATTCACTCATAAATGGTTTTGACGTTCCGTCTTCACCGTGTGACTTGCCACGCGACAAGGAACACTTCACCTCTTCGGACCCACCCCAAAAGACGTTTGGGGCCCACTCAAATTTGGACTAAAAAATATGTTTATATTAAACCATTTTTTCCAACAGTAACAAGACTAACAAGGCCAGATAAATAATGCTTTGCCAAACGTTTAATTTGTCAAATCCAAGTATATGGTGAAACCTTATTTCAGTAAGTTAAAATGTGATGCACTTTCATAGAGCTTAAAGAAAAATCTTTGAAATATCTTCTAATCTAGTGTCAAAAAATCTAGAAAAATATTTGTAGAAATTTCAAATATGTTCTATTTTACACATAATGCCCCATCACAAGTACTCACATTACAAGTTTTAAAACTGGGAATTGTTACACTATTTTAGGTAAAACTCAACCTCAAAAGCTAAATATTGAGATGAGTGTACCCTCATGCTCATACAATGCACATTGCTTTTGTATCTAGGTGATGTGGGACTTCACTCTCTAACTTGGTAGCACCTTCAGATGCAAGCTAGGGACACGTACCCTACCCACCATGGGTATTCGTCACCACTGTACTCAAAAGTTTAAGCTGTTGGCCTAGGAAATGGAATGGACTCAATAATGTATATCAAGTTTTCTAACACCCCGTCTCTCATGCAACATCATCTCCATTTATATGGAGATGCAAACATCTATACATAGAGAAAAAATAATGCAAACAAAAGAACAAAGAATGCGAATAGATAGACTTAACCCAAGATCTCTCACAAATTCAGCTTTGATACCATGTTACACGGTCTCAAGTAGGGCGGAAAACGAGCCGAGTCGAGCCGAACCGAGTTTTTGAATGTTCAAGCTCATTTATTAAGAATTAGTCGAGTTCAAGCTCGAGTTGAGCTCTAGTCGAGCTTCAAAAATCGAGCTCAAGCTCGGCTCGTCAAATATTTGTTGTACTCGAGCTCGCTCGATTACATAAACGAGCCGAATTCGAACTTGAGCTTGAAAAAAAATTAAATTTAAATTAATTTACTTATTAAGATAAAATATATATATACAAAATTATGAGTACAATATAGAATAATACTTATATTAATAATACATTTCAACAATCAAATATGTAAATTTACACAAATACCAAACATAAATAAAAAATAAAATAGATTATTGAAAATTTATCTAATATATTATTAAAAATAAATATTAATTCATTTATTTTTATGTTTACGAGCCTTTTCAAGCTGAGCTTAGGGCTATTCGAGCTTGGCTCTATTAATAAACGAGCTTAAAAATCGAGCTCAAGCTCATTTAGCTAGTAAACAAATCGAGCTCAAACGAGTTTTAAACGAGTCGAGCTTGAACTTTTCATGAACAACTCGATTCGTTTGTAACCCTAACCTCAAGAAAACTCAACCCAAACTAACTACGCTTATAATGCACATTACTTTTGTACCAGGCAACGTGAGATTTCGCTTCACATAAATAATGTATATTTAGCTAGTAATTGCTAAAGGTTTTCAGCTTCATCATTATAGTAGGCCGCTCCTATAAGCAAAAATAATCAAACACACCCAAGTGATATAGGGAATAACTAATAGGACAAACACAAATAAAGTTGGAATCAACATTTTATGATGGTTCTCGGATAATGAAAAAAATACTAAGAATGATTTGGATTTGCAAATGAAAAGGTTCAACCCAAGAGAATTGGACATCCCTGAAACATGGATACCTAAGATGCATGGACACGAATAAGGATACGAATACGAATATGAGTATAGACATAAGACACAATGATTTTGAAAAAATTAGGATACAGACACAACGAAAATATGGAAAAAATTATTTTTTATTAGCTACATGTATGGATATAAATTTAGGGCTCATAGATATAAGAGACATCAATGTATATACATGTGTATTTTTATTTTATTTTTCACTTTCTCCCTGTTTGTTTCTATATATTTTATTTTGATCCAAAATCAACTTTCTAAAATTATTTATAAAAATAAAAACACAACGGTGTTATGAAGCATGTCCAAACACATGACATGTGTTTGTGAGTGTCCCCAATGTGTCATACAATAAAATAATAATTAAAATTTAACACATCACGTGAACACACACGTTTGTGGTGTGTAGGTGTCCAATACATGTTAGACACAAACACAAGAGTCATTTTGAAGTTTTTGTGCTTCCTAGATGGATACATAGGCATTTGGCCAATAAAATCGCATTATTATTATTATTATTATTTTATTTATTTATTTATTTTGATAAATAACCAAACTTTATTAGAAAAGCATCAAGATGATGCAAAGAAATACAAAGCTGAAAGCCACGAAGGTGCACGGACTTAACAAATCAAATCCTCCACAAAATCTATAAAAACCAAAACATCAGGATTAACCGAACATGTCATTCAACTATATAAAACAATAAGGAGGCGTCTTTCTAACCAAGGCATCGGATGACAATGAGAGGCAAGCATCCACGCCTTCCGACGCCATCGCCCAACACGACCCCCAGCCCAACTTTGCAAAACTGCCTTAATGGAATTCGGCTGTACGCAAACCAAGCCAAAGGTTGCAACAACAAGCATCCAAAGACGAGAAACGACCGGACAATGAACCAACAAATGATCCACCGACTCCGTATCACCGCAGCACAAGCAACACCAATTGACCAAAATGTGGCCACGACGAATCAAATTATCCAAAGTCAAAATACGTCCCCACATGGCCGTCTACACAAAAAAGGCCATCTTGGACGGCGTACCTGACACCCAAACACATCGCCAAGGGAAAACAACAACCTCCTCATGAACAAACACATTATAAAATGAAGAAACAGAAAACTTTCCTTTAGCCCTAGGGCAATCCCACACCAAAGCATCCAACCCTAACCCCCCAACACGCAACTCATATAAAAAACCCAACAACGCTAACAGCTAGTCTTGCTTCCAATCCTGGACATTGCGATGCAAGTGCACATTCCAAACAGTCGAGTCCCCTCATCCAGACTGCACAACATCCACCGTCACCTCTGTATTAGCGGCAATTCAAAAAATCAAAGGGAACCACACTTCCTAAGACAAGTCACCACACCACCTATCCCGCCAAAACAGAACTCTATCCCCCATTCCAACCTTCAATTTAACGCTCCTCCAAAACTCCTACCAACCCAACCAAATCCCTTTCCATATTCCATGGCCATGTGATTGGACCACCCGCCCAGAACACCACCCTCCTCTCCCCTTACCTCACCTCACCAAACCAAATTTTGCTACCACCACCCTTCTCCAAAGATGGTCTCTCTCCGCTACAAAACGCCACAACCATTTTCCCAACAAAGCCATATTAAACATGACCAACCTCCGAATCGCCAGACCCTCATTGACCCTGGGACGACAAATCTGATCCCAAGCCACCAGATGATGAGAACCCTCCTCTCTATTGCCCTAATGGAAATCTCTCTGCAACTTCTCAATCCGCTTTGCCACTGACACTGGAATGACATGAACAGACATAAAGTAAGTTGGAATGTTGGATAAGACCCTTTTAATCAACGTGAGTCTATCACCTTTTGATAAATACTGCCGCTTCCACCTAGCCAATCGCCACAAAGCCCACCTCACTCTCCACACAACCCAGACTCCTAGCAACATCTATTCGACCCCGCCTGTGCTTGCCCACTGGATTAACAATGTTTTGGGCCTTGTTTGGGCCCAGATGTGTGACCTTGAATTCCCCTTTAAAGCCCATGCCCTTCCCCACCTAGACTTGAGGCCGATACCAAGAAACCCTAGATACATTATCTCCCAAATCTTTGCAAATATTCCTTCACCCCCAAGATCTTTGGGGATCCGTGATTTGGTCAGTGTGAGTCACACCCTATCCTTCCCAATCGAAGATCTGCCTCCGCCACAGATGGCGGCGCAACAGACTCCATCGTCGGCTTGTCCTCCACCCACATCGGTACCGAAAAATACCACGACCCCCATCGGATAGAAACTCGCGATGGTGTGTGCTCAGAAAACCTGACACACAGTCGAACAATGGCCAAATTCGTCAATGACTCATCAACTGCCACATTGTGAGAACCTGAATATAAAAAAAAAAAAAAATTTTTAAGTAAATAATTAAATAGTAATAATAATAATTTTACAATTTCAACTATTTTGATGGTAAATCCTAAAGTGCAAATTAAATATTTGGGGGATCTTTAATTAATTTTTAAACTATAAATAAATTTTTATGGAAGTCCACAAATTTTAAGACTATTGATAATAATCTTAATGATAGTAACAACAACAACAACAACAACAATAATAATAATAATAATAATAATAATAAACTGGTTAGTAAGGGGTCATTTTGAAAATTTATTATAGGTGGATAAAACCCTAATGGTGAGATATCAATCCTTTTCTTAACTACCCTAGTAGCAGCAATGAGATATAGAGAAACGGGAGAGGGAAAGAGACGGCTTTTGTGGTGTCTATTAGCAAGGTAATCTTCCTCACTATCTTCCTTTTTGTTCTTATTTTCTTTATTTAATTCCTTATGCCGTTGTGAGGGTTGTGTGGCTGGTCGGTTTTGGGATTATTTTATATAGATATACCTACATACATACTTATACTAATGTAACAATAGAGTTAATTGGGTAGTCAAATATATTACATGTGTATCTCGGTTGGTTTGTGCGTAAGAGTGGTGCATCTGTGGCAAAGAAATTGTTGGGCATGCAGGTGTGTGTTTTATTATTTCTTTATATTTAATTGGTGGTTTGGTTACGCTGTGAAGGAGTTAAAGAGAGAGGTATTAGTATTTAATAATGGATTTTCTTGTGTAAATGGGTTGCTGGGAAGTTTTGGGTTGCAATGGTGGATGGAAATTCTTGATCCTAAAAACATAAACTTTAAATTTTGAGGAATCATATCAAATGGAGGAATTTTGAACTGAAATTTTTACGGTAGATTAATTACATATTGAATTGCATATCTGAATTTTTTCATAATTTTTGGGAGTCAAAATCCATATAATCTGATGCGTTCAAATCTGTCCAGAAAACAGGTTTTAAACAGTAAATTTGGGAGTGTTGTTCTCTTTGGTTATAAATCCAAAAATTATCAAATCAGCGTGATTAGAACCGGTTACGAGTCTAGTTTCTTAAATTTTTGGCCTTGCATTGATTACTCATGTATATTAAGAGAACCGTCAATTTCTTTAAAGTACTGCAGAAAACAACCTGTTTGGATATAATAAATTGTAGATAATTATTTTGATAAGAAAATCAAGTGAAACCAATTGGGTTTGAAACTTAGGATTTATTAGTTGATATCTGGGGGGTTTTGGAATTTTTCGAATAGCGTGGAGTGGGTTTTGTAATTTTCAAAGTTAGCGAATAGATTGGGAATGTTTGTTTAAAATTCTGTTTTATCTTAAAGTTGCTTTTAATTAAGTTTCGATTTGAACCCATGTCTTGGGTGATTTTAGACCTTGAAGAACATGAATTTAGGTAATATTTAAGAGTAACGGTGAGTTGGGTTGAGATGTGTTAGTGCGCTATAAGTTTGAGGTTACTTAGTTCCTATTCTCTAGTATTTTTAAATTAGTAGTGACGTGTAGTTTTCATACTTGGTTTAGGGCACTAGTTGGACTTTCATACTCTATTCGAGGATTACATTATTTCGTTCCAGGTGAGTAGTTTCATGCTACATATTTTTATAAATGTACCCCTACCTTGAACTGTTGGAAAATTAAATTGTTGTTTCAGGACTAAACTATTTTGATAAATTATTATAGTATCAATGGAATCAAATTATTTCTGAAATATGTCTGAACTTGGCATACTGTAAACTATTTGTTTTAGTCTCATGTTTATAATGATGAACTACCATGTTTTGCGAAACTGATGTGTATTGATTATTGGGACCATATGTGTATTTAGTCTAGGGAAATTATTCCACTGTGTGTGGTGACTCTGGCTGCTAGGGAACAGATCCGAGTTGGGCCGCGATGACTCTAGTGCTCAACGATTGTAAGAAAAAAACCTTAAAAAAAAAAGCTAGGTGACCTTAAATTGGATCGTTTTTGAGAAAAGGCCCAGGTTGCCACCCTGAGGATGACTCTTAGTTCGGTATTGGATCCAACGGGGCTTATAGCCTTGAGAACTGTGTGGCATATTACTTGTTATTTTCTTGGTACCCAGAAAATTATTGGTGTTCATGTTGTAATCTATTTTAAGTGGAAAATGTCATTTATTATGTTCTTGAGAGACATGAGTATTTAACTGTTGAACTGTGGAACATTCTTTTTGAAACATATTGTCTTTACCAAACTGTATGCCAATCTAGTTTCTATGATATATATCTTATTTTGGAATTGAGCCATGTTTTCAAAACTGTATTTACTATCCATGTTGCTACTCAGTGAGCTATCAGCTGACTTAGTTTTTTTATCACTTACAGGTGTTAGAAGAACTTAGAGTGGACTTATGGCATACAGGGGACTCAATTGCATGGACCTCTAGGACATTCATTTATTTTGTTTTAGACTGTTATGTCAAGTTTGTGCATATTTATATTTATTTTTATTGAGGTTCATTTAGGATTATTTTAATATGTGGGTTGTTTATATCCCATAAGTTTGGATGGTATTGATTACGGTTGGTTTTTCCATTTACACTTATGGCATGACACTGGATTGAGTTTTGGTTATTTATTAATGGACTATTTTATAGTTATTCAATGTGTATGGATTCGTGTTTAGGCTTACATGTGCCTTGGGTTGAGTCCCTGTGGGCCACGGCTGGTCATGCCCGGATTTGGGGTGTGCCACACATAGCCACCACACTGCTCGCTGATTTGACGATAAATCTCCTCCCCACAAAGATGCAGAGGCAAACCCACCAGTCGAAGCCACACCCTTTTCACTGATGATGACGTCTGGCTCGAGGCACAAAGAGCCAAAGATGACCACCATTCTAAATCCAGATCACGACCACCAATGGTCCAACGTTGCCATAACAGCATCTCCGCCTCACTTCTTGTTGGCAGAATGAACAAGAAAGCCTGAGCGCCGAGAGGTTGCATGTCCACCTTCCCTGAAAGCTACCACCAGCGACTAACCCATTGAAAGATATCCGCGTAGCTGGTCCCTTTTCCACCCACCTCCCGAAGTTGACCAACTAGCGACCTGCCCAACCGACGGAACCAGTCTGCCTCCACTTTCGAGTGAACTACCTTTACCCCTCCAGACACATTGCGAATAGTTTGAACAACTGGTGCATCCTTCCTCTGTATACCACCAGAGTGCTTCACCCAGCTATCCCTTAACCCAAAACCTTCAATAACCAGAGCCACATCCCCCCCCCCCCCACCCACCCCCAAACTCGAACATTGGAAAAAAGATTTGTTCCCTCCGATTCCCTACCATCACCATTATTTGAATTGAAGAAGTACCTTTCTTTTCTCCTCGAACCTAAACTGCTACGTTGCGATTACCCCCGCAAAGTCGACCTATAAACTTGAGAATTTCTGGTGCCAATGAGGCCACCCGCAATTTAGCCACAATCTATCATGCTTCATGACCAATCAGCACTACCGCTCTTCTGAGCCCTTGACCCCTCTCCACAATTTCCATGCTACGACGCCCAATCGAATCGACCGATGACTCTACTAGTTCAAACGTCCGACCACCGAGGACAAGGATTCACCGGCGTAGTCCATCTTCTTTTGTCACATGTAACATTTAGACTTTCCTATAAAACCGCATAATTGGCCAAGATGATGAAAGGAAGAACTAATATTGTAAGATTACAGGCTAATAATGCCCAAAATAGAACAGGAAAAATAACAAGACTAAGGTGAGAATACTACTGTAAGATCTCAAAAATCTTAATATCATTTTTTACACTGCCAATTAATCTCTATTATATGATATGCTTTCGAAGCCTTCAGTTTATACTGGCTTCGTAAATGATCATTCTATAAACTCAAACAAAAGGAATATGGATATCTTTGTTTAACATATACATAGTTTTTAAGTATACACACACATACACAATTTAACATTCACCCATAAAACAAACATAAATTTTATGCTCTGTCCAGAAAATCTTTTAGATTTCAGTCATCAATTGTAGCATTACATAATTATTAACAATCAAATAGATTTCATTAATCAACATATTCATGTTTTCATCTCTCATCAAGTTAAAAACCCCAACATATATATAAGACAAAATTTGCTTTACTGGTTTAGCCTCGGAGCACTTTACCCTCTTATAGTTTAGAAATGGGCAGAAAACCTCCACCTAATTTTGGACTAAATTGCAACTCTAACCCATAATACCCCTCTAGTGTGTTGCCTGATTTATCTCTCTTTTATTAGTCTCATAATTTCTAACTTAAACAACATAATTTCCATCAAAAATTAATTCAATTAAATCACAAATTATCATTAAATTCCTAATTATTTATTCAGTTCTAACTTTTTAATCTAATTCAATATATTTTTTTTTATACAATCACATATATATCTTCATATTCATATACATATACATATACATCATTATATATTTATATATGACATATTGGAATCTAAATGATCTTCATACCAATAGACACATTGGAATGAATCATCAAGCATTTCAGGGTAACAAATATCATGAATATGAATTAAATCATGAATTAAACATCTTGAATATGGGTAACAAGCATTTCTGGGTAACCAACATCATGAATCAAACATCATGAATATTCATCAAACATCATGAATCATCAAGCATTAAATCATAAAAAGTTAATCAAGCCATGAATGAACAAATTTAAGGAACGATAGAGCCTCGGGGGGGGGGGGGGGGAGGGGGAGGAAAAAAATTGAGTGGGGTGGCGGCTATGATAGGAGAGGGGCGCAGAGGCAGCAGCGATTGGTCCGAGAGAAAAGAGTAGGTGGCAGCAATAGTCGAGAAGAGGAGAGGAGAGGAGAGGAGAGGAGGCGCGGCGATTGATGGGAAGAAGAGAGGCAATAGCGGAGATGGTTAGGGAGAGGGAAGGAAGCGGCAGTGATGATGGTCTAGAAGACGACAGTAACGACGGGTTTGGTGATTGAAGGTTAGGGTTTTTGGGTTTGGTAATTGAAGATGAAATCAGGCTTTGGTGATTGAAGATGACAGAAGGGTAGAAATGTCTTTTTTAAAATTTTTTTTTTAATTTATCTTAATTTGAAACGGAAAATAGACCCACTCTCGAACATGACGAGTGTATAAGGGAAATTTGGCCATAAGCCCTTCTTAGCTTCATTTTCTTATTAAAAGGATAGAAAAAAATTTAGTACTTTTAAAACCCTCTTATAATTATAAAATTCTATATAAATGACAAAATTTATTATTTGAATATTTTATTTGACCATTATACCTTCTCTTTCTTCCATTTCTTTTACAACTCTCTCTCTCTCTCTCTCTCTCTCTCTCTCTCTCTCTTCCAATTCTCCCTCTCTTTCTTCCATTTCTTTTACAACTCTCTCTCTCTCTCTCTCTCTTTTTTCACCAACTCAATGGTTGTTCATCATCTATCAGCGTCGTTCATCCTCACTGTCGGTTGACAACCACCATTTTTGCCGTTAAACCACCATCTTCTCAGATTTGATACCTACGAACTCATATTTGAAATCAATAACTTTAAATCAGAGATTAAAAAAAACTTAGATTTGATAGAAAAATAAGAAATCGAGATATTGCAATGAAAAATTAAGAGTTTTTTTGTTTGTTTGTTCGTTCATAGATCTAAAAGTAAAATTTGACTCTAGTTCGTTCATTTAATATGTACTCTGTTTTCGTAATAGTAAAATTTTACTCTGGTTAACAATATACTGATTTGCTTAATGACAGTAAAATTTTACTTTGAATCATAGTAAATTTTACTCTGATTCAGAGTAAAATTTTACTCTTTTTTTTTTTAAAAAAATTACAGAGTAAAATTTTACTTTGAATCAGAGTAAAATTTATTATAATTCAAAGTAAAATTTTACTCTGAAACAAGTTGCGATGATGGCTTTACAAGAGATTTTTGTGTCATGAACCAGAGTAAAATTTTACTGCTGAAATAACAGAGCATCATGAGAAGAAGAAAGAGAGATAGAGAGACAGAGTTCGAAAATAAAGATCAAGAGAAAAAGAAGAAGAAGAAGAAGAAGAAAAAGAAGAAGAAGAGAGAGAGAGAGAAAGCATAAATAGTGAGTGACACACACACACACTATAGTGATCCCGGTTTTCCCTTCATTGTTTAATTGTATTTCGGACTCGGTTCCGTGGATGTGTTGTTGTCTTATTCCCGTTTTCGTCCTTTACTCTTTGTATATGAGTCTTGGGTAGTGTTAGGCAGGTTTGAAACAGGTTGGTTGTGTTTGAAAACCAAGGGTTGATGTCCAGATTTTGGGCTTCACGCTCGAGTGGGGCTTTTGACGCTCGAGCGAACCTGTTTGTATATCAGTCCGAAAAACAGCTTTTTGGATCACTTTTTCGAGCCATTCTCTCTCTCTAACTTTTCGAAGCTTATGCATGATTATACTAGATTCATCTCATTAAGTAAGATACATGTACATCAATTAGATGGTGACTAATCATTGATGAATGCACCTATATATACATTGTATAGAAGACTAATGCTAATACATTGAATGTGATGGATTTATTATGAATGAATCTTAGAGATGCATTATGTATCTATTATGAATATGTAAGATACATTAATCTATCTAATGAATTCATTAATATAGAAGATGCATTATGTATCATGAATGTATGAGATACATTAATCTATTTAATGAAGTTCATTGAATGAATAACTTGATAGTTTCTCTCTCTAGACTACATCTTCTCTCTATAAATACATCTAGTTCTAGTGATCTTCTACCCTAGTTCCTTTGTATTAAGTGTGGAGCTTCCCTTGATCTTCGTTTTGATCCGAAAAATTGTGGGTTTGGAGCACATCCAAGTTTCTTCATCATCTTCTTTGAGTCTCTTCATTTGAGGTAGGGATAACTACTCATTTTTATGATCTTTGACATAAACTTTTGGTCATTTTGATTTAATGTTGGAGTTGAGTAATTTTGGGTGTTAGGGTTTCAAGATGTAAAAGAGGGGTTTTGTTATTATGACTCATTCATGTGTATTTTGGGTCTTAAAATGATGGTATTGATGATTAGTAATGATATTTGAGCCTTTGGGTCACTATTGGAAAAGGGGGGGAGAAAAGCCCTAATTTTTAATTTATTAATTTATATAATAATTTTTGGAAGTTATGGAAATATGAAATTGAGTTGGAAATAATGAAATTGGGTAGTTATGAGATGAAATGGTGTAGTTGGATTGATTAATCACTCACCTTTGAAATTGTTGAGAAATTATCTGTTTAATGCATTTATTATTTGTTTAGAAATAATTGTTTCGGGCTATCGGTGGAGGATGGTCTTGATTGTTATAGACACTGCATGATGATTAGGTGAATTAAAACTAATCGGTTGAATATGTCATTGAATATGACGGTTGGAATAATACATCAAATTTGTGTATTGATTGATCGTGTATATGATAATTGTTTATATACATTGTATTGTGTGGGAGGAGATAGGGGATGTATTCCACGGTTTGGGAGGAGATAGGAGATGGACTCCTAAACCGGATTTATTTGGGAGGAGATAGGGAATGGACTCCATTGATACAGCAAATCTGTGTATCATTTATGAAGTATGAAGTGTTTTAATATGAGTTGTTATCTCATGTGAATTATGAAGTATGGAAGTGTTTTATTATGAGTTTTAATCTCATTTAAATTGTTGATATTGGAAAGGATCATGGACATACCTGTCATGGATTTGGATTGTGCTGTATGTTGGTTTATATGAGTTAAACATTTATCAAATGCTAATGTTTTAGTTATTGCTCATATTATGTTTAGCATATCTCTCCTGGGCGTTGGCTCACCCTATATGGGACATCATTTTCAGGTGCAGGTGATATGCTACCTTTAAGGACGTAGCTTGGGAGGTTGTAGAAGCAGAAGGCTTACTTTTGTGATTATTTTGTGTGTTACATGTATATCAAGCCAAAGGCTTATTTTGTGTAAAGAGTTAGAACTCTATTTTTGTTGAACCCAAGTGTTGACTTGGAAAGTTGTAAGCCTGTAGGACATTTATTTTTGTTGTCAACATGTAATATCTCTTGTAAGAATACTCTGATGTTGGGAATATGATATCTCTTTCTTGTATCCTGAATGTATGATTATGGGTTTATTTTGAGGGCGTTACACACACAGCACGAACCATCAAAACCAAAGAAAGAGAGAGAGTGAAGGATCTTAGATTTGAGGTTTGCGAACCATCGCAAATCGTCATTTTCCGGTGACGACAATTGTGAATGATCTCAGATCTGAAGTTGTAGATCCAACAAATGATGGTGGTGATGAAGACGGTAGAGAAAGAGTTCCATAGTGAGCGGCAGTGGTGCCAATAGAGAGTAGCGATGGCACCGATGAAGAGAATAGTGATAAGTGTGAGATAGAGAAGAGAGATTGAGATGAGAGAGTGATTACAAGTTGATATACGCGCGCGCGTGCACACACACACACACACACACATATATAAAGGTATTATAGTCAAAGAAATAAGTTTTAAAATATTAGGGGGTTTTGAAAGGATGTATATAATTCTTGTCCTTTTGAAAGACAAGTTAGACATTAAGGGGTCTATCACCGAATCCGCCAAAGTATAACTGTTGTAGTTTAGTCCAAAATCACATGGGATTTTCTGTTTACTTCTAAATTATAAGGGGTAAAATGATCTGAGCCTAAATCATAAGGGGATAAAATGAATTTTGCCTATATATATAGAGAGAGGTTTATGTATATATAGGATTAATTACATTTTTAGTCCCTAAATTGTTATGTTACATTAATCACAAGAGAGTGTTTGGTCTAGCTTAAAAAGACCAACTTATAGATTTTAACTTTGAAAAAGTTAATTTAGATTGTTTGTTTTAGCTTTTGAATAATAACTTATGATTCTAACAGCCTTTTTGAAGTAGAAATAAGCTCCAAATCTGAAGCTGCTAGGAGGCAGCTTCGCAGGTTCAGCTTATGCAGAGGGGAAGGAGTATTACTTAAATATCCTTTATCTTTTCAATTATTTACTTTTCTGCCACTACAGAAAAATCAAAGAAGAACTTGCCCATTCTCGCGTCTTTCCCAGTAGCAGCATCCTCAGCTTCATCCTCACCGTCTCGCCGCTGGTGTGAGAATTTGCCCATCCCCTTCGCCTTTGCGTTCCAAGCCCACATCACACTTAACCCAAATATATATATATAATAAAAAATAAAAACACACATAACAATTCATATATATATAAAAAAAATCGATGATTGTGTACATATATATATATACACACACATAGAGAGAGGGGGAGAGAGAGACGTAAAGATAAAGAAAAGGAAAAAAAAACAAGTACTTTATGGTGGTGTTTGGAAAGTTTGTGTGTTGGGTTTTTTTTGATTTTTTCCACTAAAAGACAAACTTTTTGCAAAACCAAAAAAAATAAATCCAAACAAAATATCACATCCAACCCCATAATCATTTCACTTTTTCTCTCACAAACATCACATCCAATCACAAAAAAAACCCAACTATCTTCCCAAACACCAAAATTTTTTTCTCCAATAATATCCTACAACTAAAAAAACCTATATAAAAACTCACTTCCCAAACACCCACTATGTATATATATATATGAGAAAATAGAAAGAAAATTGAATGAATCAAGAGAGCTTCAAATCCAAGTAGATATTCTTACTCAACAAAAAAAAAAGAAAAAGAAAAAAAAAAGATAATTAATTACAAAAAGTAAAGACAAATTCACCTTACAACTTTAGACACTTAAATTTTCACGTGTCTTGATCACCTTGTGATTAATCAAGGAAAATAAATTTTCTTTGATTGGTCAAAATTTTCAAATGGGTATAGGTCTTACTAAAATTATGGATCTTAACCCATTTTAAATTATGGGTCACACCAAAAGAAATTATTTTGACAATTGGGTCAACCCAAAAGTGTGGGGCCCATGAAGATATTTTTATAAAAATTTAGTGGAATAATTCAAATTTAAATTTAAATGCACATCATGTCCATAAATCAAGAAGTAAATTACTTGTTTTTTGGAAATTGGAGTCAATTTTGGAGTTTTCAAAATTAATCCTCCCATCCTAAGCCTATAAATAGAGGCTCTCATTAGAGGGAAAGGAACATAGATTTTTTGGTTAATAGTCTTGCAAGCTCTTAAGAAATCTCGAGACTCTGCCAAATTCTTTTCTTAAAATTTTCTCTAAAATTCCTCAAACTCAAAAGAAAGGATTATCAAGCACTCCAAACTTGTGCCAATCCTTTCAAGTTACAAATACACATTTGGTCTCTCTTTTTAAGGAGATCATTTCAAGACTCGTTCGAGATCAAGCCGTTCAAGCCCTCGATCAAGCCTTTCTTCTCCGAGTTTCTTCATTCGAAGACTTAAAGAAATTCATCAACTTGTCTAGTTCAACAACAAGCTTCTACAGCTATTGGATTGCGACCCATTTCGGAGATCAAATCAGAGGATTTGTTCTTTTGTAATAGAGTAAACCACAGAGAATTGTAGTCATTTATTATAATCAAATAAAATTAATTATTTGTGCATTTATTTCGTGTCTTAATTGCAGCTACGAAATTTGTGTTTACAAATTTTGGCACGCCCAGTGGGACCTCTCTGCCTCTCATCTCCTGCTCTTAAAGCATCTTCCCGGAGTCTTGTTTGATCAAGCATAATGGCTTCAAAGAAAGTTCAAATTGCTCCAATCAATAAGAACGCCAACAAGAATGCCGTTGTCACGATCAGCAACAACAGCACTTCTAGGAGTCCGATCACCCGTAGCAAGACCAAGGCAACCATTGCTCTCGCCACTCACAGGGTCATACCGACCGCCAATGCAATAAAGCAAGCGCAATGGAAGTTTCACAAATCTATCACGGCATCCACGTCAGGGGCTATGCAAAAGGAAGTGAGGGGATCACAGAGGTCCACTTCTGTCTCAAAAGATTCTTTGCCAGAAGGTTTCTCTCCACACCCAACACCCGTAGCTTCTGATGCAAACTCAAGTACAGGCTCACATTCAGGATTATCTCCTAGTAGTCCTCGACGTTCAATTTCATCGAATCACTCAGATTT
Organism: Camellia granthamiana; assembly: GCA_036172215.1. NCBI lineage: Eukaryota > Viridiplantae > Streptophyta > Magnoliopsida > Ericales > Theaceae > Camellia > Camellia granthamiana. The sequence goes on along the minus strand of CM069911.1, from coordinate 62,065,985 downwards.
GTCTCGCTCGGTGGCTATGCAAGTCATAACCACTGGTAGCACTTCAGTGGAAGAATAATTGACAACCATGGCTCGTGCCATTAACAAGCTCACTAAAACTGTGAAAGAGAAAGATCTTCAGATTGCCACCTTAATGAACAAGTTAGAAGCATGAAATGCTGACGAGGCAAGTCAAGACAATTCTCATCCACCTGGCTTTACACCACAAGGCACATTTGTTGAGAAGGTAAACCCTACATCTAAGTCCAAGCAAGTTGTTGGTGAGGAAACTTGCCATACATCTGTTGCAAGGCAAGCGATTGGCACAAGTAGTCAACCAGTATCCATTGTTTATTTGTCTTTTCAACAACTCCAAGATATGATTGCAAATACCATCCGAGCACAATACAGTGGGCCCTCGCAAAGCGCTTTCATGTACTCCAAGCCTTACAGAAAGAGGATAGACATTCTTAGAATGCCTAGTGGATACCAACCTCCCAAGTTCCAACAGTTCGACGGAAAAGGTAATCCTAAACAACATGTCGCTCACTTTGTTAAAACTTGCAACAATGCCGGGACAGACGAATATCTACTTGTCAAATAGTTTGTTTGGTCACTCGAAGGAAATGCCTTTGATTGGTACACTGATTTGGAGGCCGAGTTAATCGATAGTTGGGAGCAAATAGAATGTGAATTCCTTAATCGTTTCTATAGCACCAGTCGTATGGTAAGCATGATGGAATTAACCAGTACCAAGCAATGGAAGGACGAGCCTGTGGTAGACTACATCAACCGTTGGCGTGCCCTAAGTCTAGATTGCAAAAACCGACTATTTAAGATTTCAGCTGTGGAGATGTGCATGCAAGGCATACATTGGGGACTCCTTTACATCCTTCAAGGGATAAAACCACGAACATTTGAAGAGTTCGCTATGCGTTTGCATGACATGGAAATTAGCATACCTAACCATGGTGGGAAAGACCTTCCCATTCTTGAATAAAGAAAAGATAACAAAGAAGTGAAAAAAGGAGGCAAGCCTTTCAAAGGTACCACCAAAGAAGTAATGGCGGTAACCACAGCTCCAATCAAGATTTCAACAAAGGATAAGAAGAAAGAACAAAGGAAGGAAACACGCCCATCTCTGAAGGAGCTACAAGAAAAGAAGTATCCTTTTCCTGACTCTGACGTACTAGGAATGTTAGAAGATTTACTTGACAAGAAAGTCATTTAACTCCCTGAGTGCAAACGTCTTGAAGAAATAAGTCATGTGAAGGATCCGAAGTACTGCCACTATCATCGGATAGTTAGTCATTCTATTGAAAAATGCTTCCTGTTAAAGGAATTGCTCGTGGACTTGGCCAGGAAGAACAAAATCCTTTTGGACCTTGATGAATTGGCATAATCCAACCATGCGACGGTTATTATAGGACCTCTAGATTCTCCATCTTCAAAATCCAAGACAGAAATGTCCCAATCTACAATTGCAACAGTGAAAGAAATTCCCAAAGTCATCTAGTTTGGTTCACTTGAACCTGTCATTATTCAAGTTCCAAATCAAGACATGCATGTCCATGACAGTTTTGAAGAAGTCTTAACTATTGGAAAAGATGAAAGTTGGACTCTTGTGACATGAAGGAAGTCACGAAGAAGCAAGTCTAAGACTCAACATTTTTCACTCAAGAAAGTAGAAGAAAAGAAGAACTCCCATCGACATTCCAAGAAGGAGGTAATGGACAAAAGGAAGAATGAAAAGAAGATGCAAGAAGAAGACAAACTTCCTGAAGAAAACTCGCGTACCCCAATCATCCTGCGAGACTTTTTCCCCATTAGTTATTTTGAAGATGACTTGGTCGAGGAGGTCTATATGGTTTCAACCATTGAAGCAGATGTTGAACAAGTTCACACCATGAAGGCGATGCCAGATAAGGAGGAAATTGATGTCCAGACAACCTTGAAAGAACTACCCCCACGTTTCAGTTTGCGTGAAGCATCTCAACTCCCTCGGTCTGTACAACTTGCACTTGTTCAAGTGTTAGAAGATCCTGGAAAATATGACTTTGTTGTTAATGAGCTAGACTATCCCAAGGTGAACTCTATCATTTCTATTCCTTGTTGCACCACAATCACCTTCACTGATGAAGACCTTCAACTAGGTTCCAAGCCACACAATCGCCTATTGTTTGTTTCTAGCTTTATTAGTGAACAAAAAGTTAACCGCATTCTTGTTGATGGAGGCTCAGCGGTAAACATCATGCCAAAGTTCACCATGAAGAAACTCAGAATTCCAATTGAAGAGTTAGCTCGAAGCCGTCTGGTTATTCAAGGTTTTAACCAAGGGGGGCAATGCGCGATTAGTATGATTCATTTGAATCTCACCATTGGAGAACTCACAGCCAACACTTTGTTTCATGTCATCGATACAAGAACGTCTTATAATTTGTTGCTTGGGCGACCTTGGGTCCATGGAAATGGCGTAGTTGCATCAACTCTCCATCAATGTTTTAAATTTGACCAAGGTGGAATAAAGACGGTGCTAACAGATGACAAGCCATTTACAAAAACGGAGGCACACTTCGCTGATGCAAAATTTTATCTAGATTCCAATGGGATACCTAAAGTTATTCCAGCTGAAATCCCTTCTGCAAGAAAAGAGAAAATGAATGAAGAAAGAAAGTTGTGTTGAACTTCTTAAGGGAAGACGTATCAAGTGAAAAAAAAGCACTTGAGTTCGCATCACCACAAAAATAGCTTTCATCCTCAAAAGGCCATGCAATGACAAAAGTCTTCAAGTATGTGTCGAAGTCTCAATGGCAAGAAGGGCAGTCGCCGTTTGAAGAAGTCACGACATTCGCAAAAGTTAAAGGAGACTTTGTTCATCCCGCAATAAAAGAAGATCTACAGATACTATGAGTAGATGCAACAATACCAATTCCGCATATGGGATTGTCAAGCCTAATCAAACCTGCGCTAAAGGGATTTGTTAGGTTTGTGCAAAATTCTATTGAACACGGCTCCTTACCTGAAAGATGAATAGAAGGGTTTGATCCACAAGCTTACAAGCTTCTAGCCAAGTCAGGTTATGACTTTACTGATCCCTCATCACTAGGAGAGTTAAGTCCTGAACTTACATGTGAGATAGTTCATGGTCTCAATGAAACTCAGAGAAAGTTAAGGCAACAAGGGTACAGGTTGAGCTCTTCAAAGACCGAACTCGAATTCATGCCAACTGAACCCATTCATATCTCTGCCAAGAGAAAATGGAAGAATGAAGACGCACAACATATCACTGTGGAGGAAGTGAAGGAAGACAAAGGTCCAAGCCTAACTCCTTGAGTCTCAGTGTTTGACCGCATTGAAGCTCCTACACCTCGAACCTCGGTTTTTAATAGGATAAGCACTGTTCATAAGACAGATGAAGGTACAACTTCTCAACCTTCAATTTTTAACAGATCAGGCACTACTAAGGAAGGGGATGAAAAACAAACTTCCTGGCCATGAAAGTTCATTTTTGCTCGACTTGGTGATATGAATACATCACCTAGAAAAGGCAAGAACAAGAGAAGCACAACAATAGTTGAGTTGAATTCTACAAAAGAGGACGATGAGACTCGAAGTTTGATTATTTCTCTCATGAAACACATGACGTCACATGAAGTTAGTGTTGAAGGTCCACTTAAGGTCAAAAAGCACACTATCATACTAACTGGAGAAATTAAGACTCAAGCGGAAAGTAAAAGAGAAGAAGAAGAAATTGAACATGTTGCTTCTCACCATGTAACAGTTGAAGAAGATTCTAGCTTAGATTCGGAGGATGATGATCTCTAAGAAGCTCCTCCATAACTTAAAGATGGGGGCAATCAACTGTTGACAAATTGAAGGAACTCAGAACTCCTGATGACCCTCGACCAATCTTTGTGGGAACACTCTTAACGCCTGAAGAAGAAAAGAAATTTTTTGAACTGCTTCTCAAATATAAAGATGTCTTCGCGTGGACGTACAAGGAGATGCCAAGTTTAAGTCCAAAAGTTGCTGTCTATCACCTTGGGATCAAACATGGTATACGACCAGTAAAGCAGGCTCATTGATGCATCAGACCTAAGCGCATCCTCAAAGTGGAAGAAGAAGTTAACAAGTTGATCGAAGTTGGATTCATATGTGAAGTAAAATATCCAACATGGATATCAAGTATAGTCTCGGTAGTCAAGAAGAATAGATAAATTAGAATATGTGTCGACTTTTGAAATTTGAATGAAGCATGTCCCGAGGATGACTTTCTGCTTCCTATTATGGAATAATGATAAATGTCTTTCATGGATGGGTGTTCAGGATATAACCAAATACGGATGGCACATGAGGATGAAGAGTTAACTGCATTTCGTACCACAAAAGGCATTTATTGTTATAAAGTGATGCCTTTTGGACTTAAGAATGCCGGTGCCACCTATCAACGTGCCATGCAAAAGATCTTCGATGACATGCTCCATAAATTTGTTGAGTGCTATGTTGATGATTTGGTGGTCAAAACTAAGAAAAGGGAAAATCACCTAGAGGACCTTCGTGCAGTCTTTAACTGGCTGAGAAAGTATGACTTGAAGATGAATCCACTCAAATGCGCATTTGGAATCACGTCTAGAAAATTCCTTGGCTTTATTGTTCGACATAGCGGCATTGAGGTTGATCAGTCCAAAATTGATGCTATACAAAAGATGTCACCACCAAAAAACTTGAAAGAACTTAGAAGCCTCCAAGGTCACTTGGCATATATCCGCAGATTCATTGCAAACTCGGCACGCCGTTGTCAACCTTTCAGTCAACTGATGAAAAACCTTTCAGTCAACTGATGAAAAAGGAGGCTCCATTTGTTTAGGATTAGGCATGTCAAAATGCTTTCGATGGTATTAAGAGATACCTGCTTCATCCACCAGTATTAGAAGCTCCTGTTTGGGGGAAACCGTTGATACTTTACATTGCGGCTCAAGAAAAGTCTCTTGGAGTGATGCTGGCCCAAAATAACAAAGAAAATAAAGAGCGAGCACTCTATTACTTGAGTCGCAGATTTACTGAAAATGAACTCAAGTATTCACCCATTGAGAAAATGTGTTTGGCGCTTGTTTTTGCCTCTCAAAAATTGAGACATTATTTCCAAGCCTATACAGTACATCCCATTGCAAAAGTCGACCCAATAAAGTATGTTATGTCTAAGCCTATCCTCTCAGGACGCTTAGCAAGGTGGTCTCTCATCTTTAATGAATTTGAGATAATTTATGTGCCAAGAAAAGCGCTGATCCTTGTAGACTTCTTGGCCGACCATTCTATCCCTACTGATTGGGAAATTTCTGAGAAATTCCCTGATGAAGATGTATTGTTCATAGAAGTTTTATAGCCTTGGATGATGTTCTTTCATGGGGTTACCGGGAAGGAAAAGGCAGGAGCAGGTGTCAGTTTTGTTTCATCACAGAAGCACATTTTTCCTTACTCATTTATTCTTGGCGAAAATTGCTCAAACAATGTTGCTGAGTACTAGGTCTTGATCATTGGTTTACAAATAGCAACAGAGCTAAAAATTGTTAACCTAGATGTCTATGGGGATTCTAAGTCAATAATTAATTAGCTCCGGGGGGATTATGAAGTCAAGAATGACAACTTAGTCCCATATTTCCAGTATGCAACTCATCTCATTGAAAAATTTGAGACTCGAACATGTTACAAGGAAAGAAAATCGCATGGCTAATGCACTTGCCAATCTAGCAACTACACTGGCATTGTTAGAAGGTGAACAAGTTAGTGTCCCTGTATGTCAGCGATGGGTATTGCCATAATTGTTGGAATGTCGCTTCGTAGAAACAAACGCAATTTCAGTACTAGCTATTGAAGTCGACGATTGAAGAATGCCAATTATAGACTACCTTGAACACGGGAAGCTTCCTGATGATTCTCGCCATAGAACTGAAATAAGAAGTCGAGCTCCTCGATTCATCTACTACAAGGAAACTTTATTCTGACGATCATTTGAAGGAATTTTTCTTCGTTGCCTAAGGGATGAAGAATCTTAACAAGCCATGGAAGAAGCCCATTCCGGGATATGTGGAGCGCATTAGTCTAGTCCTAAACTTCACTTTTGAGTAAAAAGGATGGGTTACTATTGGCCTACGATGGTTAAAGATTGCTTGGACCACTCAAGAAAGTGTCAACCTTGCCAGTTTCATGCAAACTTTATCTATCAACCACCAGGATCTTTACACTCAACAATTGCTTCTTGGCCATTTGATGCATGGGGTCTAGATGTAGTTGGCCCATTGACTAAGTCTTCTGCAGGCCACTTATACATCTTGGCTGCCACAGATTACTTCTCCAAGTGAGCTGAAGTTGTCTCACTTAAAGAAGTCAAGAAAGAAACTGTTGTTGACTTCATCAAAACTCACATTATTTATCAGTATGGTGTACCTCGCTACATCATCACTAATAACGGAAAGCCTTTCTACAACAGTCTAATGGACAAATTTTGTGAAAGATTTGGATTTAAGCAACGCAATTCCTCAATGTACACCTGCCAACGGACTAGAAGAGGTGTTTAACAAACTTTGGGTAACCTATTGAAAAAGGTAGTTGCTAAATCAAAGCGGGATTGGCATGAAAGAATTGGAGAAGAACTTTGGGCATACAATATGACACATTGTACCCCAACAAAAGCCACCCCATACTCCCTTGTGTATGGTGTTGAAGCTGTTCTGCCTTTGGAGCAACAGATTCCTTCATTAAGGATATCTATACAGGAAGGTCTCACTGATGATGAGAATACAAAACTACGTCTTGCTAAGTTAGAAGCATTGGATGAGAAGAGATTGGAAGCACAACAAAAACTTGAGTGTTACCAAGCTCGACTCTCCAGAGCTTTCAATAAGAAGGTTAGACCCTGGTCTTTTCAAGTTGGAGAATTGGTATTGGCTGTTCGATGACCTATCATCACCACCCACCGAATTGGCAACAAGTTCTTGTCCAAGTGGGATGGTCCATACGTGGTGATTGAAGTCTACACTAATGGAGCATACAAGATTGTTGATGAAGAAGGTATTAGAGTTGGCCCAATCAATGGCAAGCTCCTAAAGCGCTACTATCCATGAGAATGTAACGCTCCTAATCACATGAGCATAAACTGCATGATGTTTTTGGCCCATATGAAATAAAGTTGTTAAAAAAAAAAAATATTGTACTACTCCTGGCCCGCATGAGTATAAACTGTGAATGACTAAATAAATCAATAAACCAAATGTGTTGTACAATAAGAGTATTTTGCTTCGAACTATAATATTTATTTCATAAATAAATTGTTTGCTAAAGCAATTATTTTATAATGAAGTATTTGGTTTCGAGCTACATTTGATGAAAAAAATATATATATATATAAAAAAATGAAATAAAATAATAATAAATAAATAAATCATGGCAACCATGATAAACTTTGGATCTTGCCTTGTTCAACCTTCAAAAGCTGCTCCAACTTGTTGGTGACTTCAATATCCTCGCTTCTTATCACCTCAGCTACTTCTATTATAGCTTGTTCATCCCTTAAAGTGGAAACAATGGCTCGCCTTTGAACTGCTTCAGCTTCAGCAACACTAAGTGTAGTCTCTAGTTGTTGTGATTGTTCATCTAAATATTCCAACGCCTTTAACAATTCTTCATTCTTTGCTGCAAGGCTAACCAAATCAAACTTCAGCAAGTGAACCTACTCCACTCCTTCATTCTCATGAGCTAGAGCATGATTGACACGTTGAATGACCTCCGCTAAACCCTGATCCTGTAGCTTTGAAGCCATCTCTTGAGCAAACGCTGATTTCATAGAGATGTACGTAATAGCATTTTGTACATACTTCCTGATCTGGCTTTGCAATGGAGAATAGTCTACCTGAAGCTTTGAGAGCTCATCAGAAAGCTCTTGGAGCTTTGGGCCCAATGCTGGAACTTTTGAATAGGAGTTTTGCTCAATAAACCTTTAATATGGTTATCAAGTATTGAAGCTATTGAGCGACAAGCATTAAGGATCATGCTTCTTGTATCAATAGTAGAAGCCACAAAAGGTGAAACTTGACTCAGTGTAGGAGCAGCAGGTAAGGAACAAGTTTGGACAATTGGAGTTGGGTCCATTGAGAGACAACTCTTACGACCAATCACTAAATCAAAGGCTGATGGCCCATGAACTGATGCTTTATTATCTAAGAACTCATCAAGAAGTCTCATATCCTCATTGCTAGATGCCAAATCAAAGTCATCATTTGGCAACTGTCAAAACAAATTAAAGAGGAGTAAAAAAATAAAATTAAAAAATAAAATAAAATAGATTCTGTCATTACCAGTACAACATCGGTAGCAAATCGTTGAGAAGTGCTAGGAACACGGATAAAAAATGACTCCACGTCATTCAAAGTAGTGGTGTTCCTTCCAACGGTACCAGTGCCCGATTTTCTTCCTATGTGTCGCCAATTACGATCACTGTGACTATGGTCCCGTCTACTACTCCACCAAGAGTCCCATCAACACTCCCTCGAACCATTTCGTTGGTCCAGGAATTAGAATTTTGCTTAGCAATCGCATTTTTCTTCCCTTTAACCATCTCTTGATTTGGTGAAGCTATGCGTTTCCTCATTGGGATAGAATTTTCTTTGTTGGAGAAATAGCCTACATAAAGCTGGGACCACCACTCCAAATAAGCCTTGGTAGTGGAACGAGATGGAAAATCACAATGCGCTAGTAACCTCAATACAAAATGAGTGCCATCACGAACACAAGAATCCCAATGCTGAATAATGTTTTGTAAACTACCATCTCGAAGATCAACCTTAAGTTTACTAGGGATGGCTTGAATAAAACCAAATTGCCTGCTAAACCTATAAGGACTGTATGGCTTAATGACCATAGTGGACGAACTTCGCAAAGTCAAATAGCTCGAGCGGATACTAATGAAGTACTCTAAATCTGAGTGAGAAAGATGACCATCATCAACCAATTCCTTGGGATTGCCCTTGCTATACGCCAAATGGTGCAAGGTCATATCTTTGCAGGATTTAAATAAGTCATAGGCTTTTGACTCCTTAAAATGTTTGGCCATCCTTTCACTAGCATATCTCGTCATTCAGGGTTTCAGAGCAGAATCAATACTAAAGTGTGTGTTGAAATACTCTACTAACCAAGCATAAACATAATGGACAGGGAAGATGGTGTTGCACTTTCCAGGATCAGAAGAAAAAGCAATTCTATTAAGCCCTTTGTAGATGCTAGCAAGTACAAGAATGGTAAGGCTAAATGAACGACCACGAGCCATCATACTAGCAACCTTAAACACCCCAGGTCTAATCAAGTCACTATCCCCACGGGGTAGAACCAATTGACATGAAGTCTCACGAGCCCATTGCGCCAAATCAAAAGAACCATCAAGCAGCTCGAACTTCAAGCCCCAAGCACCAAGGAAAGGAGGGTGAATTGGAAGAGTTGTCCGCTCCTCAATAGCATCACTAGAGTCCTCAAGAATGGTCAAGTATCCCTTCTTGAAAGTCTTGAAGTACACCATCACTGAGTGACAAAGCCAAACAATTATTTAAAAAAAAAAAAAATGCACATGTTGTGGGGAGACATATATATGATCATGGCACGAGTCAAAATAATCACCTATAGCCGAATGGGTGGTGGTGGAAGTGTCTACTTCGCTAGCCTAACATCAAGGCGACTAGCTCAAGAGGCGCATTTCCCCACATAAGTCAAACTAATCGCCTATTGCCGAATGGGTGGTGATGGAAGTGTCTACTTCGCTAGCCCAACATCAAGGTGACTAGCTCGATAGGCGCATTCCCCTACATCAATCAAACTAATCACCTATGGCCGAATGGGTGGTGGTGGAAGTGTCTACTTCGCTAGCCCAACATCAAGGCAACTAGCTAGATAGGCGCATTCCCCCACATAAGTCAAACTAATCCCCTATGGTCGAATGGGTGGTGATGGAAATGTCTACTTTGCTAGGCCAACATCAAGGCGACTAGCTTGATAGGGGCATTCCCCCACATCAGTCAAACTAATCACCTATAGTTGAATAGGTGGTGGTGGAAGTGTCTACTTCGCTAGCCCAAAATCAAGGCGACTAGCTCGATAGGCGCATTCCCCCACATAAGTCAAACTAATCGCTTATGGCCGAATGGGTGGTGGTAGAAGTGTCTACTTCGCTAACCCAACATCAAGGCGACTAGCTCGATAGGCTCATTCCCCCACATCAGTCAAACTAATCACCTATGGCCAAATGGGTGGTGGTGGAAGTGTCTACTTCGCTAGCCCAACATCAAGGCAGCCAGCTTGATAGGCGCATTCCCCCACATAAGTCAAACTAATCCCCTATGGCTGAATGGGTGGTGGTAGAAGTGTCTACTTTGCTAGCCCAACATCAAGGCGACTAGCTTGATAGGTGTATTCTCCCATATAAGTCAAACTAATCACCTATGGTCGAATGGATGATGGTGGAAGTGTCTACTTCACTAGCCTAACATTTGGGCGGCTAGTTCGATAGGTGCATTCCCCCTCATAAGTCAAACTAATCGCCTATGGTTGAATGGGTGGTGATGGAATTGTCTACTTCACTGGCCTAATATCCAAGCAGCTAGCTCGATAGGTGCATCCCCCACATAAGTCAAAATAATCAATTATGGTGAAAGGGTAGAGAGATATATTACTCAATTATTCTTACAAACTCATTATTCTTATGGGCAATGATAAATTGCAATTTGCAAAGAAGGTTTTTTTTTAAAAAAAAAAAAAAAAACCGTCCAATGTCCTGATGCAAATAATTGAACTACATATATGTCATGACCCGAACTCGCCCCCATGGATTAAGGTCATAACCGACCAGTAATTAAGGGATTACCTATGGCCTCAAACCAGATTAGATATATTTCAACAGAGTTAAGGGGCCAAAACGGAAGCAAACTTAAAACTTTTGTCCATAGAGCTGTGCTTACATGGCACATCATAACATTTCACATATATTCATTAATAACCCACATCAAAGGAAGTTAACATATAAGCTTTGCACCCCAGGATCATTCAAGTCATAGTCAACCAAACCAAAAGCTTATATACAAAGGTGATCCAAAGTTTTCGCCAACATAGCAAAAATATAACAAAAGAACAAAAGGGCGAAAATAAGTCTCGTGCGTGAGACGTATGGGCTGACACCTCAAAACTTTGACTGTTTCTCACATACTTCACTGGGGCTAGGTTTGGACATCTCTTGGCTCAACTACAGACACATGAATTAGAGCGAGCGAAAGCCTAGTGAATAATATAAAATAAAGAAGATACATGAACGAAATTTGAAATAGATACATCGGACGACCTTGGGCCCAATTCATGTTTCTATCTAGTGTATCAAACGACTACAAATCTAGACGTATCAAATGGCCTCGGGCCCAATTCATTCGTATCAAACGGCCTTTGGCCCATTCATTCATATCAAACGGCCTTTGGCCCAATCATTCATGTCCGACGGCCTTTGGCTCAATCATTCATATCCAACGGCCTTTGGTCCAATCATTCATATCCAACGGCCTTTGGCCCAATCATTCATGTCCGACAGCCTTTGGCCCAATCATTCATGTCAAACGGCCTTTGGCCCAATCATTCACATCCAACGGCCTTTGGCCCAATCATTCACATCCAACGGCCTTTGGCCCAATTGTATGGCATAACAAATATTGTCCGCCTTTCAGATTAACAAGTTTACGAAACTCAAATAAGAGTAAATAATTGGACAAATAGCATACTTCAGAATGCCTTTATTAAGATATTACTCACAATGTTCTGTTGGTGGATTCGTCCTTGTGCTCAACCATACATGATATATAACACATATCGGGTCACAAACGATTCAATCCATTCTTAACTCATACATTCCCCTTAGGCTTCTTTCTTATCTTCTTAGTCCATTTACAATGCTCAATGTATGCTTAAGAGTGCTTAGGAGTGAAAGAGAATGGAAACAAAACATAGAATCATCTTTACAAAATTTCTGAACAGGGATCCCCGCTCGAGTGTGGTTTCCGCTGCTCGAGCGGACCCCTTTGGTCTGCAAAAGTACTGGTTGCCTCATTTTTACGCTCGAGCGTGACTTCGGACGCTTGAGCTGGAAGTCAAACTACGTGGCTGGCGCTCGAGCGTGACTTTCCCCGCTCGAGCGGACATCAATGTCTGCAAAAGTTCTAGAAACTAACATTTTACGTTCGAGCGGCGCTTTACCCGCTCGAGCGGACATGCAAAATTCTGGAATTTCCAGAATTGTTCTTGAAGCTCAAACTTAGTATTTGAAGGCCCAAAACTCTTGTTTTGGACACCAAAACATGGAAACACATCACATAACATGAGAATATAAGAATATGAGACCAAATTGTTCAAATTCATGATCTAATTTTCAAATTAATCATCATTTCTCTTATATGGTCAAAACTCATGTATTCAAACTTCATACAAGCCACATATCTCCATCAATCAAGCATGCATGCTAATTTTTAACTCCAATTCCATTTCAAATGGCACCAAGGGTGCTTGTAATCATAAAACTCAACAAAACCATGCTTGCATGTATGCTTCAATGCTCAATTTTTCATAATTGACATGTTACATGCTAGCTCATGCAAATTCATGGCAATTCTATGCATGCATGTGCATATAGACTTCAATCTCATCATGATCAATTCAATTCATGTTCTTGATTACCATTTAATCTTGAATTCACAAAATCACAACTCAAACTCATGAATTCACTCACCTAGGAGCCCCAATTCTTCCAAAATATAGTTAATTCTTGAGTTAAACTCCAAGATCTTCAAGCTTCTTGAGCAATTCTCCAACTTTAGCTCCCTCTCTCTCTAACCGGCACACACACTCTCTCTCTAGAGTGTAATCTCAGCAAAAATGAGTTCAAAAAGAGAAGAATTGAGTGTATATAAGCCTATTTATAGGCTTGGCTAATTAAATTGATTAAGGCTAAGTAATTGAGCTTAATTAATCATTCTGAATCTAATTATTTTGACCCGAATAAATTTTCAATTAAATCTCATCATAGGCTCTAAAAATTACGCCAATCACAATGGCGTAGTCAATTTCGGTTTCTGTGGCCGATAAGGCCTTCAATTTTCAGTTCATAATAGTAAGTTGAATAGATTTTCCTACAGTGAAGATAGAAAATCAAAACCACATATAATTATATAAATGGCACTCAAAATCATATTAAACACATAATCACAATCATAATTAAGATTAATTAGCATAATACGGAACATGGTTATCACAATATATATGTAGGCCATCAAGTCATAGGTCACTACAAGAAATGAGTGATTTAGAGACTAATATTCAAGGACCAATTGAATTTGGTCTCTAAAAAATAATTATTTAGGGACAAAATCAAAATTTAAAATAAAATTATAGAAATAGTCACTTTTAACATCCAATCTGATATGGATCTCAAAAATTCCCGTCGTTGATATTTATAAATTATTTACAGACAAAATAATTTGGTTGCTATATGGAATTGACTTTTTAGGGACCAAATGTTTCGTCCCAAACAAAAACAAAAGCAACTTAAAATGAACAGTGTTGCCCTAGTTTTGTGATTCTTATTTTTTATGGATGAATAATTTTACGATTGTCACTCGGCTCAAGAACTCCTCTCTCTCATCTCTTGGCTGAAGTTCAATGTGAGGAAATAGATGATGAAATCGATGTATCTGGTAGATCTTAAGCTACAATATGGTGGATCTATCAATTTCATTTTCCCAACACACACACACACACACACACACACACACACACACACACACACACACACATAAATCGATGGACTGATACTTCATCCTCTTCAAATTTTCTGTAGATTTCTACGAGTTTGAGGAAATCGATTGGTTGATTCACTCTCTCTCAAGGTATTTCTCGGCCCTACAAGCTGTATTGTTCGATGTGAGAAAATCGAAGACGAAATCAATGTATTTGGTATATCTATGATAGAGATCTTAACCTTCAATATAGTATATCTATCAATTTCATTTTCCCAACACACACACACACATATATATACGTCATGAAATCGATGGGTTAATTCTTCATCTTCTTCAATTTTTTTGCAGATTTCTACAAGTTTGAGGAAATCAATTGGTTGATTCACTCTCTATCAAGGTATTTCTTGGCCCTACAAGCTATATTGAGTTTTTAACAAAGATTGTAGCAATTTTGAACTTGCGTGAGTGCTGATGGATGCGCAGTAACAATATGAAAATTTAAGCTTTGTTTAGATAAATAGTAAACAAAATGGAGACCACGAGTGCAATGTAACGAAATTTTTACTAGATTTTTTTTTTGTTTTATTTTATTTTTAACATGATTTGAAATTCTTGATTTTGATTTTTTTTTTTTTTAAAGCCATTAGGAAGGACTAACTTGGGGTTTAGAGAATTTCTTTGACTTTTTTGTCACTTGAAATAGTTTAAGTGCATGTGTGATTGATGCTTAACTTGCAATTCTTGTACTTTCTTAGGCAAATACAGTGAAATAAACTTGTGTTTAGATTTTCTTTCTATTTTCAAAAGATAGTGTATTAAATGCTATTGCTTTTTCTTGTGATCATAATTTGGAATTCTTGTTCTTGATTAGGCAAATACATGACAAATTTGGTAAACTTGTGTTTAGATTTGCTTTCTATCAGCGTATTGAATGCTATTATTGCTATACTTTCTCTCTGGCTACCAGGTATTGAATTTATGTTAAAGCATAGTGGAAAAAGAATGACTTTAGTTGTTCTTTCCAAGAGAAATGTGTCTTCATTAACACTTACAAATCACAATATTAAGGCAAGCTGAAATCTCTCTCTTTGATTCCTCACTTTTGTCACTGTGTGCTTATTTGTATCCAAAAATACTAAAATAAGCAAAAAAAAAAATTGGACGCCTGAACATTTTGCTTATTTTTGTCTACCAAAGTTAGTTCTATGTGATGTGTGCATCTATTCAAAACTTAATGAAGTTAATGCCTCTCATCAGTTTCATTAGCAAACAAATTAGTTGGTTTATTTAGGCATCATTTGTTGGCGTGTTTTGGAAGAAAAATTTTCTACTTCCGAAAGCAAGATCTGGCTTGATTTTTGTCATAGGAGTTGAGAATCACACACTGCACATGTCCTACTCAGTGTTTCAAGCAATTTATGTATTTCTCAATTTATTAATATCCATATCTCATGCAGTATAGAAGAAAGCTATGGCAACCAAAAGGAGCGTTACACGTTTCAGCATCAAGTGCCAAGAAAATCCTGATAATGGGAGGGACTAGGTTTATTGGTGTGTTTTTGTCAAGACTTCTTGTAAAAGAAGGCCACCAGGTATGAACTCTTCTCTTTACATTTTAACATTTACATGTATTGATTTTCTTTTCCCAATTGTTTTAACTTTCTTAACTAGCTTTTCCACCTTATGGTGTGCACTTAAAATTGGGTTGACAAATTACTACACAAATTTATATTTGATGACGTCTTTGACTTTTTAATAAACAAATTTTATGTCATAATGCAGGTGACTCTGTTCACCAGAGGAAAAGCTCCCATCACCCAACAACTGCCCGGTGAATCAGAGAAGGATTGTGCTGATTTTTCTTCCAAGGTTATTAATTATGACGTATACACTGGAAAATTCTATTCCCCTTTTTGATCAGTTTCATATTTTTCTTTGTTGAGGAATGAAATATTGTATTCTAAGTATAGATCTTGCACTTGAAAGGAGACAGGAAGGACATTGAATTCGTGAAAGCTAGTCTCTCAGCCGAAGGCTTTGATGTTGTTTATGATATTAATGGTATGCATTGCAATTACTTTTTGCTCCTTATGCAATCCACACAATGTGTCCTATCTATGTGTTTAGTTTAGACTTGTTAATTATGTTCTAGTTTTTGTTATAAAATTTGGAGTGTTTATATTGTTTCAATTGTTCTAGTTAATTACTTTGATAGCCTTCTTAATATCATACATGGAGTTTGTGGTGTTACATTAATTGGGTATTGTCATTCTTGTCTTGTTCATCATCTATGGCTAGCATTTTACCTTTTAATCATTGTTCACTTTGTGGATTGAACTTTGTGATAAATTAAAGAACTTATCCATTAGGAGTAAAACTCATCAACTGTGAATCATGGTTTATCACTGGTAATATATTTAGTAAAACTCATCAACTATAACATTGTTGGAGCATTCTCAACATGTAGAATGCTGATTTCAGTTAAGTATTTTTAGATCTATGAGGTTACACAGTTTTAATAATACTTTGATAGGTGGGAATTTGTAGAAGTTTGAATTGCTTTCTTCTTGCAGGAACTCATAGATGTCGAAGGTGATGGAATGGCTGACATGGTATTTCGTTGTATTCAGGAAATGGACATTAATAATCGAATGATGGTATGTAGGTTATTTTGTAAGCAATAATTCTTGTAGTTTTTTATTTAAAAGCATTTAGTATTACCAATCTTAATAGTTATAACAATGACATATATATCCTACAACTTTGATGAAGATACACTTGTCTTGCTATATAGATTTTTTCTATATCATGTGACCACTTCATGCCTTGTACAATATACACTTTGTAATGTGTTTGAATTTATTTTCAAGTATTTTTAACCCCTAATTTGTTTTGTTTTTCGCAGCTCTACCAGCACATAGTTTTAAGTGGAGGGAGTATTATGTATCCTGGATTGCCTAGTCGGTAATAAATTTAAATCCTTTTTGCATGAATTAAAATCATTATGTTGCTTTCTTCCTGGTGATATGATGAAACCATATTAATTTTGGAATCAGCCCTTGCAAACCCACATGAAGAATATCGAAAAAGAGGTGTGGCGATACCTGTGTCAATTATGGGATGATAAGACGTACTAGGTAATGTTTTGAATTTTAAATATTAAAATTATTCCTTATAAAATAAATGCTGAAATTGATAACAGAAGTTGATACCTTTGCTTATGCTACAAATTAGATTTAATTATTGAACACACTTGTAATGCAGTTGCACACACTTGTGTTGAGGCTGCAGCTCTTGTGTAGGCTGCTTGTACTTGGGCTGTTGATAATGCTACACTTGTAATAGAAGTCAAATATTTTTTTTTTAAAAAAATTTTCTTTCAATTTGCCCCAAAAATCTAAACTTTTATTTGCTTCAAATGCCTTAGTTAAGTTCTTCAACGTTGATATCCATTTTTGGATTTCATCTACATCTCTTTTACATTTTTGAACTTTGTTTACAATTGTGATTATGATTATGTGTGCAGGATTTTCATCCTTTCTCTATGATATAGACGGTAATAAGCTTTTGTGGTCGTAGAACAACTAATTGTTTAGGGCATGTTGCTCTTGTAACTGAACTAGTGAAGAGGTGGTGCAAGAGAAAGACAAAGTTGAAGTTGTCAGAGTTCTAACTCATATAATGTTGAACTAATTTGATCTTGTTTTGGTATTTAACTCATATAATGAGCTATGTTGAAGTGAATTTGGATACTTAGAGTTTTGATTTTTGTAATTTGTTTTTTGTGTATACAAGAATAAATTTGATCTTGTGTGCAATATTTGATTTTGTTTTTTTTTTTTATATGTACAGAGATAGATTTGGGCTGTGATGTCAATTTGCAGTTATGAAATTGAATGTTTTCAAAATGTTATTTCAAACCTTTAGCGACCAAATATAATTGTTGTTAAAGAGGTCACTATTTTGCTTTTTGCGACCAAATATAATTGTTGTTATAAGTTCACTATTTTGTTTTTTGCGACCAAATGGAGACATTTTGTGACAAAGTATTAGCGACGAAATATTTTAGTTTTGCAAAATCAAACATATTATGACAATATAAAATTGGTCGCTAATTGTCATTTTTAGCGACATTTTCAAAAATTCGTCGCTAAAGACTTTTCTAGACGCACTTTTAGTGACTTTTTTAGTGACGAATTTAATTTTGTCACAAAAACTATTTAGAGACCAAAATAATGATTTTAGGGACCAAAATAATTGGTCGCCAAAAGTCTTACATGTTGTAGTGGGTATTGTGAAAAAAAAAAAAAAATGAAAAAAATGGTCCAGTGCACTGCTGCAAACAAGGCATAGGTATGGTACATAAGGATGGTGATGCACTTGTTGTGCAGACAAGCAGCCAACTATTAAAGAAGTCAAAAATTGTTCAATGCATGTGATGTATATGGCATAGGTATGGTACATAAGTTTGTGTTGTTCATGCTCACAGTATTATAATGAATATTATATATGCATATATACAAAATCTTACCTTGAGAGGTTCATGGTGACAGTCAGTCTCCAAGCTTATCAACGTGGCTTGAATTGAAGGATAGTGAGTAGCAACACAACGGTGCAAGGTCTAAAGGCACTTATCATCAATCAATTAAATAGGGAGCAGTGATGCCTATAGGCTGCGCACAAACCCTAGTCTGATTGTTGTTATTATTTCCATATGAGGAGAAAAGAGCTGTTCAATGCTCACTGGGAAAAAAAAAAAAATGCTGATCACTGCTCACGCCAAAAAAAAAAAAAAAAAAAATTTAAAATCCTCACCTCGTAAAAATGACCAATCTACTTCAAACCTCACCTTTGATGCTAGCAAGCAAGCATCAAACTAGAATCTTGAAGTGGGGGCAATTTGTAAGCACATAAATTTTCACGTGTCTTGATCACCGTCTAATTAATCAAGGAAAATAAATTTTCTTTGATTGGTCAAAATTAAGATGGTCAAAATTTTCAAATGGGTATGAGTCTTACTAAAATTATGGATCTTAATCCATTTTAAATTATGGGTCACACCAAAAGAAATTATTTTGACAATGGGGTCAACCCAAAAGTATGGGGCTCATGAAGATATTTTTATCAAAATTTTGTGGAATAATGAATGCAAATCATATCCATAAATCAAGAAGTAAATTGCTTGTTTATTGGAAATTGGAGTCAATTTTGGAGTTCCAAAATTAATCCTCCCCTCCTAAGCCTATAAATAAAGGCTCTCATTAGAGGGAAAGGAACACAGATTTTTTGGCTAATAGTCTTGCAATCTCCTAAGCAATCTCGAGACTCTGCCAAATTCCTTTCTTAAAATTTTCTCTAAAATTCCTCAAACTCGAAAGAAAGGATTATCAAGCACTCCAAACTTGTGTCAATCCTTTCAAGTTACAAATACACATTTGGTCTCTTTTTTCAAGGAGATCATTTCAAGACTTGTTCGAGATCAAGCCGTTCAAGCCCTCGATCATGCCTTTCTTCTCCGAGTTTCTCCATTCGAAGACTTGAAGAAATTCATCAACTTGTCTAGTTCAACAACAAGCTTCTATAGTCATTGGATTGCGACCCATTTTAGAGATCGAATCAGAGGATTTGTTCTTTTGTAATAGAGCAAACCACAGAAAATTATACCCATTTATTATAATCAAATAAAATTAATTATTTGTACATTTATTTCGTGTCTTAAGTGCAGCTACGAAATTTGTGTTTACAACAACTAATAGGGGTAAAAAAGATATTTATACAGCAAAAAGTTATTTCACAGCTTATTAAACAAACACTACTCAGTAACTTAAATCTACAATCTAACAGTTGTACGAAACAGATTAACAACTTATGATTAAAGCTACAATCTATAATTATTAAGTTATAAACTATAATCTGTTTTACCACCTGCACCAAACACCCATAGAGAAACCGAATCTAGGGGTATACTAAGGCCCTTTGGGAATTTAGCTATTTTAATTTATTTTTTAGTTATTTTAACCTAACTAAAAAAGTTATATTTGGAATGATAGTTGACTTTTTTTTTTTATAATTGATTTAACAGTTGTGAGAGAAAAAATAATAATTATAGTTTGGACGTTACATTTTGTTTATCAGCTATTTAGCCCCACACACACACACACAAAAACCATTAGCCAAACAGGGCCTAAATAATATCCTAGAAGAGACCTTCAATTCAATATGCCACAGATGAAATTCCTTTTTGAATCTTCTCCTTAATTTGATTGCTCTGTTTGAACTTTTTTGTTTTTTTACATCCATACGTAAGCCAACAACTGATGGGCACAAAACAAAATTAAAATTCTGGCAATAACCAACACATTCACATTCTAATATATCAACTTAAAAACTCCAACATATAGAGAGAGAGATATGAGAAAGAGAGGGACCAAGAAACTGGGGATATACAAAGTAGCCGTTGGCATGGGAGTTAGGTTTGGACTATTTTAACCACAACAAAAACAAAATAGATTTTTTAATTCCAAGCTAAAAGTTGTCACGTTCAAACCATAATCATTATATTTTTTTTCTCACAGAAGTCAAAAAAACAATAAAGTCCATCCCAAACGAGGCTATTTCAGCCCCAGGCCAAAATAGTTAAAATGTCGAAAAGCCAAAAAACCAATCCACATCCCTAATGAATCGAATGGTGGTGATGGTGGTTTTGAAACCCTAACCCTGAAACCAACTTTTAGGTATTAGAAAGTGAGAGGCTTTGCAACCGGACTTTTCCATAATCTTGAAGAAGAAATGCAAGTTGAGTAACAATGGAGGTGAAGCAAAAAGGAGTAGTAACAAACACTTGCTCCGTTTGTGTGCTTTTTTTTTTTTTTTGGCCCCGGGTGGGGGGGAGAGGAAGTAGCTCGGTTTGTTTGAACATACAATACTTTTTTTTTTTTTTCTTACTAGTAGAACAGACAAAAAAAAAAAAAAAAAACTACAAACATAGAAGGTGTAAGTAATTTTGTAGTGAGGTGCAATTGCACCCCCTTATATTTATGTAATTTTTTTTTCTATTCAATTGGTAACTAATTCTCTTTTTTATTTTTAAAGAAACTACGATTTAATTTCATTTTATAATAATATATTAATAATTTTTTTAGTGATTTTGTGGTGTGAGTGGAGGTGGTGGTAAGATGGGGATAAAGGTAATGGTGACCATCTTTATTAGTTTGGGAAAGCTACCAGTTTGGAGTTTTTAAAATTTTTAATTTGTATTTTTAATTTTTAATAATTTTTAAAAATATTTTAACTATTATTTTTTATTTTGTAGATCTACTTAATCTTTATATAAAAACTGCAATTTTGGAAGGTGGTTTGGCATTTGCAAATTCCGAACAAGAGAAAGATGTTTGTGTAAAGAGCATATTTGAATATCATTCCGTCACATGCGAGATTACACCAAAGACGGGTTCCTATTGAAGATAGGTGTGATCATTGTGATGATGTGAAGGAAACATTGGTCCATTGTCTTAGGAATTGTGAGGTGGCGCAAGAAGTATGGGCTTCGAGTTTGATTATGATGGTTGCGGATATTGGTGGTGGTAACGACTTCCAACAGTGGGCCTTTGAGGTTGAGAAGCCAGTTGATGAAGCAGGGTTTGGCTTATTATTTTCAATGTGTTGGGGTCTATGGGATGCCCAAAATCAAGCTATCTTCAATAAGGTCAGCCAAGTAGCAGAGGAGATTGTTCAGAAAGTCTGTAATCTCGTGCAAGAGTTTACTCAAACAAGAATTCGAGTGCAAGGTATTTAGTTATATGCTAATCCAGTGAAGTGGAGGTCGCTGACAAACGATGTGCTCAAAATTAATTTCGAAAGGACAATATTTTGAGAGCTAAAAGTTGTTGGGATTGGAATGATAGTTTGTGATACTTAGGGCCAGGTTATTGCATCTATGTCAGAGAAAATTCAGCATTGCGGGGAAGCAGATTGTGCGGAAGCTTATGCGGTGGCACAGGCGATTAAATTTGCAGCAGAATTGGGATTAGGATTAGTTCATCGGGAAGGGGATTCCTTGTTAGTTACCAAAGCTTTTCAAAGTGATGCTTTTGAGATGTTGGGACTATTTGTTACAGCTTTTGGGAGGTGATTATAGCTTATTTTGATTTGGGAGTCTGTGCCAGACTATTTGGTGCAGTTTCTGCTTATAGCTGAATAGGCAGAAATACCTTAAATAAACTTAAAAAAACTGATTATTTGAAAGCTGAGATAAGGGTGCTTTTACCTTCTGTCTTCTAATTTTCAACTTTTAACTTTAAAAAAGCTCCACCAAACAGGGCCGCCATCTTTTGGTCATATTCTCTAAGGAGCAATTTGTGCTAGTCTAAGATTTCAAAGCTTCTGCTGTTCCCATGTGCTGCAAAGTGAAAATAAAGCTACTCATGTGTTGGCCCATATCGCTCGTCTCTCGAATGCCCTGCGGGTGTGGAGGGACGAGATGCCTCCTGATTTATTTAGAGTTGTTCGGTCTGAGTTTGTTTGGTTTTTTTTTTTCATTTACCTAATAATAATAATAATAATAATAATCATAAGAAAGAAAGAAAGAAAGAAAGAAAGAAAATAAGGACTCTAAACACTATAAAAAAAATAAAAAATAAAAAACATTTTATAAATTTTAGAAAAAGTAAAAGACAATTTTGGAAGAAAAAAGGAAACAATTTTAGAAAAATAGAAAAAAAAAAAAAACAATTTTGGAAAAATTTAGGCAAAGCACCAATACATCCTAATTTTGGTAATATTAAACCATTAGGTCTTGGCTTTTTTTTTTGAAAGATTGATAAGTCCTATTTCAATTGTAAAGACTTTAGTAGCCATGGTTTGGGCGCTTAGGTTTCGACAAGTGAGGGTAAATGTGGGTTGGTGTTGATGTTCAATTTACGGAAAAGTCCAACAAGGAACTGTAGTGTTCTGTGCGATCAAATCCATAACGGTGAAGACGGTAGGGTTTGGATTTGGATTTCGGTGTTGCAGTGATTTTCGACGCGTGTTTGGCATGATTCTGATTTTGATTTGGTAATGTTTGATATTAATTTCCGAAATCGACGAGGGTTCACATTTGTAAACCCTAGTTGCCCAAATTAACATTTGATTACCTCTGTCCTGCGTAATACGTTGTGTTGATCAACATTTCATCGTTGCGTACATTTATCTAATAGTCAATACGACATCTACACATTGCCGTCGCAAAAGAACGTTGCCGAATAACATGGCTCCTGGTATGGATTTTTTGGGTACTTGATGTAGGGTTGGGTTTGTTTCCCGTTATAGATTTGGTAAAAATGTACCTGTTACTTTATGCTCCCTTTGCATTTGTTTGTTTTGATTGTGTGTATACGATGTAGTGATATTGGTGTTCGTAATGTACATTGTTGTTTGTTAATGTCAATGCGGAGATGGAGTTATGTTTGATTGTTGCTCTGGCTGTGACCAGTATTTCGTTTTTGTAGTGTGGTAATGTATATTGGTGTACTTGTTTGAGTAATCTAAACATGGGTGTTGGTTTGTTTTTTGTTATCTTGTTGTTGTGGGCCTGTCACTTGTTTGAAAATGTGGGTGAGGGACCCCAGATATCTTGGCATTTACAAATGTTGTTGGTTGCTAATTTTTTGGTTTGACCAACACTTGGTTCATGTGCTAAAAGTGATATGTGTAGTACGATATTATGCGTGATATGGTCTGTGGTCCCCTTTTTGGGTATGGTTTTGAATGAGTTAATTATGCTTGTCGTAATGTTAATATTAAGCGTTTCACTTCGGTGTATAACTTGGTTTGAACGTATTTGAAAGATGACCGTTGGTATGAGATGTATTGTCATTGAATTGGTAGAAGTGACGAATGGTTTGCGTGTGTTAGTGTTTTAATGGAACTAAGATCTGTGTATGGTTTTAAAGTGGGGGCCATTGTACGTTGTTTTTTTGCCAGGTAATGGCTTGTGTTTTGCAACGTGTAGGAGAAACATTTAGGGTTTTTCCAGATCATATTGAATATGTCTGTTGATTACAAGTTGATTTACAGCTTCAACATATAACATGTATGAAAACATTGATTTTGCAGAAGCAATGGGTGGAACAATATTATTCCAGATTCGTCAAACCACGGTTGGCATCTGGCAGTGATAAAATTCTGAATTTTGATGGGCCACTTGTTTCAGTCATTGACTACCCACAACAGAGTCCGGATACGTAAGTTGTGATATTATTTTGTAAATTTCTACATGAATTATGAAAGTGTGTAACTGATTGGTATTTAAAGAGGAATAAATTGCACGTTGTGCATTTTGATTGGAATTTTTTGATAGCAATACACTGTGTCAAACTTGGTTAATATACATATATGTTGTTCAACAATGTTTAGTTTTGGGGTTTGATTTGTGTTTAAATTATGTCCTAGTTTGGGCTTGTTCAGCGTGGTAGTAATGGTTTTGCATATCCGAAATGAAGTTTGCGAGCGCGATTGAATGTTGAAGTTTCATGTCTTGAACTCATAAAAAAAATTGAGTTGTAATGTGAGTTGATAGATGTTGTTATTGTAAATTAATTGAGGGTGCAATATTTGTTCGACATAGAATAGGATTATTAGTTTGTGAAATGTTGTCTTGGGTGATAGATTTTGTATTGATGCTATTGTTTTTGTTCTTAGTTTTTGTAAAACTGCATTAATCTCCAAATATTGAAAGTGTGTAGCTGATTGGTTGTTTCATTGTGATGTATCAAGATAGATTGTGCGATTTTTGTGTGTTACATTATCGAGCAGTATATAGAGGGTGGCGATATTGGTAGGACAATGGACGAGAAAACGCCGAACAAGCTACGTGCGGCAATAGTGAAGATGTTTTTGAATGACCCTATCAGAGGACTCCGTGCTTTAACACATTAATGACACTGTCCTGCCCCACCATCCCACTGCATTTTAATTTATGCACTTTGCCATTTAGAAAAAATTTTCGTTCGTCAAGTAGTTGGTGGACTTGCGTGTTGGACAGTTATTGTTTTTGACGTACCGCTTGTGTGTGTGGTATTTTCTGACTGTGTATTCAACACCATGATTTGGGGTTTGAATGTTATTTTTGTCGAATCATTTAAACTACATAATATGACAAATGTGTTAGTGTCGCTTCGAACATTTGGTGTGGTTTCACAGATTATGATGTCTGGTTTGTTTTGGCTGTTTGTTGATTGTTTATAGTATGGGTACGGTGACGTCATGGCAGTAACGGTAATATAGTAAATGGTACACGGCCTGCGACATTGTTGAAAGTTGATAGACACAATTAGCAGCAACATTGTATTGGTTGTAATACAATAATTTGATTCCATGCAAGTACTTGACAAACATGATGTGGACATAACTGTCAAATGGTTGGGGGTCGAAACCATCAGAAATTTGTTATACTAATATGCATGCACAACGTGCAAAAGTCAACATTTGGACATTGTGATCCCCCACCCGAAACAAGGATGTAAGGAAAGTAAACACTGGCACAATCATGATGTTGAACGAGTAAAATATTACATTTGGACATTGTGTGATTTTCGATGTAAATGGGTTGCATTGAAAATGTTGTATGAAATATGGCGTAACAACCAACAAAAATTAGATGGTGAAACATACAATGCAACAAAATTGTGAAAAAAATTTCAAACTGAATGAATATATTTATCTTACTAAACCAACTGTAATAAATAAATATATTGCGTTTCATAAACTTCCAATAATATAGAATCGTACGAATATGTCCCGCAAGAAGGTCGTGAAAAATAATATAGGGTTTAGTTATTATCTGATCAATGGGTAGGGATCAGAAATTAGGGGGAGGGGGAACGACGACCACGCTACATTGGTTCCTTGTATGTTTTCCTATTGTAGTGACCCATCTTGCCAGAATGGCCACACTGAATATGTTGAACAACCTCACCCTTCGATGGAAGTCTTTTTCGCTTGGGCCTACTGGGAGGACGCTTGTAAATAGGTGGCGCAATGAGATAGTCTGAGATAGTGAACTTGGGGTTTTCCACCGTGGGAATTAGGTGGATAAACCCCGCATACATTGCCCTATACTCCATCACTTTGTAAAACAATTTTATGTAATCGTAAATGTTGTCTCCACTATTTTGAAAAACAATAACTGCATGTGAACATGGGAAACCATTCAGTTGCCATTGGAAACAAGAACATGAGTGCCTGCCAATGTTGACCAAAATCGATAGGTGTGAACGGACCTCGAAAACATAGTCGTCCGACCGACTAACAATCGACGACCTGCTGTCTTTGAAGGCATAAACCAAAAAAATTTCCATTTTCAGGCATAGCTCGCCAACCCACCCGGTGGATTTGACTTTAAGCTTTGACATTTGTTCCATGATCTTTCCCCTAATTGCATCCACAAGTTGAGTAATGGGAAGGTGATGAGCTTTCCGAATCCAGTTATGAAAGGACTCAGCAATGTTAGACCATATCTCGCCGTACCTACGACCCCTGGGGGTGGAAAAAATGTAAATACGTTACGTTCATACTATACAACTGTTTGTGGACATTGCATAGTGTAAACGTGGGAAATTTTTTTTTACCTAAAGTACGCATTAGCCCAATGTTCAGGATCCAAATCTTTCAAAAAATTTCTAACCACCGCTGGGCTACACTGCTTCAAAATCTCAATTTTCTGATTGAAGGAATTCACTGTAGAGGTGTAAGCACATTCTCGTAACTTTCGCATGAGCCCAATTTTCTGATCAGCATTAACATATTTCATGCAGTCTCGAAGATTCATCTACAGATGTAACAAGCAGAATGCATGGTGTGCCGTTGGTAAGACGGTTCACATTGATTGTAACAACCTCGTATTACGGTCGGACACAAATGTTAAAGTCCTGAAACAATCTAAAACTTCAGAAAAATGATGTAAGAACCACTCCCAGTTACATGAGTTTTCAGAATCGACAATAGCAAATGCGACGGGGAATAATCCTGCAAAAGATGTATTAACGTAATGTATAAAGCCACAATAGTTTGTTCCAATTTGTAAGATAAAAAATAAGATCAAACAGAAATATATCCACATTTTGTGATATGTGACAATGGTGTAACACAACTATAAAACTTTACAATAGAACCATTACAAAAATATTCACCATGCCTTGGTTCCTATCCTTAGCGATTGTCGCGAGCAATGTCCCCTTGAACATACCCTTTGGAAATGTACCATCCAAAAATAAAAGCAGTCGGCAATTGTTGAACCCATCAATGTACGCACGAAAAGATATAAAATACCTCATGAACTGTCCAATTTGTTGATCGAAATCCAAATTAATATAACTATGTGGGTTGTTTTGCATAATAGCATTGCTATACCATCTAAGTTGGTCAAACGACATAGCATGATCACCAAATACTTCACTCCTCACTTTTTCCACCCCTAACCAAGCAACCAGTAACTAACATCTAACCCATATTCGTCTTTCATGTCAAAGACCATGTCTGTTGAGCGTGTGAGCGATTGTTCATGCACACGGCATGCGAAAACATCAGACACCAAATCTGACCCAGTTTGTGGGTTTCTATACATTCGTACAGCAGCCCCGTAAGAATGCACGCTATTGAACCTTTTCAAACACAAAATCACATTCAAAACAGACACCCTTGCATGAACCAACCATTCGCACCCAGCTGACGTTGTGAACTTACATAAAGTAGTGATGCGTACGAAGTCGTTTTCACGTACTTAAACGGAAACCCGCATTCAACAACATACTTGCAAAGAACCGTCCGGAATTCATGCGCACCACCCAAAAAATATTGCCCAGTGTAGCTCGGTTTTTTCGCGCCCCCCTTTCGGAAGGCGAATAAGCCCTATAGTATCAGACTCCTGCGGTTTTGAATCTGATCTCACAAGTGCAATGTGAAATAGATAAACACCAAAGAGTCCCAATCCGGCAAATCTTTTAGAAAATCGATTTTGAATCAAATGGCCAAAAATGGGCTGCTTTGCCAGATACAGAGTCGTCACCTAAATTTTTTTGGGAAATCTTGGAAACCCATGACTCGTGCCATAGGCCACGTGTCTGTTATCACCAAGATTGTCTCGGCTCGGGAACTTAGGTATGAGAGGGGAAGGCCATGAGTTGACCACCTCCGTGCGCCCGATCAAAGATTGGCCTATACTAATCATGATATGAATCTTATTTACATTATATGCTCTTATTCTGGTTTATTAGGCTAGCATTTACTATGTGATGCGCACACACACAAGTATAGACTAACTTGCAAGGATTGGAACATTTCGATTCATGTTTGTTTTGAAATTTGTTTCGAATATGTACCGCTTGAAAAAGTGATCGCAAAAAACATTTACTCAAATTATTTCAATTTAAGCAATTAGCCTTCATCCACATGTATTCAAGCAATTTATAGCACTTAAGCAATTAGCCTCATGGCAACATCAACATGCAATATGCTAAAGTGAGTAAAGGCTCACCTAGTACTCCAAGCCGAAAGAGAAATGAGTCAGAAAAATACATGATCCTAACTATGCAATATGACTAATGCAACGCATGCAATATGCAATTTACTAGGCGTGGCTACTAATATGGCATATGAATCAAGTTGATAGCATGCGGTCTAAGCACGTATTCAAAGAAGTATTTAAACTAACAATGCAAGTTAGAATGACGAACCGAGCCTCGGTGCATACCAAACAAGTGGATGCAAACATGAAGTATGCTAAACAAAACCTGATGTCCCTAAACTAACCATCATAAGCTAGTAAATAAAAGGGAGAAAAACGTGGGATTGGAAGACATACATGTTATTACAACATTTTGCCCTCTCGAAGGAGGGTCCGAATGAACTAACTAGCTAACTAATTAACTAATTAAAGCTAAGCTAATTAAGTAACTAGCTATTACAACAACAAATGAATAATTAGCTAAACTACTTAACTAATTATTAGAAATCAAATTAATTAATTAATTAACTAATCTAGCTAATTAAAATAATTGCAACAAATCAACTAATTAATTGAACTAATTAGTTACATGAATACAACATGAAAAGAGAGCTAATCTAGTTATTCTAATTACTCCACCTTGGGAAATAAGGAATGTTCATGCATGCACGGACTTTTCCACTCGAAAAAGCCACTATTTCTGCTGCTGGATGCTTCTGTTGCATAGTAGATCACTTGCACTGGTTTCCACCTCCACACCAACTCTGTTCTACCTCAGAAGAACACTACTTGATTTTGCATTAATGGCCGGCAGAGGGCCTGCCGTCCACTAATGATGGCCTGCCGGCCACAAAAGATGGCTTGCTGGCCACCAATCGGAGCCTGCTGGCCACTAATGATAAAACTTCCCTACTACAACAGAGGGCAAATAGAGCAGAGACAATGTATTCTCTAGGGTTTATTTACACAATTTACCTTTCCTTATCATTTGAACATCTCAAAGGAGTAGTAATCTTGATCCACAAACCATCAATCTATGCAATTTCATTGCATGATGGCTTATAGACCAAAGTGTGCAAGTTCAATAAATGCAATAAAATAAGACTCTCAAAACCATCTCCCTATCATGGAAGATCAAGAGAAGTAGTTGACAATGAATCTTGAACCGTTTTAATCACTAACGAGTATGAAACGACTTAAGACTCAAGGGTTCAATTAACGTCCGATTGAATCCAAACAAAGTTATTATCTTGCTCACTTTTAATTCCAAGTTTTAATTACTCCATTTTAGATTACCATCCATTCCTTAACCAATTAAGTCCAAAAGGTGAATTTAAGTCCTCTAATGGAAAGAAGGCTCAAACCAATAGTTGATTTGGGCATGAAAGAGACATTATACCATTGGTAATGAACCCCCAAAGGCATTAAACCATTAAGTATGACATCTCAATCTCATGCTTAAACAAACAAGTAATTTGAAACCACTTTCAAAGCAAAACAAAAGCCGAGAAATGAGGGAGGTTGCAGAGGTGATTAAGAGTGATCACAAGTATGGAAAGTCATAAATAAATGCAATCAACTCAAATAAGATGGTGTCTAATGCCTAAAACACCAAACTCATGAGGACAATTACACTACAAGTATGCAAAACAAAGCTCGAATGCAACAAACACTTAAAAACAATCCTCAAACAGTCCTAAAACATGTTGGAATTAAGACAAAAATAGCTAGATTAATAAGCTAAAACATGGATCATGCTAGACTAGTAAGAAAAACATAAGGGGGAAGGCTAACCCCTCCAATTTTGGACTTCAAATCATGATTTTAGCCACTGAAATAACTCTGAAAAATAGTGTTTAAAAGCTCAAAAAAAGATAGTGTAAAGGTGGGAAACACAAGGGTAAAGGCCTTGAGAGCAAGGTGTAAAGAAGGATGAACCACCCCTCAACCTTTATTGGCCTTAAAACCCAAGTTTCAGCCCAAAAATACAGAGTTTGTAAAGCACAAAAATAGTTGGAAAATAGCCAGAAAAAGAGTAAATACAACAAGTAAAGAGGCAAAGCCTTATACCTCTTGAAGAGGAGAACCAATTCCAAGCAATAAACCAAGGCAAACACACCCTCAAGAGCTCAAACAAGGCTCAAAGATACCTCAACTCAAAGATGGAGAGGTTTGGTTAAGAGTGTATAGGAAAAGGTTGAGAAATTTGCAAGAAAGAGAGAGAATTGTAGAAAGAGAGGAAAAATTTTGCTCCAAAATTTTTCTAACCTCAAAGCAAGAGGGGAGGCCCTCTATATATAGAAAACATGAATCTCCCTCATAAACATCCAGCCATACACATGGGAGCAGATGCATGCATCTATGCAAATAGCTGGCACAGTTGTCACAAAATATCTGCAAAACACATCGGTGGCCGGTAGGCCACATCAGTGGCCAGAAACCATGAGTAATGGCCGACAGGCCATAAAGGTGGCTGGCAGGCCACCAGAGGTTTCCGGCTTGAAGATCTCTGGGTTTGGTCCAAAAACAAGGTAACAAGGGTGTAAGATTTGAAAGGCTCAAAGCTGTGGCATTCCGCTGAAGACTTCGAGTACTTGACAAGCATATTCACTCATCATTGGGTGTGCAAGTGATGATGTCCAAGTCATAAGGGCCGTAAAAAATGGGGTGTCTACAGTTGTCCCTCTTTAACAGAACTTGGAGTCATGAAATGACGTGATTGAATGTCAAAGGCCAAAGACGACCTATTTTGACAAGGCCATAAGACTTGGACAAACAATCAAGTTAGAAATAAATGGTTGCGCCTGTAGGCTGCCTACGTATCCCTTTGCAAGGAATCAAACCAGTGTATTTCTGAGGCAAGATGCAAATGATATGCACAATGCAACTTTGAAAAGTTGGACTCACACGCTCTGCGAAGTTGGCAATTTTGAAAACTCATGATCATGCGAGATGATGCAATAAGTAATAATACAATGAGCAAGAGAACGAGATATGAACATATGAATGAGCAGCTTCAAGCTTAAAACCAACAAGTTCCATGCAAAAAGATCTAAAACACACTCTGACCACGCCAAAACACGAGACAATGAAAGAAAACACTACTCAGGATTGCATCTCACGCATCCCGAGAAACTAAAACGAAAACCACTTGAGGTCGTGTTTCACACATCCCAAGAAACAAGAAAAACTACTCAGACTAGCATTTCACGCGTCCCGAGATAAAAGAGAAATTGCTCGGGCCTGCACTTCACGCGTCCCGAGATAAAAGAGACTCAAGGTCACACTTCACGCTTCCTGAGAAATAGAAAAAATCGCTTGGACTCGCACTTTACGCATCTCGAGAAATAGAGGAAAGGAAATCACTCGGGGTCGCTTTTCATGCGTCCCGAGATAAAAGCCACTTAAGGTCGCGTTTCACGTGTCCTAAGATAAGAGAAAACTGCTCGGGCTCGTGTTTCATGCATCTTGAGATACAAGAGAAATCGCTCGAGCTCGCGCTTCATGCGTCCCGAGATAAAACAGAGAGGTATGCAATAGATGCACAAAATGAACAAATACGATAGATGCACAAAGTAAATGTGCGCGATAGATGCACAAAGTGAATGCGTGCGATAGATGCACAAAGTGAACGTGTGCGATAGATGCACAAAGTGAACGTGATTATAAATCAAGATAGTGAGAATGCATGTTCCATGCAAGATGGTCAACCGACGCATGATGTTAATTGAAAGCATGTTCTACGCAAGAAATAAAAGCATATTCTATGCATGAAGCAAGAGCGAAACAAGAGCATATTCTATGCATGATAGACAGCGTGTTCTACACACAAATGATAAATGATGCATGACACGCATGCAACATACGTTTATGTAAAAATGCATCTTTTATGCAATGGAGGAGAACAATAGCGTAATTTGACAAGACGAATAAAACTAAAATTTGGTGACGACCTCCGATTTACCTCTCGGAGATGTCGCAACATGTTCACAAAGGATACTCTTCGCTCATATTGGCAAGTGAGGAACACATCGTACGACAAAACACAGTTTTGAGCTCCCTTAGAAACAATCTGGACCCAACAATGAACCTTCCCTACACTTCTTGGGAAACAAAGACACAAAATAGCATCAGGACACAGAGGAAGGCCAGCAGCCACTCGCCAGCCACAAGGGGAGAGCGTCGGCCACCTGCTGGCCACTAAGTCAGATTGCCGACCACCCATGGTAGTTCAGGGCATTTTAGTCTTTCCGCACATAGGTCTTTAAATATAGACCAAGGCTCCTCATTTCCACACACCCACACTTCCGAAAAACCTCTCCCTCTCTCTCTAGGTGCTTCTTCTCTCTAGATTTGCGTTTTTTATGCGTTTTTGAACACCCCACGCAAACTTTTTTTTGTAAAACCCTCTTAGTTCTCTACATTTTCAACCGATCAGATTTTGATTTCGACACTTTTTCTCGGATTTCCACCATTTTAGGCTTGTTCCCCTTGAGTTTCTCTCGGGTTTGGTGAACTTTTCTGGGCTTTGACTTTTTCTCTCATTTTCTCTCTCCTAGGGTTGACTTTTTCCAAGTTTACCCTATTTTCTCCATTTTTCTTCACTTTTCACCTACTTTCAACCATTTTCTAGGTGGCGGATGAGATTCCACATGACGGGGCTGCTCCTGAGGTTCCATCTACATTTTCACCAGTTGCCGGGGTAAAGGAACCAATAGTTGCTGAGGCTGATGAGGTGGCTGAAGGCATTGAGATTGACCTTAAGGTAGAGTTTGAGCCCGAGTTTGAGCCAAAACCGCTACCATTGAGAGTACAGCCTTTTGATCCAGCAAGATATCATCCCTACACACACATCTTACCACCTGGAGGCATTAAGCGCTTTAGCGACTTTGCTCGCGGTGTACTGGAGGACCTTCTGTTGAGGGAGCCGGCCTTTCATCTTTCATCAAGCGCTACTGAGGTATGAACTCTATTTTCATTCATTCCTACCTTCCCTTTAACTGCATTTCTTGCACTGCCTTTCATCTGACTGTACTTTTATCACTGCCTGATTTGTTTCATCTGTTCTTTGCCACAGGGAGACGGTCGTGCCTATAGGGGGTACGGAGCTACGACAGTGAGAGATTGGTATGACGAGATCCTTACTGGAGTCTGTGACATTGTCGACGAGACTGGCTTTAGCCTCTTTTGCTCTAGCCTAACATGCATCATTGCGAGTCGTTCTCTTCTAGGAGCGCTAGTAGAGACGTGGTGGGACACCACTAACTCCTTCAACTTTTCTACTACCGGAGAGATGACGATGACTCCCTACGACTTTGCCATGATCACAGGCTTAGGAGTAGGGGGTATTCTGATCCCTTTCGACACCGACATGGAGGAGTAGAAGGCTGTCTGGATCGATCTGTTGGGAGTGCGCCCACCTCTGTATCAGCCAACTATGGTGAGGTACAGTTGGTTTGTTAAGTAATTCTAAGGGAGCGAGCCCGAGTCGTTGGAGGAGATAGAGCAGTATGCTCGGGGCTTCCTGATGTTTGTTCTCAATACCACCTTGTTTTCGAACAGGTAGAACACCATGGGCTTATATCTGTTGAGTGCCCTGGTGACCCTTCCTCAGGTACGCTTCTACGACTTAGACGGAGCTGGCCTCACCACCCTATATGGCTGCATGAGCTCTACCTCCCGCCTGAGGAGAGAGCGGATCAGAGGCTACTGGCGAGCCTGGGAGGTATGCATTTCAGTTCTCTCTTTGCACTTTACTCTTTCTACTTCATATTTTCTGCTTTATATCTGTTCAACACCTATGTTTTTTGCTTTGTACTTTCTGTATCTGTTCATGCTCTGTGCTTTCTGCTTTGCACTTTCTGCATCTGTTCATACTATGTACTTATCCCTGCACTTTCTACATCTGTTCATGCTGTGTTCTTATCCTTGTACTTTCTACATCTATTCATGCTGCTAATAACATCACTGCTCTTTTCTTGCAGCTATGGGTTCATGCGTACTTTCCAGCCCTTGCCCTAGAGCCCATAGAGGAGCTCCCTCTGATGGTCCCCTACTTGAGGTGATACGATAGTCGGTGTCAACGCCGGAGTCACGAGTCCTTTGCCTTCTTCCACTATTACTTTGACCCTGTGGCCGCCCACAAGTTAACCCAAAACAGTCATTTTTGCTTTACAGCTGTTCTGATTCATACTTTAGTAGCTAACAGCACCTAACAATCTGTTCACTTTTTGTTTGCAAATCCTGTAGCAGCCTTGGGCCATAATGCCAGCTAGGGTGGGGGACCGGTATACGGGAGCCTGGAGCATATTGCGCTTCCGGATTCTGCTAGAGGGCCAAGTCTGTCGGGCCTGGTTCTTGAACGAGAGATTCATTCTCCAGACTGTAGGCTTGCCGAATCTGATCATTTCGATGCCACCTTTGAAGTCTATGAGGTCAGCAAATAGCCTATCTGTTGGTGCAGTCACACAATTTATGGTGGGCTTGGATGTTGATATCTTCAGAGACGAGGGCGACTATGTGACCTTTATTCAGAGCCACCTTATACCACCTCTAACGGGTGCTCACGGAGGCAAGAGGACAGGGGCTCCTATGGCAGGCGAGGCGTCTCGGGCGACTAGGGCCCACGCTAGAGGGGCTCTCCCTGTTGAGCAGACTGTTCGTTGGCCAAAGCTTCCCACTACGCTCATATGCTGGAGGCCTACTAGGACTACTTATCAAATCCCAATTGAGCCGGCAGAGGCTGGACATGAGCTTGTCGGAGTTCGAGGCTCATCCCAGGTATGGACTACACTTTATCATTTGCACCCCACATTTCATTTCAGATATGTTTATCACATACATTGATCACCCAAATGCATTTGCAGGCATCTATAGAGTATACGGGGAGCTGTCTTGAGCTGGTGGCTTCTTTGATGGGTATGGTGTAGAGGAGGGAGATATTGCTTGGTCTCCACGGTATCCAGGTACTTTCCGTCGGTTTGTGTATTATGCTATCATATTTCCACTGATACATCAGCATTTTAACCGTAGTCTTTTCTAAACTGCACTGATACACTACATCGACACACTGTACTCACACACTGTATTTGATTTCTGCATATCACTTATTTTGCATACTATGCCTGTATCTGATATGTTGACAATTGTTTCTTTTAGATCCCATATCCGCCGATGACACCAGCGGCAGCAGCACCAGCACCAGCACCGGCAGCGCCTTCTCCAGCAGTAGGGAGGAGAGAGAGACAGGCCCCAGCTCCTAGCTGAGATGTGAGCCACAATCGAGGCAGAGGTAGGGGCACCCGAGGCCAGAGTAGCCCTTCAGAGCCTATCTTGAGCGATGACAATGCTGAGACTAGTAGCTCCGAGGAGGCAGTGAGTCAACATTTTGAGTCGTCCGAGAGTTGAGACGATGGTACTGGCTCAGGATCTGAGAGCGGAGGTGACGATGCTGCGGACTTTGAGGCAGAGAGTGGAGATGATACTGGCTCGGGTTTAGAGACTGATTTGGACAGTGGTGCCGAAGGAGATAGTGCCCCTGAGTCCTCCCCTCCAAGTAAGAGGACGAAGAGGGCCTCTCGGGCCTGAAATGACCGGCGCTGATTTTTTTATATTTTTTGCTTAGTTTCTTTTTGTTTGGTAGCATTAGCACATGTATAGCTTCAGATAGGTTTTATTTTGCTTTTGAAACTTGTACACCTCTTTTGTAAAAAACCATGTTCGGAATAAATCCTTGCAGTTTTTATGAAAAGTGTTGCTATTTTTGCATCATGAGCACCATATTTGCATGAAATAGACATGGAATTGAATTGGCCAATAGAGCACTTGATTGAAACAATGTTCTTAAATCGAGTAATGAGCTGACCAACAACCGAAATACAAAATACAAAATACAACTCGATAAGCAAAGCAAAAACAACTCAAATACAAATAAACAAACTTGCTAAAACAAAAAAGACTCAAAACAAGACCTTAAAAAAAATTCAAAAAACAAGACAAAACACAAGCTTCCAGCACTGCCCAGCACACAGGTGGACGGCAAGCTAGAAAAGAAGGCTGCCGGCCAGAGATGGGGGTTGCTGGCCAGAAGGGGTGGCCTGCCGGCCAGAGGAGGTGGCTGGCAGTGGCCTACCGGCCACCAATGTGAGCAACCTCCAGATTGTTGACAGTTAGCTTCCACTCTTAGCCTTATCTTCTACAAAAGGTTCAGTTTTGTGATTTCTCCTCCAGAACTTTATTTCAGCTACAATTTCCTCCACAAATGGAACCATTTTTTCTGGGATTCCATTACTTTAGACGGCACGAAAAAGGTAAATTTCTAGGGTTTCGGCATAAATGCAATTTTTTCGTTGAGCCGAACTTCGCTTTGTTTTCCATTCCTCCATGTCGCGGCCCGATACTGGGACCCAATTACACATGTCTTTCGCTTCGGGGGACAAGAAATATGCCCGACAATTGAAGAATTTCAGGCACTAATGGAATCCTAGCGCGATGAGGAAATCATGCCTCAGCCTCGTTTTGGCCACGCTTAAGCTTTGGGACAGATGTATGGACTCACTCTGCACGAGGCTCGATCTTTGGCCCACAATGGAGAGCTAGACATTCCTAGCTTAATTCATCAGTTCTTCGATATCGGTGACAGAGGCGACCTTCTCTGGCGAGGTTTCCGGCAACATGCCCTCTGTTTATGTATGCTTGCACATTTCCTTTTTGCCCCGAGTTTGGGCGGGTCCAGCATTCATTTGATTGAAGTGGCCCAAGGTTTGAAAGAAGGCAAGAATTGCATTGGTTTGGCACTAGCCGAGACTTTGATGGGCTTAGATGCCTTTCATTGACAAGAGACTACCAGATTCATGGGGAGTCCACTGCTTCTTCAGGTATTGTTTCCAATCTTTTCTCATATGTGTTTCTCACATCGCTTGGCACTCATGCTCTATTTTTCTCTCAAAGCTCTTTTCTTACTTTTTTCTCAACATACATCTCTCTATTCTTTAATCTCTCTTTTCTTTTATCCCTCCCCAGGTGTGGCTTATGGACAAGCTGAAGGTAGTGGACTCTTGTCTTGAGTACTCAGCTCGAGGTTATTTCTTCCGCCACCGACTAGTGGATTTCCCCAATGAGGGATGGTGGTGCCACTGGATGTGCAACAGGTCTGCTGCTGACATAGCTTGGCGTTGCCCTTGGCTTAACCTGACTGAGATGAGTTACATCATGGCTTGCAACCTAGCATATAGTTGATCGGCCTCACAAACGGATACCAAACTTGTAACTGATACATATGTTTCTGTACAATTTCACTGTAAAGCACATACCAGTTAAATGAGAGCGAAAACACCCCTTTGAGGGGGTAGGGATACCCTGTCCTAGTTTTTTTAGGAACTAGGGTTCACTATTTAAACAAAGCGATTTCACGCAATCCTGTATTCGGGTAAGCATCATGTCCTAGTTTTGAACAGTCTCTATGGCTTTCGACATGCAACAAGGCCAAATGGTCAAAAAGGTACCTCATCAAGACTACCTATATACCTCTCACACCTAACACCGAGAAGTGAAAGGAGGATCAAATGGTAAAGCGGTAGTCTAGATCCAAGGGTTGTGTTCCCATCATGGCAGAGCCCGTGACCGGTCAGCCTTTTAGTAAGCTTTTAGGCAAGCCTCCAGCAAACCATCCATAAATAACAGATAATAAACACAGTGACTTAAATGCACCAATGCAAATGCAATGCAAAGCACATATAAGTGTTGATAAAATTTCATATCACGAAGTTCGAGTCAAGTTCTCTAAATCCCCAACAGAGTCACCAGAAACTGTAGCTCGACTTTTTCGCACCCTCTTTCGGAAGACGAAATAAGCCCTACAGTATCGAACTCCCGCGGTTCTGAATCTGATTCCACAAGTGCAATGTGAAATAGATAAACACCAAAGAGTCCCAATCCGAAAAATCTTTTTGGAAAATTGATTTTGAATAAAAAATGTCAAAAATGGGCTGCTTTGCCAGATACAGAGTCGCCACCTAAATATTTGTTTTTGGAGAAATTTAGGAAACCCATGACTCGTGCCAAAGGCCACATGTCCGCCATCACCAAGATTGTATCGGCTCGAGAACTTAGGTACGAGAGGGGAAGGTCATGAATTGAGCACCCCCGCTCGCCCGATCAAAGATCTGCCTCTACTAATCATGATGTAAATCTTATTGACGTTATATGCTTTTGTTCTGACTATTAGGCTAACATTACTATGTGTTGTACACACACACAAGTATAGACTAAATTGCAAGAGTTGGAACATTTCAATTCATGTTTGTTTTGAAAATTGTTTCGAATATGTAACACTTGAAAAATTGATCACATATGAACATTACTCAAATTATTCCAATTCAAGCAACTAGCCTTCATCAATAGGCATTCAAGCAGTTTAGCACTTAAGCAATTAGCCTCATGGCAAGCATGCTAAACATGGCAACAATCACACACATGCGATATACTAAAGCAAGTAAAGGCTTACCTAGTACTCCAAGCCAAAAAGAAGATAAAGTTAGAAAGATGCATGATCCTAACTTATGCAATTATGACTAATGTAATACATGCAATATGCAATTAATAGGCTCGACTACTAATATGGAAAATGAAGCAATTTTGATAATATGTGGTCTAAGCACGTATTCAAAGAAGTATTTAAACTAACAATGCAAGTTAGAATGATGAACTGAGCCTCGGTGCATACAAGACAAGTGGATGCAAGCAAGGATTATGCTAAACAAAACATGATGTCCCTAAACTAACCATCATAAGCTAGTAAAGAAAAGGGAGAAAGGCGTGGGGTTAGAAGATATACACGTTATTACAAGTTTGCGCTCTCACGAAAGAGAGTTCAAATAAACTAACTAGCTAACTAATTAATGCTAAACAAATGAATAAATAGCTAAACTACTTGACTAATTACTACAAATCGAATTAATTAACTATTTTAGCAAACTAAAATAATTACAAGACAACATCAAACGACTAGTTAACTAACTAATTAATTACAACACTTTACAAAATTGACTAGCGACAACTAATTACTTACAACAAATATCTAAGCTAAATATTCAAACTTAAACAGGCTCGGTACGCGAGGAATGCTTATGCACATGCTCAGTTTCCACCTGAAAAGGCCACTGTTTTGCTTCCAGAAAGCCTCTCTTGCACAATAGAACACTTACACTTTTGTCCACTTCTAGAATGTCTCTGTTCTCCCCTAAAAACAAACTATTGGATTTTACAGAGGTGGCCAGCCGGCCAGAAGTGATGGCCTGCCGGCCATAAAAAGTGACCAACCGGCCACTGCTGCACAGTTCATCTTACTACAACAGAAAACAAATAGAGCATGCACAGGTATTCTCAAGGGTTTGTTTGCACAAATCACTGCTCCTTATCATAAACAAATCAAAGGAGTAGTAAGCTTGGTTCACAAACCATCAATGGAAGCAATTTCATTGGATGATGGCCTATGAACCAAAGTATGCAAGCTTAATAAATGCAATAAAACAAGACTGTCAAAACCTCCTCCCTATCATGAAAGATCAAGGGAAGTAGTTGACAATGAATCTTGAACCGTTTTCATCACTAATGAGTACAAAACGACTCAAGATTCATGGGTTCAATTAACATCCGATTGAACCCAAACAAGTGTTTATCTTGCATCATTTTAATCACCAATTTTATTACTTCATTTTAGATTACCATCCATTCTTTAATCAATTGTGTCCAAAGGGTGAATTTAAGTCCTCTAATGGAAAAAGGGCTCAAACCAAGTTATTTTAGGCGTGAAAGAGACATCATACCATTGGTAATAAACCCCCAAAGGGATTAAACCATTAAGCATGACATCTCAATCTCATGCTTAAACAAACAATGGATTTGAAACCACTTTCAAAGAAAAACAGAAGCCAAGAAAGGAGGGAGGTTGCAGAGATGATTAAGAGTGATCACAAGTATGGAAAGCATAAATAAACACTATCAACTCAAATAAGATGGTGTCTAAGGCCTAAAACACCAAACTCATGAGGACAATTACACTACAAGCATGCAAAACAAAACTCAAATGTAACAAAAACTTACAAACAGTCCTAAAACAGTCTAAAAATAACCCTAAAACATGCTAGAATTAAGACAAAAATAGCTAGATTAATAAGCTAAAATATGAAGCATGCTAGAGTAGTAAGCAAAAGACAAGAAGAAGAGGCTAACCCATCCAATTTTGGACTTCAAAACATGATTTTAGGTACTGAAATAGCTCTGAAAATCAACGTTCAAAAAAAGATAGTACAAAGGTGGAAAACATAAGGGTAAATGCCTTCAAAACAAGGTACAAAGAATGGTGGACCACCCCTCAACCTTTATTGACTTTAAAACCCAAGTTTCAACCCAAAAATATAGAGTTTTTACAACCCAAAAACAGTTGGAAAATAGCAAGAAAAAGAGAAGTTAAAGCAAGTAAAGAGACAAAGCTTTACAGCTCTTGAAGAGGAAATCAATTCCAAGCAATAAAACCAAGCAAACACACCCTCAACAGCTCCAACAAAGCTCAAAGACACCTCAGCTCAAATATGAAGAGGTTCGGTTTAGAGTGTATAGGCAAAGGTGAAGAGTGTATAGGCAAAGGTTGAGAAATTTGTAAGAGAGAGAGAGAGAGAGAGAGAGAGAGAGAGAGAGAGAGAGAAGTGTAGAGAGAGAGGAAAATTTTTGCTCCAAAATTTTTCTAACCTTAAAACATGAGAGGGAGGCCCTCTACATATAGAAAACATGAATTTCCCTCAAGAACATCCGACCATACACGTGGGAGTAGATACAAGCATCTGTGCAAATAGCTGGCATAGTTGGCACAAAATATCTGCAAAAGACATTAGTGGCCGGGCGGCCATCCCTGGTGGCCGGCAACCAAGAGTGATGGCTGGCAGCCCAAAGAGGTTGCCGGCAGGCCACCAGATGTTGCAGGCTTGAAAAGCTAGGGTTTTGGTCCAAAAACAAGGCAACAAAGGGGCAAGGTTTGAAAGGCTCAAAGCTATGGCGTTCCACTGAGGACTTCGAGCACTTGACAAGCATATAGACTCATCATTGGGTGTGTAAGCGATGACATCCAAGTCGTAAGGGCCATTGACCCTCTTTGACAGAACTTTGAGTCATGAAATGACGTGAGTGAATGTCAAAATCCAAAGACGACCCATTTTAACAAGGACAAAAGACTTGGACAAACAATCAAGAGAGAAATAAATGGTTGTGCCCGTAGGATGCCTACGTATCCCTTTGCAAGGAATCAAGCCAGTGTAGTTTTGGGGCAAGATGCAAATGATATGCATAAAAACTTTGAAAGCTGGACTCACACGCTTCGCGAAGTCGGATATTTCAAAAACTCATGATCATGCGAGATGATGCAATAAGCAATATCATGAAATAATAATATACGTACATATGGATGAGCAGCTTCAAGCTTAAAAGCAACATAGGTTCCATGAAAAAGGATATAAAACACACTCTGACCACACTAAAACAAGAGACGATGAAAGAAAACACCGCTCATGGTCGCGCCTTAGGCATCCTGAGAAACTGAGAAATGAAAACCGCTCGAGGTCGTGTTTCATACGTCCCAAGAAACAAGAAAGACCGCTCGGGCTCAGATTTCACGCATCTCGAGAAGCAAGACAAATCGCTTAGGCTCATGCCTCACGTGTCCCGAGAAACAAGAGGAACGAAAATCGCTCGGGATTGTATTTCACACATTCTGAGAAACAAGAAAAGCCGCTTGGGCTCGCGTTTTATGCGTCCCGAGATACTCTAATCACGCTGAAATCGTGAGAATAAGGGAAGAACTGCTCGGACTTGCGCTTCACGCGTCCTGAGATAAAACACACCCAGAGCCACACGTCATGCATACTGAGATACTCTAATCACGCTGAAATCGTGAGAAGAGAGAAAAACCACCTAGGCTCATGCTTTATACGTCTCTAGATAAAACATGCCCAGAGTCGTGCATCACGCATCTTGAGATACTCTAATCACGCTGAAATTGTGAGAAGAGGAGAAAAATCGCTCAGGCTCACGCTTCACACGTCCCGAGATAAAACAGGCCCAGAGTCGTGCGTCAGGCGTCTTGAGATATTCTAATTACGCTGAAATCGTGAAAAGATGAGAAAAATTGCTCAGGCTCACACTTCACGTGTGCCGAGATAAAACACGCCTAGAGCAGCGCATCACGTGTCCTGAGATATAAGAAAAAATGCTCAAGTTCGTGCTTCACGCGTCCCGAGATAAAATAGAGAGATATGTGATAGATGTACGAAAGTGATTGTGTGCGATAGACGCACAAAGTGAACAAAGATTACAAATTAATACAGTGACAACGCATGTTCCATGCAAGATAGACAACCGATGTATGATGTTAATTGAAGGCACGTTCTATGCAAGAAACAAAAACATATTCTATGTATGAAATAAGAGCATATTCCACGCAAAATTGATAGCGTATTCTACACACAAATAATAAATGATGTATGACGTACGTGCAGCATGCATATACGGGAAATGCATATTCTATGCAATGGAAAAGAACAAAAGCATAATATGACGAAATGAATAAAATGATATTCAGTGACAACCTCCGATTTACCTCTCGGAGATGTAGCAACATGTTCACAAAGGATACACCTCGTTCATGTTGGCAAGTGAGGAACATTGTGCACCAAAACACAGTTTTGAGCTCCCTTAGAAACAATCTGAACCCAATAGTGAACCTTCCCTACACTTCTTGGGAAATAAAGACACAAAACAGCATCAGAACACAGAAGAGGGCCACCAGCCACTTGCCGGCCACAAGGAGAGCCTATCGGCCACCTACCGGCCATCAAAAATCCTTGCCGGCCACCGATGGTAGTTCGGGGCATTTCGGTCCTTTTGCTCACGAGTCTTTAAATATAAGCCTCAAGGCTTCATTTCCTCACAGCCTTAGGTCCGTAATTGCTCTCCTTCTCTCTCTAGGTGCTTCTTCTCTCTAGATTTGCGCTTTTTATGCATTTTCCAACGCCTCACGCAAACTTTCTTTTCATAAAACCCTCTTAGTTCTCTTCACTTTGAACCGATTGAATTTTGATTTCGACGCTTTTTCTTGGGTTTTCACCACTTTAGGCTTGTTTTCCTCAAGTTTCTCTCGAGTTTTGTGAACTTTCCCGGGCTTTGACTTTTTCTCTCATTTCTCTCTCCTAGGGTTGACTTTTTCCAAGTTTACCCTCTTTTCTCCATTTTTGTTCACTTTTCACCTACTTTTCATCCATTTTCTAGATGGCAAATGAAATTCCACATGACGGGGCTCCTCCCGAGGTAGAGAGGCTAGTAGTTGCCTAGGCCGGCGAGGCGGCTGAGGGCATTGAGACCAACCTTGAGGCGGAGTTTGAGCTTGAGTTTGAGCCAGAGCCACTACCATTGAGAGTACGGCCTTTTGATCCAGCAAGATATCATCCCCGCACGCACATATTGCCACCCGGAGGCATTAGACGGCTCAGCGACTTTGCTTGTGGTGTACCAGAGGACCTCCTGTTGAGAAAGCCGGCCTCCCACCTTTCATCCAGCGCCACCGAGGTATGAACTCTATTTTCATGCATTCCTGCTTGTCTTTTCACTGCATTTCTTGCATTGCCTTTCATCTGACTGTACTTTTTCATTACTGCTTGATCTGATTCATCTGTTTTTTTC
The DNA here is from genome assembly GCA_036172215.1 of Camellia granthamiana. Taxonomy (NCBI): domain Eukaryota; kingdom Viridiplantae; phylum Streptophyta; class Magnoliopsida; order Ericales; family Theaceae; genus Camellia; species Camellia granthamiana. The sequence goes on along the minus strand of CM069911.1, from coordinate 62,021,987 downwards.
TACAGGGAGAGTCTCGTGCCTACAGGGGGTATGGAACCACGACAGCAAGAGATTAGTATGACGAGCTCCTTGCTGGAGTCCATGACATTGTTGGTGAGACCAACTTCAGCCTTTTCTACTCTGGCCTGACACGAGTCATTGCGAGTCGTCCTCTTCTAGGAGTGCTTATGGAAAGGTGGTGGGACACCACCAACTCCTCCCACTTCTCTACTACCGAGGAGATGATGATGACTCTTTACGACTTTGCCACGATCATAAGCTTAGGAGTAGGGGGTGATCCGATCCCCTTTGACACTGACATGGGGGAGTGGGAGGTTGCCTGGATCGAGCTATTGGGAGTGCGCCCACCTCTGTACCGGCCAGCCATGGTGAGGTACAGTTGGTTTGCTGAGCAATTCCGAGGGAGCGAGCCCAAGACATTAGAGGAGATGGAGCAGTATGCCAAAGGCTTCCTGATGTTTGTCCTCGGTACCACCTTGTTTTTGAACAAGTGGAACATCATGGGCTTATATCTGTTGAGCGCCCTGGTGACCCTTCCTTTGGTATGCTTCTGCGACTGGGGTGGAGTTGGGCTCGCCACCCTGTACAGCTATATGAGCTCTACCTCCTACCTGAGGGAAGAGCTGATCAAGGGCTACTGGCGAGCCTGGGAGGTATGCATTTTAGTTCCCTCTTTGTACTTTATGCTTTCTACTTTACATTTTCTGCTTCATATCTGCTCAACACCTGTGCTTTCTACTTTGCACTTTGCACTTTTTGCATCTGTTCAAACATTGTTGATCACATATCACTACATTTTCCTTATAGTTGTGGGTTTATGCATATTTTCCAGCCCTCGCCCCAGAGCCCATGGAAGAGCTCCCCCCGATGGTCCCTTACTCGAGACAATATGATGGCCAATGCCAGCGTCAGAGCCGCGAGTCCTTTGCATTCTTCCGCCACTACTTTAACATTATGGTCGCCCACGAGATAACCCAAAACACTGTCATTTTTGCTTTAAAACTATTCTAATTCACATTTTAGCAACTGATAGTAACTAACAATCTGTACACTCTCCGTTTGCAGATGATGTGGCAGCCTTGGGCCATGATGTCGGCTGGGGTCAGAGACTAGTATGTTGGGGCTTGGGCCACATCCCGATTTCGGATCCTGCTGGAGGGCCCAGTCTGTCAGGCCTGGTTCTTGAGCAAGAGATTCGTTCGCTAGACCATAGGCTTGCCGGATCCGATCGTTCCCATGCCATCTCCAGAGTCTATGAGGTTAGCAGATAGCCTTTCTGTCGATACAGTTACACAGTTCATGGTAGGCTTAGATACTGATTACTTCAGAGATGAGGGTGACTACGTGACCTTTATTTAAATCCACCTCATGCTACCTCTGACAGGTGCTCACGAAGGCAAGGGGGCGAGGGCTCCCGCGGCGAGAGAGGAGACTAAGGCGACTAGGGCCCCGTACTAGAGGGGCTCCCCCTGCAAAGCAGAGCACCCGTTGGCCAGAGCTTCCCATTATGCTCATATGCTGGAGGCCTACTGGGAGTGCTTATTAGATCTCGATCGAGCCGTCAGAGGCTGGACACGAGCTTGTCGGAGTTCGAGGCTCATCCTAGGTATGGACCATACTTTACCATTTGCATCCTGCATTTTCATTTCAGATATGTTCATTCCAGACATTGATCATCTAAATACATTTGCAGGCATCTATAGAGTATACGGGCGGCACTCTTAAGCTGATAACTTCTCTGATGGGCATGGTGTAGAGGAGGGAGATGCTACTTAGTTTCCATGACATCCAAGTAATTTCCTTCAGTTTGTGCTTCATGCTATCATATTTCCACTGATACACTGTCATTTCAACCGTAGTCTTTCCCAGATTGCAATGATACACTACATTGGCACACTGTACTCACACATTGCATCGACACACTGTACTCATATTGTATTTGATATACACACTGTAGTTGATATGTTGACAACTCTCTTTTTAGATCCCATCTGCACCGATGGCACCAGCGGCACTAGCGCCAACACTAGCAGTACCCCCTTCAGCAGCATGGAGGAGAGAGAGACAGGCTCCAACTTGTGGCTGAGATGCGAGATGCGATTAAGGCAAAGATAGGGGTGCCCGAGGCCATAGCAGTCCTTCAGAGCCTATCTTGAGCGATGACGATGCTGAGACCAGTGACTCCGAGGAGGCAGTGAGTCAGATTTTGAGTCATCCGAGAGTGGAGATGATGATACAAGCTCGGGGGCCGAGAGTGGAGGTGACGATGCGACAGGCTCTAAGGCAGAGAGCGGAGACGATACCGGCTCGGGGTTCAGAGTCTGATTCTGACAGCGGTGCCGATGGAGATAGTGCCCCTGAGTCTTTCCCTCTAAGGAAGAGGACGAAGAGGGCCTCTCGAGCTTGAGGCGACTGGTGCTGATTTTTGTACTTTTTCTTAGTTTCTTTTTGGTTGGTAGCATTAGCACATTGTATAGCTTTAGATAGGTTTTATTTTTATTTATTTATTTATTTATTTTTTTTGCTTTTGAAACTTGTACACCTTTTTTGTAAAAACCATGATCGAAATAAAATCTTGCAGTTTTTATGAAAAGTGTTGTTATTTTGCATCATGAGCACCATATTTGCATGAAATGGACATGAATTGAATTGGCCGATAGAACACTTGATTGAAACAATGTTCTTAATCGGGTAATGAGCTGACCAACAATCGAAATACAAAATACAAAATACAAAATACAAAATACAACTCGATAAACAAAGCAAAAACAACTCAAATACAAATAAACAAACAAGGTAAAACCAAAAAAACTCAAAACAAGACCTGAAAACACTCAAAGGTCAAAACAAAACACAAGCTTCCAGCACTGTCCAGCACACAGATGGATGGCAGGCTAGAAAAGGGAACTGACGGCCAGATGAGGAGGTTCCAGCCAAAGGGGGTGGCTTGCCGGCCACCAGTGTGAGAAACCTCCAGATTATTGACAGTTGGCTTCCATTCATAGCCTTATCTTCTATAAAAGGTTCAGTTTCGTGATTTCTCTTCAGAATCTCATTTAGTTGCAATTTCTTCCACAAATGGAGCCATTTTTTGTCGAAAAGCTCTCGGATTGGATAGTGACTTTAGACAGCACGGAAAAAGTAAATTTCTGGGGTTTCAGCATAAATGCACTTTTTTCGCTTAGCCGTACTCCACTTTGTTTTCCATTCCTTCATGCTGCGGCTCGATGCTGGGACCCGATTACACATGTCTTTCGCTTCGGGGAACAAGAAATATGCCCGATAATTGAAGAATTTCAAGCACTAATGGAATCTCGGTGCGATGAGGAAATCATGCCTCAGCCCCGTTTTGGCCATGCCTAAGCTTTGGGATGGATGTGTGGGCTCACTCTACACAAGGCTCGATCTTTGGCCCACAACGGAAAGCTAGACATTCCCAACTTGATTCATTGATTTTCCGACATTGGTGATCAAGGTGACCTTCTCTGGCGAGGTTTTCGGCAACATGCCTTCTGCTTATGTATGCTTGCTCACTTCTTTCTTGCCCCTAGCTTTGGCAGGTGCAACATTCGGTTGATCAAAGTGGCCCAAGGTTTGAAAGAAGGCAAGAGTTGCATTGTCTTGGTGCTGGCCGAGACCTTGATGCGTTTAGATGCCTTTTATAGGCGAGAGACTACCAAATTCGCGGGGAGTCGACTACTTCTTCAGGTATTGTTTCCCACCATTTCTCATATGTGTTTCTCATATCACTCAGCACTCATGCTCTATTTTTCTCTCAAAGCCCTTTTCTTACTTTTCTCTCAACATACATCACTCTATTCTTTAATATCTCTTTTCTTTCATCTTTTCCTAGGTGTGGCTTATGGATAGGTTGAAGGTAGTCGACTCTTGCCCTGAGTACTCAACTCAAGGTTATTTCTTCCGCCACCGATTGGTAGATTTCCCCAACGAGGGATGGTGGTGCAACTGGATGTGTAACAGGTCTGCTGCTAACATAGCTTGGCATTGCCCCTGGCTTAATCTGACCGAGATGAGTTACAGCATGGCTCAGCTTCCTGGTATACAATTGATTGGCTTTACACACTACGTGTTCTATTTCCCCTTCCGGTTTAGACATCAGTTTGGGCATGATCAAACCTGCCCAGAAGAAGGGGTAGAGTGCCCGGTTTCATTCCCCATCCGTGGTTCACACCTAGCTAGGTACCTCACCGCTTGGAGGATGAGAGAGCTTCTGGCCCCTACCCCTAGTTTCAGTTATGCCCTTTTTGGCAAATGCTTGGCTTAGCTAGAGGATGAGGCACAAACCGAGCCCACTTTAGCTTCAGAAGCTTCCACAACCACGAGCAAGGGACGCAGGAGCACCTGACTCACATATGCCCCTAATTTATTGCTTTGACCTTTATTTTCAAGTTTTTTCAATGTAATAAAAGCAACTTTGATTTGTATCGGAGAGTTGGAGAACTTTATGTTAAAATCAACGAAATCAAAGTTGTGAGCACTAAAATTTTTTCTTTTGGTCCAAAAAAAGGTCTAAGTTGTAAAGGTAAAATTTTGAACAAAATCAACTTTTATCAAAACTTTTCAAAATCATTTTCGAAAAGGATTGCCACCTGACACGCACGGAATCAATCCTCAAGATGTACAACCCCGAATCAAAAGATCATAACTGCCTCTTGATTGAACACCACTAGTCTGCAATGTAACCAGCTCTTCTTCTCAAAATGAAGATCACAACCGAACTCTCGGATAAAGAACAAACAGAGATGACCTGATCAGACACATGGACAGGACAGTTGAGATAAAGGTGATTACGGCCAAACTTCAGGATGAAGTTGCCTACGTATCTCGAAGATGGGAATCAGGCCTTACGTAATTCAGTTCAGGTTCACTCGAGTATTAATATTCTCTTTTTGTGCTCTAACTTTTGCCAAAGTCGCCTGTTAGGGTTTTCAACCTTGCGAGCTCAGTTTTTCTTTATTTCTAATTTTTCATGCTCTAACTTTTGCCTAGGTTGCCCTTCCAGGTTTTCAGCCTAGCAAGCCTCTCAGGGATAGTATTTCTTCAACTTGTCCATGTTGATCGGTTGTGAAAATTCCAGGCCATCTAAGTCCAAGAGAATAACTGTTCCACCCGACCAGATAGCTTTGATAATGTAAGGACCAGTCCAATTGTGTCTGAACTTGCCCCTACGGTCATGAATGGGAGCTCGGTTGTCTTTCAGCACCATATCCTCTTCTTTGAGATTCTAGGACTTAACTTTCTTGTTAAAAGCCCTGGCAATTCTACGTTGATAGTCCTGAACATAATGCAATGCTTTCAGCCTTCTCTCATCAAACAACATCAACTCCTCAAATCTACCATGTTGCTAGTCCGCCTCTACTATCTGACACTCAGCCATAACTCGTAGTGACGGGACTTCTATTTCGATTATCAAAATAACTTCCATCCCGTAGACGAGAGAATAAGGAGTTGCCCCTGTAGAAGTCCGGATTGAAGTTCTATAGCCCCAGAGTGCGAAAGGCAATTTATCTGGCCATTCTCTGTAGGTCTCAACCATCTTCTACAAGATGTTCTTGTTGGTGGCTTCAACAACTCCATTAGTTTGCAGCTTGTATGTAGATGACTTATGAAAAGCCACATTATATTTCTCCAACAAGTCTATCCCCTCTTTCTTGAAGTGGGAGCCATTATCTGATATGATCTCATTTGGGACTCTATACCGGCAAATGATATTATTTCTGATGAACTTGGCCATATGCGATGCTTTCAACACTGCATAGGACTGAGCTTCCACCCACTTTGTAATGAAATCAATTGACACCAAAATGTATTCATGCCCATTCGACCCTTTTGGCGTGACAGCCCCGATGATGTCAATTCCCCAGACTAAGAAAGGCCTTGGCGAAGTCATGTTTTAGAGTTTTGACGGCGGGATATTCATGCAATTAGCATGAATTTGGCATTTGTGGCATCGCCGAACAAAACCAATACAATCCTCCTCCATAGTGGACTAGTAGTAACCTTGCTTGAGAATCTTCCGGGCTAGCATCACTCCGTTCATGTGCATTCCGCACTCTCCTCCATGGATGGCCTCCATCAGGCGCTTTGATTCCTCTTATTCAACACACAACTTGTGCATTCCCAGATGACCTCTTTTGTACAGTTTACCTCCGCAGATGATAAATTGGACGGCTATTCGCCGTATTCTTCGTTTGTCTTTAGCATTTGCCCCTGGTGGATAAATCACTTTTTCCAAGAAGTTCCAAATGTCGTAGTACCAAGGATTCTTGTCTTGCGCTTCATCTATTGCGGCGATAGTTTCATAAGTCGGTATGTATCTCTACTCAATGATAATCGGACGCATCCGGACTCCAAGTGGGATGTCTACCATAGAAGATAGAGTTGCTAAAGCATCAACGAACCTGTTGTTCTCTCTCAGTAGATGCGTGAAAGTCAGCTTTTCAAACCAGGGAATTAGAACATCCAGGGTCTAGTGATAAACCTTCATCTTTTCTTCTTTGACTTTCCAGTCTGTGTTTGCTTGAGAAACAACTAAGTTAGAGTCCCCGATAACATCCAACCTTTTTGCCCCTAGTTCCAGGGTGGCTTCTAAACCAGCGATACACGCTTCATATTCTGCTTCATTATTCGACACCTTGAACCGGAGTTTGAAGGCTAAAGGTATATAGGAATCGTCGGGTGCTATCAGCAACACACCTATCCCATAATTGTACTGATTGGGCGCTCCGTCAAAGTACATCATCCAAGTTTCCTCCTTAACTTGTAGAATGGCTTTGTCTGGAAACAACTATTCCACCGCCGCATCCACTTCTACCGAGTGGTCTGCCAGGAACTCCACTACTGCTCTTCCCTTGACCGACTTGCGGGTGACATATTTGAGGTCAAATTCGGAGAGAATAAGCAACCAACGGGCTAGCCTACTTGTAAGCATTGGTTTCTCAAAGAGATATTTGATAAGGTCTAGTCTCGAAACCAGGATTACAGAGTGAGCTAACAAGTAGTGCCTTAACTTCTTGGTAGCCCATACCAAGGCTAGGCAAGCTTTCTCCAGCAGAGTATAGCGGGTCTCATATTCCAGCATTTTCTTGCTCAAGTAATAGATGGCTTTCTCTACCCTATCTTCAGATTCCTAAGCAAGCATGCATCCCATAGTCATGTCTGCCATTGACAAGTATATAATCAATGGTTTCCCCAGCTCTGGCGGTGACAACACAGGCAAATTCTGAAGGTACTGCCTAATCTGCTCAAAGGCAAATTGACATCGATCATCCCATCGAAATTTCTTCCCTTTCTTCAGGAGACCAAATAGTGGTTCACAAGTCAAGGTTAATTTGGAAATAAACCGTCTTATGAATTGCACTTTACCCAGAAAGCCTCGCACCTCCTTTTCAATCCTTGGTGGTGGCATTTCTAAGATGGCCTTGATTTTGGAAGGATCTACTTCGATGCCCCTCTTTGTGATGAAAAAGCCCAGCATTTTCCTTGTTGTCACGGCGAAAGTGTATTTCTGCGGGTTTAACCTCAATCTGTATTCTCTAATCTATTGAAAGAATTTCTCCATGGCGGTGTAGTGGCCCTCTCTTTCTTTGGACTTGACAATCATGTCGTCCACGTATATCTAGACCTCTTTGTGGATCATATCATGCAGAATGGTGGTCGCAGCCCTCTGATAGGTAGCCCCAGCGTTCTTCAGCGCAAACGGCATAACCCGATAGCAGTAGGTACCCCACTGCGTAGTAAATGCAGTTTTCTCTCTGCCCTCAGGTGCCATCAGAATCTGGTTACTCGGAAAACCCGTCCATAAAGGATAACAATGCATGGCCCGCAGTGAAGTCCACCAACTCATCTATGTGCGGCAGAGGAAAGTCGTCCTTCGGACTGGCTCTGTTCAAATCCCAGAAGTCCACACACACTAGGATTCTACCATCCTTTTTTGGCACTGGGACGATATTAGCCAACCAAGTCGGATACTCAGATACTACCAAGAAACCTGCCTCGATCTGCTTGGTGACCTTTTCTTTGATTTTCAACACCTAATCCAGATGGATTCTTCGCAACTTCTGCTTGATAGGTCGGGCCTCAGGGTCAAGAGGGATCCGATGTTGTACAATCTCAGGATCGATTCCAGGCATGTCTTCATAGGACCACACGAAAACATCTTTGAAATCTTTTAATAAAGCGACTAAGCGCTCGCACTCCTCCGAAGACAACGTGGACCCAATCTGGACCAAACATAGATTCTTCTCAGTATCCATATTAATAGCAATGATTTCATCAGCACAATGTTTTGCAAACCTCTCATCCTCTCAATTAATCAAGTTTTTCAAAACCAGAGGAATTCCCTCCTCTTCATTTTCATTAAAATTATGAAAATCTTGGTCAATACAATAAATAAGCGACGCAGAGAAATACTCAGAATCAGCAGCATTCTCATTCATAAGATCCAGATCTTCGGTTATAACCGACTCAAAGCAAAAGAAAAAAAGGACCTGGATAAGACCTTGGCATCCGGGTTATCACCCTCGGGAATATCGAACTCAGACTTAGAAGAACCAGAATCTAATTAACTCCACAGACTCTGTGGAATCAGATTCTGGCTCATCACCCGACTCAGAACTAAACATGTAGCTTTTCTCCAACTGCCAGATAAGAGATGGTGCCTCCGATGCATCCAAAATGCTGCTTGATGGGTTCACACCAGTTGTTCCTCGATCATGGAGATGGTAAGGTTATCCCCCAAGCTCTTTGAGTCAGGCATAGGATCTGCAAGGAGACATGCTAATACTGCCCCTACTCCAAGTTCGCTGTTGTCCGAGTCACTTTTTATGCTCTGTTCAATTTCAGTACTTGGTTCAACCTTTTCCTCGGCATCACTATCTTGCAACCGCAGATCGAAGAAGATTTCAAATCCAGGGAAACACTACCTTGTGGAATTCATCCAGGGCTCAGGAAAGCCACAAAAGGGGAAATCTTCTCCCTCCCAAGCAAAGCGACCATTCAGCGTTCCCCGGATTGGCCTGTGAATAAGCTCACAGTGTTTCCTGGCCTGCTTGGCTCTGGCTCTGCCTCTAATTTCTTCTCTCTTCCTGCTCTAGTCCTCTTTGGTGGGTACATATCCCAGACCAAAGGCATGTGGATTGTGCGGCACATCGGCCAATGCTATGACACCTTTCCAACTGCTTCTTCCAAGTCCCATTCCTAGCACATGCTGCAATTTGTTCATGACATATATAGATTGGGCGCTGACATACATGCCCTCATCAGTGGCCAAAATGGTCTGCACTACCCAGGCCTCGACCAAAGTAAACCCTTAGAGAAATACATCCTCTTCGCCATAAACGATCTCCAATACTAGTGTAGTTACTTCTGGTGAGGGGTGAATGGACGAATTCCCGAAAACAATTGCCACCCCTTTCCCATGAGGGTATTTTAACATTTGGTGGAGAGTGGAGAAGACAGCTTTCACATGATGCAGCCAGGGCCTCCTTAGCAATAAGTTGAAGGTGGTCGGCACATCGAGGACATGGAACTCAACATCTTACTGAGATGGGCCCACCTGGACTTTAATTTGCACTGTGCCCATTACCTCCCTGCTCGTATTATCATATGCCCGAATCACTTGGGCTGTGGGCACAAAATCTACTAGTCTAAGGCTGTTGGCATAACCTATGCGGGAAGGATAGACATTGATAGCCGAGCCAGTGTCTATCAACACCACCGGTACCCATTTTTCCTTGCACTCAACGGATATGTACGGGGGTTTGTTGTGAGCTGAGCCTTTTGGCTGCAATTCTTTGTCAAAAAAGGTTAAGGTTGGCCCAGCATGGGAAGACTAATCCCACAAGTTGTTCAGGGGTAGTGTCAATGGACAATTTAGCTTTGTCCATTCTTGACAGTACTACATGTCGATGTACCCGGGAGGCCATAAGAAGACCCCAGATTGAAATGTTAGCTTGGATTTTCTTTAGTTGCTTCAACACTGCCTCTTCTTCCAACTGCTTCTCTTTCTGTTTCTCAGCCTCTCTATCTCTTCTGCATACCAAGTGTTATCTAGAAGGCACTCACCCCAATCTTCGTCGGTGTAGGCCAAATGTAGATTGTCATCCTCCTACCATACACGTCTGTAGACGTCCCCAAACGTCCCGGGAGGAGATCCCGTTTTGTTCATTTGGGCTCACTACAGTTCAGGACTCAAATGTCACGGTTCTTAATCTGATCTTGCAAAGTGCAATGCAAGACTGATAAATCACCAAAGAGTCCAAATCCGACAAATCGTTTTGGAAAATAGATTTTTAAAAAGAAGTGCCAAACATGGACTGCTTTGCCAGATACAGAGTCGCCACCTAAATATTTTTTATAGGGGAATTTAGGAAACCCTGACTCATTTGCCTAAGGCCACGTGTCCGTCATCACCAAAGTTGCCTCGGCTCGGGAACTTAGGTACGATTGGAGAAGGTCAGCTATGAGCACCCCTGCTCGCCTGATCCGAAGATCGGCTTCTACTAACCATGATATCTAGTTTTGAAAACGTTATGTGTTCTTATTCCGATTAATTAGCTAATCTTACTATGTGATGCACACAACACAAAAGTATAGACTAGATCGCCTAATTGGGAACAAAGCATTGCATATCCGCTCGTTTGGAAGACAGTTTGAAATTTGCTACTCGCAAGTAGGCTAAAATGCGGATTTCAACGAGTTGTTCCAACTCAAACAATCCAACTTTCACCCATAGGCATTCAGGCAGTTTACATCACATAAGCATATAGCCACATGGTAAGCATGCTGTCATGTTACATCCACACTCATGCAAGATGCTAAAGCATGAAAAGCTTACCGAGTACTCCGAGCCAAAACAAAGAACTTGTTAGCAATCAATGTATGATCCAAGTCCATGTTAAGTGGCTAACGCATCGCATACAAAATGCAACTAGAATAGGCTCGGCTAATCCTAGGATGGCATATGAAATGCAACAGATAACATGTATTCAAGTTAGATTTGAAATACTATGCAATTAGCATGATGCGCCAAGCCCGGAGCATGCAATAAAAATGAATGGATGCATGCATGCATAACATAAGGATGCTAAATTGAATATGCCCTAATACTAACCATCAAAAGCAGGTAAGTAAAAGGGAGAAAGAAGTGGGGGTTGGAGGACATGCACACACGCACCCACACTTATTACAAATTCGCCCTTGTTCGGAGGGACCAAAAGAATAATACAATTTAATTAACTAACAAGCTAATTAAATAGTTACAAACCAATTAACTAGTTAAGTAAATTAACTAAGCTAATAAAGTGGTAAAACAGCCTCGGGAAGAGGGCCCAATGCACGTATGGCCGGCTCCGCTCATAAATCCAACGCCATGCACAAGCTGCCTCTGTTTTCACTGTTTTCCTCCTCTGAAAATTTCACAAGTCCCAAGAAGCACTCTCTGAACACTGTGGGGTGCCACCAACCATGAGGAAACACCACCGGCCATGGTAAAGTGGTCATCGACCATCTATTGAGCTCTCGGCCACCAATTCATAGCCGGCCGACATTGAGTGTAGTCGGTCGGCCATCTATGCCTGCAGAATCCTGTTTTGACAGCAACAGAGGACAAACATGGCATGACAATGCATTTCAAGCAAATGTGTGCACCGACACCCTCCTTATTATGTTCATGACTCAAAGGAGGATGGTCCTTGATTCTCGGACCACCAATCGCGCATTTCAATGCGTGATGGCTCAATAAACCAAGTGCGCCATTTGGATTTCAAATGTAATGCAAAACCAAACAAATAAGAGGCCCAACCTCTATCATGGTGATTCAAGAGGCAAGGCATGCATGCAAGCTAAGTATGCAATATGAGCATGCAAGCAAATAATGTGCACTAGGCACACAACCTAAGTAAACAAGCATGCTAGACATGTAACAATAATGCTAATGACCAACATGCAACAACATGTGAAGGGGACTTAGCATAGGAACATGTAAAGCAACTTAACACAAGATGCATGCCAAATGCAACACAACTTGAACATGCAACAACATGCCAATAGACCAAGTATGCAACAACATGCAAGGCTAGCATGCAACAACACGCGAATGAGGGTCTTAGACTAGTTTGGGCAGCTCTCAAATAAGCCCAAAACAATGGCCGAATGCTAAGGAAATGAAGGCCAAAATACACACAAACATGCATGCACACATGGTTCAAAACTTAAGCATCAAAGAGCAACTTTTAAGCACATTTAAAAGGGACAAACATGGACATATGGCATGCATACTAAGCTCTGAAAATCATGTTATAAAGGTGCCAAACCAAGTAAACAAGACAAGCCAAGCATGCAACAATGTCCAAGGCTCAAGGGGGGGCTTAAACCAAAGCTATATGAAGCAAGCCCCAAAGGGCCATGAGGACCTAAAATAGGTCCAATGCAGGTCTAAACAAGGCCAAAGACACACCTAGATGGCATCTAAATGGTCTAAACATGGAAGCATACATAAATGTCCAAACATGGAGCATAAGACACAAGCCTTTTAAAGCATTAAAGGGGCATCAGATGCAAGCATACAACCATACCACAAGGACTGAAATGATGCTATAAGTGGTGCCAAACCACTGAAACAAGCCAAGTAATGCATGCTCAACACTCACACACCCAAGGCTAACAAGCCAAAATGCAAGGTGGCTATACAAAGTATTTCATGGGTGGCCAAAACAACCAAAAATAGACCTTAGGCATATTAAAACATGCATAAAATCTTCACAAACCTCGGCCAAAACAAGTGAGCATGGTAGTCTAAATGCTAGACACATGTTGAGGCAATTCATGGCATTACAAGACAAGTATGTAAAGCAAGCATGGTGTGTCTAAACCAATTAAAAATAGTGCTATATCATGGAAAAATAAGCACAAATACTACCTAAGACATGGTCAACATGAACTTAAGAGAGGTGCTCACACATGAGGCTAAAATGACAAATTTTGAAGGCAACAAGGAGAGGGGATGGCCCTCTCCTTCTTAGGACCTTAAAGAACTATCCTCACCACTGAAATCCCTCTAGATTTCAGTGGTGAGGAGGCCAACACAAGGTGGTCCTGGAACTCACCAAAAATGCACAAAATGGGGACCAAACAAGGCCTAAGAGGGGTCAAACAACCCCAAACAACAAAGTGACCTTAAACAAATATTTAGAGCACTCAAAAACAAGACTTTTATTAGTTATACACAAAGTCTAAAAACAGATGCAAGGTAGGTTAAAAAGACTATGCAAAAATGGGGAATAAAGAGCAAGAATCTTACCCTTGTAGACCCCTTCAAGGATGGAGCTCCAGCAGCCTTCCTTAGCTTAAAACCAGCTCAAAACTTTGAAAACAAACCTTTGGCACCTCAGAAACCAAGGTAAGGCGTAGCACTAGGTGTTTATGCACAAAAGTAAGACACAAACACACTTATACACACACAAAGGCAAAAAGAGAGAGAGATATAGAGATAGGTGATACACAAACCCTAACCCTAATCCAGACCTCTGGAACTTAACCTTCTAACCCTTGAGAAGGGAGGAGAAGGCCTCCCTTTATAGAGGATCACTCTTGCAAAGCTTACAAAACAAGCTAAGCAAGAGTGAAATCCCCCCTGTATGGAGGGGGGGCAAAGTGGGTGCCAGCTGTTCCAGCTGGCACAAAATATTTGCCAAAAGCAGATGCACAGTGATCGGCCAGCCAAAAATGACAAATTGGCCAAAACAATGGTCGGCCGACCACAAAGAGTGCCGGTCGGCCAAACATTTGGCCGATAGCAACAAAACAATGGCCGGTGGCCTCAAGCCATGGCCAGTGAGGTGTGGGGATGGCCAACAAGCCATTCCCTGCCCCTCAAAAGCAAAACTGCACATCCCCTTGATCTTGTTTGTCAAAGAACTGCAGGTTGTCTAAATCCTCCTCGAGTTTCGCCAAATCATCCAGTCCTTGGCTCAGACCATCCTCCCTAACCACATTAGCCTCCACTACAATTGGCAACACCAATTCTGGCTTGACTTGATCAAACAGCACAATGTAGTAGCTTGGATTATACATCCCCTTAGGCAAGTCCTTAGAGCACTCAGGCAACAGACTCGTACTTTCCTCTAAGACCAGCCTCCCTTCTACTGTAACTGTCACCACCACAGGCTTGGGTTGAAGTGCGGACGTGTCCATCATGCTCAAATCTGTGCTTTCAGGAATGAACACCGTCGATTTGGGTAGATGGGAAGGGGTAATATATATGCTAAGGTCATAGGGGGTGGCCAGTGTATGGATTAGGTTTAGATTTTGAGGTGGAGGAACTTGATTATGGGCCGAGAGAGGGTTTGTAGTTACATTTGGTTTCTGGGGAGGTGCGATCACTTTGTTGTCGATGAGGTCTTGAATGTCATGATGCAGTCTAAAGCATTGGTCGGTATTGTAACCGTGCTGCTGGTGAAACGCACAGTACTTCGTTGGGTTGTGTTTGGGTGGAAGAGGATCAGGTAGTAGGTGAGGCTCTAATGGTTTGAGGTGCCCTTTTTTGACCAACACCTTCATGGCTTGAGATAGGGTCATGTAGAGTTGGGTAAAGGTCTTTTGGGATCGGGCAAAGTTGTTTGAAGTTTGTGGTGCTGTATTGGCAAAGCGATTGGCAGTCTTAGTTGTTGTGGTGACAACGCTCACATCCAACGGCCGCGTAACTGTGCTACCACTGGTGGTAGCATTGGAAATGCACACAAAAGGCCTATTTGCCTACTCTTTCTCATCAGTAATCAACACCTGTTTCATGGCATCTTCAATTTGAACCCCCATCTCATAGGAGCTCAGTGAACGTGAATAATGGTAAGACGATCATCTTCTGTAACAACTTCTCGTGCAGATTGTAAACTACCATTATCTGGTCTTTCTCGGAAGGCCTGGTGGTCATCATTGAAGCCTTAGCCCTCCACCTCATCACAAATTCCGAGAAGTCCTCCTTCAGCTCCTGGCGCTTTGTCTCGAGATCATGAGTTGTAACCTCGATCTGCGTGTTATACAAGTATTAAGCAATAAAGGCCTCAGCCATTTCTTTCCAATTTTGTTTCACAGAATCCTCCAACTTTGCATACCATATGGCTGCTATTCCTGACATGGTCCGGCCGAAGAGAGACAGTTTCTGCAATCTGGTAAGGCCCAGCAACCGCAAGATGTTTGAAAATAGCCGCAGATGAACCACAGGATCCCCGAAGCTGTCGAATCTATTAATGTGCGGCATTTTGAATCGATCTGGCAATGTCACTGCAAGTCGGTATACCTATCTTCTATGTCGGGAATGGAGTTAACACCTTGTGCTCTCTTGAATAACTTCTCCAGCTTGTTAACCTTAAGCACAGTTGGGTCAACCTCAAATTCAAATGGAGCCTCAGTTTGATACACAGGTGCTTTAGAGGCCTGTGGTGGAATCATCTCTGCCGGATTGCCCTAATTTTCAACACGGGCATCAGTAGTGTGGGCAGTGGCTCTGGGTGCTGGGATACCCATATGAGGTGCATGAGATGCAGAAACTGTCGTGGGTTGTGGTCGTTGTTGTTGCAGCCGATTTATTACCTCAGCCTAACGGGATGTGACCTCGGCCTGGCGAGCGGCATCTTGCTATAGGGTTTCAACTATTTGCTAATGACGATGGATCAATTCCTTCATATTGACTGGGGATACTAGGTCATCGGAATAGGCACTGAACTAGATGTAGAAGACTGTCCCTGAGCCTGATTGGATGCAGGTGAATTGAGGGGTGACTGTTGTAAAAATTGGATCGGTGAATTCTGCCTGACTCTCCTCTATCTCGTAACTGGTGAGAGTGAAGTAAACACGGGCTATCCCCTAACAAGATCTTCGACTTTGCAAAGCCTTCAGACTCAGGTCCAGAGTACTTGGGGGATATCCAAATTGTTTGAAGCTATGGTGTTATACTACCTAGCAAAAGAAATAAAGCAAAAAGAAAGCAATAATTAGAAACCGCACAACACCTCAGCTACTGATGTTAATAACACACAGATGCAATCAAAGCTATAGGACTGCACTCAACACTAAATTCTGCCCCCAAAATGGATACCAAACTTGCAACTGATATGCACGTTCCTGTACAGTTTCACTGTAAAGCACATACTAGTTAAGTGAGAGCCAAAACACCCCTATGAGGGGGTAGGGATACCCTGTCCTAGTTTCATCAGGAACTAGGATTCACTATTCAAACAAAGCAGTTTCACGCAATCCCGTATTTGGGTAAGCATCCTGTCCTAGTTTGGAACAGTCTCTATGGTTTTCGACATGCAACTAGGCCAAATGGTCAAAAAGGTACCTCAGCAAGACTACCTAATATACCTCTCGCACCTAACACCAAGAAGTGAAAGGAGGATCAAACGGTACAGTGGTAGTCCAGATCCAAGGGTTGTGTTCCCATCATGACAGAGCCCATGGCCTGTCAGCCTTTTGGCAAGCTTTTAGGCAAGCCTCTAGCAAACCGTCCAGAAATAACAGATGATAAACACAGTGACTTAAATGCACCAATGCAAATTCAATGTAAAGAACATATAAGTATCGGACTCCCGTGGTTCTAAATCTGATTTTACAAGTGCAATGTGAAATAGATAAACACCAAAAAGTCCCAATCCGACAAATCTTTTTGAAAAATCGATTTTGAATCAAAAATGCCAAAAATGGATTGCTTTGCCAGATACAGAGTCGTCACCTAAGTATTTGTTTTTGGGGAAATTTAGGAAACCCATGGCTTGTGCCAAAGGCCACGTATCCATCATCACCAAGATTGTATCGGCTCGAGAACTTAGGTACGAGAGAGGAATGTCATGAATTGAGCACCCCCGCTAGCCTGATCAAAGATCTGCCTCTACTAATCATGATATGAATCTTATCTACATTATATGCTCTTGTTCTGATTATTAGGCTAACATTACTATGTGTTGTACACACACACACACAAGTATAGACTAAATTGCAAGAGTTGGAATTCATGTTTGTTTTGAAAATTGTTTTGAATATGTACTACTTGAAAAAGTGATCGCATATGAACATTACTCAAATTATTCCAATTCAAGCAACTAGCCTTCATCCACAGACATTCAAGCAATTTA
This sequence comes from Camellia granthamiana, assembly GCA_036172215.1. Lineage (NCBI taxonomy): Eukaryota > Viridiplantae > Streptophyta > Magnoliopsida > Ericales > Theaceae > Camellia > Camellia granthamiana. Next base: position 62,004,837 of record CM069911.1, on the reverse strand, counting down.
GCATTTAAGCAATTAGCTTCATGGCATGCATGCTAAACATGGCAACAATCACACACATGCGATATGCTAAAGCAAGTAAAACCTTACCTAGTACTCTAAGCCAAAAAGAAGATAAAGTTAGAAAGATGCATGATCCTAACTTATGCAATTATGACTAATGCAATACATGCAATATGCAATTAATAGGCTCGGCTACTAATATGGAAAATGAAGCAATTTTGATAATATGCGGTCTAAGCACATATTGAAAGAAGTATTTAAACTAACAATGCAAGTTAGAATGATGAACCGAGCCTCGGTGCATATAAGACAAGTAGGTGCAAGCATGGATTATGCTAAACAAAACATGATGTCCCTAAACTAACCATCATAAGCTAGAAAATAAAAGGGAGAAAGACATGGGGTTAGAAGACATACACGTTATTACAAGTTTGCGCTCTCACGAAGGAGAGTTCGAATAAACTAACTAGCTAACTAATTAAAGATAAACAAATGAATAAATAACTAAACTACTTAATTAATTATTAAAATCAAATTAATTAACTATTCTATCTAACTAAAATAATTACAAGACAAAATCAAACAAGTAGTTAACTAACTAATTAATTACAACACTTTACAAAATTGACTAGCTACAACTAATTAATTACATCAAATATCTGAGCTAAATATTTGTGGGGGCCGAATATCGGGAGACGTAAAGAGGCCGAATAGTTGGGCCTGGAGAGTCAAAATTCATGTATCGCATTCAGCCCCGTCTTATACACAAAACCAGAGGTACCCTATTCGGCCAAATAACCAGTTGAGTAAGGGGCCGAGTGAAGAGCGGCTTGCAACAAAAGGAGCCGAGTAAATAGTTATACGACGAATTAAAGGTGGGCCCAGCCCTGAAGCCCAAGAAAGAAAGGATATAAATAGAAGAACATCATCCAGAGAGAGGTATGTGAGAATTATTATGCTTAACTTAAGATACAAGTAACTAAGAGAGTATACACTGACTTAACCGCCGGAGTGCTAATTTCGGCACCCTCGACTGGAGTGTTTATTCCTTTTCAGGTTGTCAGCTGAGGATCTTGAGCGTCCTAGTGGATCAAAAGAATATTTCCAAACCACTTCCCCATAATTAGCGCCGTCTGTGGGAATACTCAACTACATCCATGGCGAGCGTAACAGAAGACCCTCTGATAGTCACTAATGAAACTACACAGAGAGACGACCTCACCCCAACAAACATGCTTGGACCAAAGACTATCGCCGCAAGACGTGCCTTGAACTTCGACTCACTTGCCCAAAACTCGCCCTCGACTTCAGTACATGAGACAATGCAAGCAATCATGGAATAGGTGAAGCAAAACAAATAGAGGCTAGAAAACATGATCGCTGAGAACGAGCGCCTCCGTCAGGACTTGGCCTTGGAAGTAGCAAAATCCAATCAAGCTACACGCCAAGATCCGGGACGACCTCTGAGAGCGGGTGGTCGAAGACCTCGAGTTCGGAGGCAATATAGTGACAGCGACTCTGACTCATTATCCCCAGAGCCCAAAAAGAAGGGACGACTCGAAACTACCAGTTCCTCTGAAGAGAGTCCACATGTAAGGCATAAGCGAAGACAAAATGGTTCGGACGAAGAAGACCAGCACGATCCCTTCGTGCGACGGATCGCAAAGGCAGTACTACCCAAGAAGTTCAAAGCCCCGTCGTTCACCCTGTACAACGGGAAATCGGACCCCACTGATCATATCCGTCATTATAAGCAAGCCATGATGCTACATGCAGACAACGAGGCTCTCATGTGCAGAATATTTCCGAGCAGTTTGGGGCCATTGGCCGTCAGATGGTATTATAAGTTGGAGCTGGCGTCGATTAAGAGTTTCCATCAACTACAGAAATCCTTCAGGGCAAGATTCATCACCAACGAGGTCCAGCCAAAGCAAGTCGACTCTCTCTGGGCAATGCAGATCTAGCCAGGAGAAACCTTACAAGCGTATTCGGCGCGCTATCTGGAATGCTTTAATCTTGTCGATGATGCTTGCAACGACTCCATGGCCATTATCGCCTTTAAAATGGGTTTGCATCCTGATAGTGCTCTCCGCAGTTCCTTGACTAGAAAACCCCCCAAAATAGTCTGGTCGTTGATGAAGAAAGTCGAGGAATACTGTAAAGTGGAAGATAACGCCTTGCGGGTTAAAGCCGGAAACATGGCCAACAAGACGGCCCCTTCTCAAATCACTTAGCCGGTAAATTCTGTACCACCTCAGAGCCCTGAACTACGGCATCGAGCTAAACGAGACAAGAGACGGGATTCTCGCCGATCAAACGACCAATGCTCCCACCGAGCTAATGAACAACTTCAAGTAGATAGCAGGCGCACAAGGCACGCAGACAAGAAATATACGGAGTTGTCAGAGCCAATCAACGTAGTTATGTCCAAAGTCCAACACCTTCCGTTCTTCAAATGGCCGTCCAAAATGGTGGGACCTCCCGACACGAAAAGACGGGATAGGCGGTGCGAGTATCACAAGGACCACGACCATGATACTGAGAGTTGTTATGCATTGAAGGATCACCTGGAGGAATTGGTACAAGATGGTCGGCTACAACAGTACATCCAAAAAGGCAACTCAACCAAAGCAATAGCCTTACAGCAGGATTCACCTCCACTCGGCGTGATCCACATGATATACAGCCTGCCAATGACATCTGCGGTGCATACGATTCAGTCGAATCTCGACCCTCAAAATCAACTCACTCCGGCTAAACGGCCCCATGAAGCAGCGAGCATTGCTTTTGATGATTCAGATTTGGCCGGAGTGACACTTCCTCACATCGATCCCTTGGTAATCGAGTTATGCGTAAACCAATTCACCGTTGAGCGCGTACTCATTGATCTAGGGAGCACATCGAAAGTTATGTATTACAAGACATTCACCAAACTTGGCTTCTCTGAATTGGATCTTTCTCCAAATCCTTATCCATTATTCGGCTTCAACGCTAATCTAGAATACCCGTTGGGCAAAATCACACTACTAGTTCGAGTGGGCTCCCGAACAGTGGATGTAGAATTCTTGGTCGTCAAGCTACCTTCATCGTATAATCTCATCATGGGGCGAACTTGGTTGCATACTATGCAGGCCGTGCCAAACACTTATCATCAACTGCTCCGCTTCCCAACAGAACGCGGCATCAAGCAAATCCGTGGCTCCCAGAAATTGGCACAAGCATGTTATCTCCTTACTGGAAAGACACCAAAAGAGTTGCAAGTGAATTCTATTGAGGTGCCAGATCGAGAGAGCCTCGACGATGTTGGGCGGCTCCCAAGTGAAAAGGCCACGGAAGCCTTGGATCGAGTTGAAATTGACGGAAACCCAGACAGGTTCTTCATGGTCGGCGCCTCCCTGAATGAAGCTGATAGGTAGCAGCTAATTTCCTTCCTGCTCGGCAACCTTGATGTATTTGCATGGACACCATATGAGATGCCTGGTGTAGATCCGTCTGTTTCGTAGCACTATTTAAACGTTGACCCTAAATGCAAGCCGATTATTTAGAAAAGCCGGCGGTCAGCCGCAGAGCACACTGTCGCCGTTGTTGAGGAGGTTGACTAGTTGCTTGACGCCGGGGCAATCAGGGAAGTGACCTACCCTACATGGCTCTCGAATACTGTGGTTGTGAAGAAGAAAAATGGGACTTGGCGAGTCTGCATTGATTTCACGAACCTAAACAAAGCCTTCCACAAAGATTGTTTTCCCCTCCCCAGAATAGACCAACTTGTAGACGCGACGGCACGTCATCAGCATATGAGCTTCCTCAATGCTTACAGAGGCTACCATCAAATTGCCATGCATCCGAAGGACCAAGACAAAACTGCATTCCTCACCCCAATAGGAACCTATTGCTATAAGGTTATGCATTTTGGGCTGAAGAATGCAGGGGCAACTTACCAAAGACTAGTCACTGCCATGTTCAAGGAGCAACTCGGCCAGACTATGGAAGTGTACATTGACGATATGGTGGTCAAGTCCAAAGAAGAGCAAACTCATTTAGCCGATCTGGAAGAGACATTCGGCATTTTACGTAAATACAAAATGAAGCTAAACGCTTCCAAATGTGCGTTTGGGATCGGCTCTGGCAAATTCTTGGGTTACATTGTCAACCACCGAGGAATCAAAGCCAACCCCAGGCAAATCACAGCAATTTTTGAACTCGGCTCCCCTCGATCGGTCAAGGAAGTTCAGAAGTTAATGGGGATGGCTGCCGCACTCAACAGGTTCATCAGTCGTTCCACGGACCGCTGTCGACAATTCTTTCATACTCTACGGCAGGGTAAAGCTTTTGAATGGACCTCTGAGTGCGAAGCCACTTTCAACGGTCTGAAGACTTATCTCCGGTCAGTTTCACTATCGACAACACCATCGCCAGGCGACCCACTTATTTTATATTTGGCTGTCTCCGACCGAGTCGTCAGCGCCGTATTGTTAAAGGAAGAGCTTGGGGAGCAGCGACCAGTGTATTATGTGAGCAAGGCAATGGTTGACGCTGAAACACGTTACCTTCCGTTGGAAAAACTGATCCTAGCCCTCGTCATGGCAGCAAGAAAACTGATGCATTACTTCCAGAGGCATAGTATCAGGGTACTAACAGATTACCCCCTCCGGTCAGTACTATGTAGTGCAGAAGCATCAGGGCGCATTTCAAAGTGGGCTATCTAACTCGGCCAGTACGATATTCAATTCCTGCCTAGAACCTCAATCAAGGGGCAAGTACTTGTTGATTTTGTGGTTGAATTCATGGGGGGTCTTGCCGACTTCAAGTCCGAACAAATTCAACCCACGTCGAATTGAAGAATTTACGTTGGGGACAATTGTTAGTTGTACTGTGACGGATCATCCAACCAACGGGGCAGTGGAGCCGGAGTAGTAATCATGGCTCCCGACGGCACAATAATTGAGCAGGCCATCAAACTCGGCTTCGAAGCATCAAACAATGAAGCCGAATACGAAGCCCTGCTAGCCGGTTTGCGGAATGGACACCTTCTGGGTGCTCGGCGTTTGCTTGTATTTTGCGATTCAAAACTGGTGATCAATCAGCTAAAGGGGGAGTACGCGGGCCAAAATGACCGTATGGCAGCTTATATGAAAACAACAAATTCCTTGTTGGCAAAATTTGACCATCATGAATTGAACCAAATAACCCGTGACCAGAACACATATGCAGCTGCCCTGGCTTGCCTAGCCTCCGCCATCAACTCAGAGATCAAACGGACCATTGAAGTAGGTTTCATCCCAGAGCCAAGCATTGGCCCTTCCGAGGAAGTCCAGGTCAATGTCATAGAGTCAGGACCGAGTTGGATGGACTTCATTGCTGCATTCTTGTCTTCTGAACAGCTCCCAGCGAACAAGAAAGAAGCGCACAAGCTGCGAAACAAAGCCCTGCGATACTACTTGGATCCGCAAGGAAAGCTTTATAAAAAATCCCTTTCTGGTCCATACCTGGAATGCGTTCATCCGGACAAAGTCAAAGAACTTCTGACCAAAATACATGAAGGTAACTATGGCGCCCATTCTGGCAGGTGCTTTTTGGCTCATCGAGCTGTGACATAGGGGTATTACTGGCCGACAATGAGAGTCGATGCCGAATATTATGTGAAAAGGTGTGAACAGTGCCAGAAGTTTTCTCTTTTGACCCACCTGCTCGCTGAAGAGTTAAGCTCTATAACCAGTCCTTGGCCGTTCGCCCAATGGGGACTTGACATCGTCGGACCACTGCCTCGCGCCCCGGGTAACAAGCGATTTTTGATTGTCGTGACAGATTATTTCACAAAATGGGTAGAAGCGGAGGCACTAACGCACATCCGAGATACCGACGTAAAGCGTTTTGTATGGAGAAATATCATAACACGATTCGGCATTCCAAGAGTACTTATTTCAGACAACGGCACCCAGTTTGATTGTGGTGTCTACAGGGAACTGTGCAACAAGTATGGTATTCGGCCCTATTATTTCTCACTGGCTTATCCACAAAGTAATGGCTAAGTTGAAGCCTGCAACAAATCTATTTTAGACGGCATCAAGAAGAGGCTGGAGAAAGCTAAAGGAAGATGGGTAGAAGAGTTGCCAAGTGTATTATGGGCTCATCACACTACTCCAAGGCGGTCCACTGGGGAGACACCGTTTGCTTTGTGCTTCGGAACACAGGCAATCATCCCCTTGGAGATCGGCCTCCCAACCTTGAAATCAAGAGTTTTTGATTTGGGCCGAAACAACATGATGTTGGCCTTAGATTTGATTCTGATTGAAGAACGGAGAGACCATGCCCTTGCATCCATGGCACGGTACCAGCAGCAACTTGCTAAGTCATATAATCAGTGTGTTCAACTGCGCTGCTAAACACCAAGAGAGTTGGTCCTGAAGAAAGTGCTTCCAGCTGCCAAGAATCCGGCCGACGGAAAATCGGGTCCTAACTGGGATGGCCCTTATCAGATCGACTCAGCTGCGAGAGTAGAGGCATATCGGCTCAAAGACATGTATGGGAGAAGTCTGCCACGGCCTTGGAATTCCACGCATTTACGTAAATTCTATCATTGACCCGACTTGTGGGGCATGATACTTGTTTTGAATGGTTCACCATGTACATATTTCACTTTTGCAATGCAAAGTTTCCCGTTTCTCATTGCACAATTCAGTTCAAAAGTCTCCAGATTCGGAGCCCCATTGGTGCATGACACTTTTGGGCCGATTAAGCCTTCGGATTCGGAGCGCCCTTCGTGTATCACGATTGGCCAAGTCCCCAGATTCGGAGCCCCATTGGTGCATGACACTTTTGGGCCGATTAAGCCTCTAGATTCGGAACGCCCTTCGTGTATCACGATTGGCCAAGTCAAGTCTCTGGATTTGGAGCGCCCTTCGTGTATCACGATTGGCCAAGTCTCCGGATTCGAAGCCCCATTAGTGCATGACACTTATGGGCCGAATAAGACTCCGGATTCAGAGCCCCTTTGTGTATCACGATTGGCCAAGTCAAGTCTTTGGATTCGGAGCCCCATTGGTGCATGACACTTTTGGACAGATTAAGCCTCCGGATTCAGAGTGCCCTTCGTGTATCACGATTGGCCAAGTCTTCGGATTCGGAGCCCCATTAGTGCATGACACTTATGGGCCGAATAAGACTCTGGATTCGGAGCCCCTTCGTGTATCATGACTGGCCAAGTCTCCGAATTCAGAGCCCCTTCGTGTATCATGATTGGCCAAGTCAAGTCTTCAGATTTGGAGCCCCATTGGTGCATGACACTTTTGGGCCGATTAAGCCTCCGGATTTGGAGCGCCCTTCGTGTATCACGATTGGCCAAGTCTCCGGATTCGGAGCCCCATTAGTGCATGACACTTACGGGCCAAATAATACTCCGAATTCGAAGCCCCTTCGTGTATCACGATTGGCCGTCTCCGTGCATGATACGTTTGGGCCGAGTAAGACTCCGGATTCGGAGCGCCCTTGACAGTGAAAATTAAAGCATACAAACATTCAAAATGAAATGCTTCGTTAAGTTGAGCAGGCAAAAACTGTATACACAAATTAAAGCATGCAAACATTTAAAATGAAATGCTTAATTAAGTTGAGCCAGCGCAAACCATATAAACAAATTAAAGCATGCAAACATTGAAAATGAAATGCTTAATTAAGTTGAGCCGGCGCAAGCCGTATAAACAAGTTGAAGCACACAAACATTTAAAACATAGTATTTTATTAAGTTAACCAATAAATACATAGCTAACGTCCAATCTGTGTTGGAGCGTTTACAATATGTTCAATTCTATTCGGCGTCACCCTCGTCATCACTCTTCTCAATTTCGAAAGCGCCAAAAGGAAAGTGATGACGTTGGTATAATGGCGATGCCGATTCAACTCCTGCTTCTTGGAGAGCCTCTGCAGCTTAGAGAGCCTTAATCCACCCGTGCCTAAAGCCCCGATTCTTGCATCGGCATACCTCCTCTACGAGTTTCTCCTTGGTCTTCTCTATCTTGACTTTCCGGCCGTCGTGGAAGCCTTTTTCATAACCCACAGAGCTTGCAGTCTCTATTGCAAACAAGCTTGTCGTATCCCGATCGGCAGTAGCATGACTTATCAGCCGTTGGGTCACTCTTTCCTCCATGATCGGGTTAGATTGACCGGCCGTACGTGGCTCGGCAGTTTGGGCCTTCTTTAGCTCACCCTCGGCCTTCTCCATACGAGCCTCCAAGTTTCGAATTCGTTCGTCCTTCTTCTCTATCTCCCGCCGCACGGTGCGCAGACGCATGCCGACTTCATAGGCAGTATACAGCCCTCTCACTGCTCCATGGATGCCCTCTTGAAACACTTCGAAATCCTGTCGACCAACCATCAACTGCTGGACTTCTGGTGGAAAAATCTATCGAGCGAACTCGACTGCAACACCTGGGTCGTTAACAATATAATCCACCTCCGTCATCGGTTTATTCCCGACAAAAACCGCACAACTCAACGGTCGCGGCATCGCATCGGACTCATTTCTCGATCGCGGTCGAGGGGAGCTGCCTCGTTGCTATTTTTCCCTTCGGGGTGATCTGCTTCGACAACTTGGGGGCTGACATTTTTCCCGTTCCCTGGACGTCCTACTTCTCGTGCGTGTGGGCTCGCTATTGTGATTCATTTCAGTGTCAAGCTCAGCCAATGTCTGCCCTTTTCCTCTGCTGTTGAAGAACAGTCTATTTGACATTCGCATTTATCTAACCTTCCGCAACAAATTGGTTTAAATTGAGTCTAAACACAATAAGTGGAATTACGAACGCGAAGAACCCACCCCATTGATTCCTAACGCATGCAGCACCCCCGAAGCAATTTCATTAATGCTAAACTCCAAAAGCCCGATGCCGATCGACGTGCACTGCAGCCACGCTGTGAACTAATGATATTCGGCTTTCGGAGTTCATACATTGGCTGGGGCAAGGGCAGATTTATTAATCTGATCGGCCAAATATCAAAGCCCGATGTCGATCGACGTGCGCTGCAGCCACACCATGAACTAATGATATTCGGCTTTCGGAGTTCATACATTAGCTAGGGCAAGGGCAGATTTATTAATCTGATCGGCCAAATATCTAAGCCCGATGCCGATCGATCTATGCCGTAGCCACTCCATGAACTAATGATATTTGGCTTTCGGAGTTCATACATTGGCTGGGGCAAGGGCAGATTTATTAATCTGATCAGCCAAATATCAAAGCCCGACACCAATCGATCTATGCCGTAGCCACTCCATAAACTAATGATATTCGGCTTTCGGAGTTCATACATTGGATGGGGCAAGGGCAGATTTATTAATCTGATCGGCCAAATATCAAAGCCCGACGCCGATCGATCTATGCCGCAGCCACTCCATGAACTAATGATATTCGGCTTTTGGAGTTCATACATTGGCTGGGGCAAGGGCAAATTTATTAATCTGATCGGCCAAATATCTAAGCCCGACGCCGATCGATCTGTGTCGTAGCCACTCTATGAACTAATGATATTCGGCTTTTGAAGTTCATACATTCGCTGGGGCAAGGGCATATTTATTAATATGATCGGCCAAATATCTAAGCCTAATGCCGATCGATCTGTGCCGCAGCCACTCCATGAACTAATGATATTCGGCTTTCGGAGTTCATACATTGGCTGGGGCAAGGGCAAATTTATTAATCTGATCGGCTATTTGACGTGGATAAATTACTAAATTGCCTAGTTATCTAATCGGCAAGTGTACACGAATGTTTTATCCAAAGTAGCAAAAAGCAATACCATTCATCAATAACAAAATTAAGCACAAATAATAGCAAAGTACAAAGGAAATTTTCATTAGTAAATTGGGCACAAACTGTAGCCATTTTACATATGAAAACTACTAAACAAAAAGCTACAAGTTCGCATGGAAATGCCTAGCAAAAACTTAAAAACTATAGTTATTTTACACATAAAAACTACTAAACGAAAAACTGCAACAATACATTCAAAATCCTTAAAAAAAAAATAACTAAAATGTCGCCCTAATCAATCCTCGGAGTCAGACTCCAGTGGCTCAACATCCACTTGCTCGTATGGAATCGGCATAGCCAATGTCACATTAGCAGCAGCAAGGGCTTTGAGTCAGCTGTGTTTGAATCCCCGATTTTCAAATTTGGGGATTTCTTCCACATAATTTGCGAGGGCAGCGCTTTGCCCAACCTCATACGCCTTGGAAGCCTCGGAGTCGACTACTTCTTTCGCCTTCTTCAATTCTTCCAAGTCAGCCTCCAGTTTGGCAATCGCCTCTCGGGCTAACTTGAGCGCATTTTCGCTCGCGTTTGCCCTCTCCTTGGCGGCCAATCTGAGCTGGTCTGAATTCCTCGCCCTTTTCATCTCGGCCTCGGCCCTCGCACCTTCCATCTTCACCTTGGCTGCTTCGAACTCGGCCCTGCTCCTCTGGCCTTCAACTTTTGATTGTAAACGGCCAATTCGTTCGATGGCGTTATGCTGGCGACGACCTATCTCGGCTATCCTTCCGACCGTCTGCAAAAACAGGAAATTAAAACCAAAACCATATATGCATAAAAGGGAAAGACAATATCAAAGTATATACTAGCAGAGCCGATTGAGCGGCTAATGCTATTGCCAACAGATCCGGCTCTGCCCGGAAAGCCGCCTTGTCAGCTGGCAATGAGAGCGACGAAGCCATGCTCAACGCCACAGCTGGGTCTTTCATGACCGATGTGTCAGAGAAGATCGGCATGTTTTTTTATCTTTGGTTAAACGACAAAGGGCACAACCACATCCGACTCCTCTAAGCGCGCCTGTTTGTCAGCAGGGTTTTCTTCAGAGCCGGCCTCCACCTCAGCAAGACGTTTCTCTGCTCTTCGCTTAGCCTCCTGATTCACTTGCACAACCGTCTCCGACTCGGCATTTTGGGTTTGAGCTGTCTCCTCCTCGATAATAGGCAGGGAGGGCTCAGCTTCGGCGGTAGGTGGCACTTCAGATCGAATGGCCTCTACTCTTCGCCGCGCGGCCATTCTTTCCGCGTTTTTCTTTTTGGCGAGTTGTGTGAGTGACAACCCGGCCATGTCTTCGGGGTACGCCCTGGGAAGGTCTTCTAAACCAGTAAAAATGTCATCAAAGGGAAGGTCCCCTCTTCCCAAAGTGGACGGAGGGTTGGCTGAATTGAGACTGGCTTCCTCAAAAGCCAACTTTAAAGCCTCGTCTACTTCGGCTTCAGACTGGTCTGACTCTTCGGCGACCTCCTCAGCTACTTCCGCCCGCTCCGAGTCGGATCCGTCGAAACCAACTTGCCGCAAGTTTTTGAAGTTGGTTAAAACAAGAGCCATAAGAAACTCTTCATGCCTCGGAATCGGGATGTTTTCTGCTGCCAAAAACGTCGTATACGTCGGCTCATATCGAAGGAGAATGTGGGCCGCCCTCCCTTGTTTCTGAAGGCTTGGACAGCCGAAGTATTTGAGCGTGACTTTAATTTCCGTAAGAATGGCGTCGTCGGTTGAAGTCAAAACTTTCTTCAAATCGTTTCTTGCGCAAGTAAAACCATGAGACCGCAAAAATAAAGCCTTGTAAATATAAGAAAAACAAACACAAGAAGCTATATGGCCACCTGGTTTGCCCATCCGTCTAGGAATAAGATCTAGGCGGTCTTCGCCTTCGGCGAATTCCCAGTTACCTCGGACAACGACCACGACATCATCGACTCGCTTGCCAGAGCTGAAAAGCATAGTCACTAATTGATGGTCGGTGTCCTTGGCCCTAAGGAAATAGCGTCCATGCCGGCCAGAAGACTTGGCCAAGGCATAACAGTGCCGAATAGCAGGTATGCCGAGGTTAATCCTAAGGCAACGGTTTAGCTCTATAATCCCCATTACAATTCTAAAAAAGTTGACATTGGGTTGGGAAGGGATTAGACCCTAATGGCGAAGGACAGCCCTAAGGAGTGGGTGAAGCGGGAAACGGACTTCGTCCTCTGCAATTGATAAGAGAGGGAAGACGATTATGCTTTCGTCAGCCCTTTCCATATCAAGTGTGTCGTCTGACAGATGGACGTCATCAGGAATAGAAAAATGGCGTCGAAAGCCAGAGACTCGATCCGCAGAGAGGAGGTCTTTGAAATGCTTTCCCATTTTCGTCAGCTTATAGGAGTATGCTAAACTAAAAACAAACCAGGAAAAGGGATTCAAAGCAGAGAGGAAGAGAACTTACAAGAGACGGAGAGGACAATGAAGGATAAAAGGAAGTTGCAGAGGTGAGTCGGAAGGCAGTCCAAAAACTTCAAGCATCTAACAATGTGTATGTATTTGAAAAGATAACAAAATTTTAAATCACAATAAATGGAAGCGTACGAAGGGGCGGGAAGTTGAAATGATGACCGAAAGGCGTGTGCTCTAACATCCGCGTTGGAATGAGGTTAACCGCCGAATTTCGGCTCTGACTTTTTGAGTTCGAAACCAAACACACTAGCTAACTGTCGTTAGTGGAGTGTTTGGGGGGCAATTGTGGAGGCCGAATATCGGGAGACGTAAAGCGGTTGAATAGTTGGGCCTGGAGAGTCAAAATTCATATATCACATCCGGCCCCGTCTTATACACAAATCCAGAGGTACCCTATTCGGCCAAATAACCAGTTGAGTAAGGGGCTGAGTGAAGAGCGACTTGCAACAAAAGGAGCCAAGTAAATAGTTATACGACGAATTGAAGGTGGGCCCAGCCTTGAAGCCCAAGAAAGAAAAGATATAAATAGAAGAGCATCATCCAGAGAGAGGTATGTGAGAATTATTATGCTTAACTTAAGATACAAGTAACTAAGAGAGTATACACTGACTTAACCGTCAGAGTGCTAATTTCGGCACCCCCGACCGGAGTGTTTATTCCTTTTCAGGTTGTCGGCTGAGGATCTCGAGCATCCCAGTGGATCAAAAGAGTATTTCCAAACCATTTCCCCACAATATTCAAACTTAAATAGGCTCAGTACGCGAGAAATACTCATGCACATGCTCGGTTTCCACTTGAAAAGGCCACTGTTTTGCTTCCAAAAAGCCTCTGTTGCACAATAGAACACTTACACTTTTGTCCACTTCCAGAATGTCTCTATACTGCCCTAAAAACAAACTATTGGATTTTACAAAGGTGGCTGGCCGGCCAAGAGTGATGGCCTGCCATCCACCAGTGACGGCCTGCCGGCCATAAAAAGTGACCTGCCGACCATAGTTGCACAGTTCATCTTGCTACAACAGAGAACAAACAGAGCATGCACATGGTATTCTCAAGGGTTTGTTTGCACAATTCACTCCTACTAATCATGAACAGATCAAATGAGTAGTAAGCTTAGTTCACAAACCATCAATGAAAGTGATTTCATTGCATGATGGCCTATGAACTAAAGTGTGCAAGCTTAATAAATGCAACAAAACAAGACTCTCAAAACCTCCTCCCTATCATGAAAGATCAAGGGAAGTAGTTGACAATAAATCTTGAACCGTTTTCATCACTAATGAGTACGAAACAACTCAAGACTCATGGGTTCAATTAACGTCCGATTGAACCCAAACAAGTTGTTATCTTTCATCATTTTAATCACCTATTTTATTACTTCATTTTAGATTACCATCAATTCTTTAATCAATTGAGTCCAAAGGGTGAATTTAAGTCCTCTAATGGAAAGAGGGCTCAAACCAAGAGTTGTTTTAGACATGAAAGTGACATCATACCATTGGTAATGAACCCCCAAAGGGATTAAACCATTAAGCATGACATCTCAATCTCATGCTTAAACAAACAGTGGATTTAAAACCACTTTCAAAGCAAAACAAAAGCCAATAAAAGAGGGAGGTTGCAGAGATGATTAAGAGTGATCACAAGTATGGAAAGCCATAAATAAACACTATCAACTCAAATAAGATGGTGTCTAAGGCCTAAAACACCAAACTCATGAGGACAATTACATTACAAGCATGCAAAACAAAACTCAAATGCAACAAACACTTACAAATAGTCCTAGAACAGTCTAAAAACAGCCCTAAAACATGCTGAAATTAAGACAAAAATAGCTAGATTAATAAGTTAAAATATGGAGCATGCTAGACTGGCAAGCAAAAGACAAGGAGGGGAGGCTAACCCCTCTAATTTTGGACTTCAAAACATGATTTTAGCTATTGAAATAGCTCTGAAAATTAGTGTTTAAAAGCTCCAAAAAAGATAGTGCAAAAGTGGAAAACACAAGGGTAAAGGCCTTCAAAACAAGGTGCAAAGAAGGGTGGACCACCCCTCAACCTTTATTGACCTTAAAACCCAAGTTTCAGCCCAAAAATACAGAGTTTTTACAGCCCAAAAACAGTTGGAAAATAGCAAGAAAAAAAGAAGTTAAAGCAAGTAAAGAGACAAAGCTTTACACCTCTTGAAGAGGAAATCAATTCCAAGCAATAAAACCAAGCAAACACACCCTCAAGAGCTCCAACAAAGCACAAAGACACCTCAGCTCAAATATGGAGAGGTTCAGTTCAGAGTGTATAGGCAAAGGTGAAGAGTGTATAGGCAAAGGTTGAGAAATTTGTAAGAGAGAGAGAGAGAGAGAGAGAGAGAGAGAAGTGTAGAGAGAGAGGACAATTTTTGCTCCAAAATTTTTCTAACCTTAAAACATGAGAGGGAGGCCCTCTACATATAGAAAACATGAATTTCCCTCAAGAACATCTGACCATACACGTGGGAGTAGATACAAGCATCTGTGCAAACAGCTAGCACAGTTGGCACAAAATATCTGCAAAAGACATTAGTGGCCGGGTGGCCATCACTAGTGGTCGGCAACCAAGAGTGATGGCCGGCAGCCCAAAGAGGTGGCCGGCAGGCCACTAGAGGTTACAGGCTTGAAAAGCTAGGGTTTTGGTCCAAAAACAAGGCAACAGTGGGGCAAGGTTTGAAAGGCTCAAAGCTGTGGCGTTCCGCTGAGGACTTCGGGCACTTGACAAGCATATAGACTCATCATTGGGTGTGTAAGTGATGATGTCCAAGTTGTAAGGGCGACTTCTAAACCAGCGATACACGCTTCATATTCTGCTTCATTATTGGACACCTTGACCAGGAGTTTAAAGACTAAAGGTATATGGGAGTCATCAAGTGCTATCAGCAACACATGTATCCTATAACCGTGCTGATTGGCTGCTCCATCAAAGTACATCGTCCAAGTCTCCTCTTAAATTTATAGAATGGCTTCATCTGGAAACAACTATTCCATTGCCTCATCCCCTTCTACCGGGTGGTCTGCCAGGAACTCCGCTACAGCTCTTCCCTTGACCGACTTGCGAGTGACATATTTGAGACCAAATTCGGAGAGGAGAAGCAATTAACGGGCTAGCCTACCCGTAAGCGCTGTTTTCTCAAAGAGATATTTGATGGGGTCTAATCTCGAAACCAGGATTACAGAGTGATCTAACAAGTAGTGCCTCAACTTCCTGGCGCACATACCAAGGCTAGGCAAACTTTCTCCAACGGAGTATAGCGGGTCTCATATTCCAGCATTTTCTTGCTCAAGTAGTAGATGGCTTTCTCCACCTTATCTTCAGAAGCATGCATCCCATAGTCGTGTCTGTCACTGACAGGTACAGAATCAAAGGCTTTCCCGGCTCTGGCGGCAACAACACCGGCGGATTCTCTTAACCTGCTCAAAGGCAAATTGGCATCAATCATCCCATCGAAAGTTCTTCCCTTTCTTCAGGAGACCAAACAGTGGTTCACATGTTAAGGTTAATTTGGAAATAAACCGTCTTATGAATTGCACTTTATCCAGAAAGCCTCGCACCTCCTTTTCAGTCCTTGGTGGTGGCATTTCTAAGATGGCCTTGATTTTGGAAAGATCTACTTCGATGCCCCTCTGTGTGATCAAGAAGCCCAGCATTTTCCTTGTTGTTACGCCGATGTAGCTCTGCTTTTTCGCACCCCCTTTCGGAAGCTAGGAAAGAAGCCCTACAGTTCGGACTCCCGCGGTTATGAATCTAATCTCACAAGTGCAATGTGAAATTGATAATCACCAAAGAGTCCAAATCTGGCAAATCGTTTGGAAAATTGATTTTAGGATAAAAAATGCCAAAATTGGACTGCTTTGCCAGATACAGAGTCGCCACCTAAATATTTTGTTTTGGGGAAATTTAAGAAACCCATGACTTGTGCTAAAGGCCACGTGTCAATCGTCACCAAAGTTGCCTCGGCTCGGGAACTTAGGTATGAGAGGGGAAGGTCATGAATTGAGCACCCCCACTCGCCCGATCAAAGATCAGTCTCTACTAATCATGATATGATTTTTTATAAACATTATGTGTTCTTATTCCAGTTATTAAGCTAGCTTTACTATGTGATGCGCACAAGCAAGTATAGACTAGTTTGCTCAATTTGGGACAATTCAACTCATGATTGTTTGTGAAAATGGTTTGAATTTGCCACCTCAAGTAGGCTTAAAAGTTTGCGGATTTGCCACCAAACATAGTGGGCTTAAAACTGATTTGCCACTCAACAAAGTGGACTTAAAACATACATTCGTTGAATCATTCCAATTCAAACAACAAGCCTTCATCCACAGGCATTCAAGCAGTTTAGCATTTAAGCACATAGCCTTATGGCAAGCATGCTAGACATGGCAACATTCACATTCATGCGAGTATGCTAAAGCATAAAATCTCACCTAGTACTCCAAGCTAAGAAAATATGAGTTAGAACAATATGCATGATTCCTAATTGTACAAGATGCCTAATGCAACGCATGCAATATGCAATTTAATAGGCTCGGCTACTAATATGGCATATGAATCGATTTGATGACATGTGATTAAACACATATTCAAATAAGGTATTGAAATGACAATACAGTTAGAATGATGTGTCGAGCCTCGGTGCATGCAATACAAGATGAATGGATGCATGCATGAGGTATGCTAATTGAAACGTGACCCTAATCTAACCATCAAAAGCGGTTAAGTAAAAAGGAGAAAGACATGGGGTTGGAAAACATACACGCACGCACGCATACTTATTACAACATTACGCCCTCGCGAAGGAGCGTCTGAATGAATAAGAGCTAACTAACTAGCAACTAAGTTAAGCTAATTAAGCTAATCTAATTGAACTAATTATTACAAACCAAATGAATAGCTAGTTAAGCTAATTACTAATTATTACAACACTTTTAACTAACTAGTAAACTAATTAATTAATTTACAACACAAATGTACATGAACTAAGAAATTAAGACTTTAACTACATTGCCACTGCTCCGCCTCGGGGAGTGGAAGATGCACATGCTCGGTTTTGGCCTGAAAAGACCTTCATTTTGCTCTCAAAAGCCTCTATTTGTAGGGTTGAGCATTTCCAGAACCTTCCTGCTCTATCTTACCAAAATCAACTGAAGTTTACATCAGTGGCCTGCCGGCCATGGATGGATGTTGCCGGCCCTCTGTTGGCCAAAAGGGTGGTTTGCCGGCCACCAATGGTGCATTGCCAGCCACTGATGCATTAGATCACCATGCTGCAACAGAGTACAAATAGAGCAAAAAGAGAGTTTTTCCAAGGATTGTATGCACAATTCACCTCTCTTCTTCATGGACAAATCCAAGGAATTGTGAACTTAAACCACAATCCACCAATCAAAGCAATTTCATTGCATGATGGCTTGTGATTCAAGGTGTGCAAGCTTAATAAATGCAAAGCCAAACACTCAAGAACCATCACCCTATCATGCATGATCAAGGGCAATGGAGACCTAGGAAAGTGGCACACTTCATCACTTTTGAATATGAAATGTCCCATTTTTCTTGTGCTCAAACTAACGTCCGATTTGAACACATGCAATGCAACACAAAGAAATGCTTATCTTGCCTCTTTTACTTATCAATTTTGTTTACACATTTTAATTACCAACCATCCTTTAATCACATTAAGTCCAAATGGTGAATTAAGTCCTCTAAATGGAAAAAAAGTCCAAACCAAAGGTTGTTTTAGGTATGAAAGAGACCTCATGCCATTGGTAATGAACCCCCTAAAGGGATTAAATCATTAAGCACAAAACCTCAATTTCATGTTTTAAACAAGCAAATGGTTTGAACCATTTTCAAAGCAAAAATAAAACCAAGAAAGGAGGAAGGTTGCAGAAATGATTAAGTACTAAAAATGAGTGATAAAAGCATAAACAAATGCTATCAACTCAAACAAGAAGGTGTCTAGAGCCTAAAACACCAAGCTTGTGAGGACTATTGCACTACAACCATGCAAAACAAGACTCAACTGACCTAAACAGCCTAAAACAGAGCTAAAGAAGGCTATTTTAGAGGCAAAAACATGTTGGAATTTAGCTAAGCTAAACTAGAAAAACATGCTAACATATGAAGTTAGCTAGACTAGCAAACAAGACACTAGGAGAGGAGGCTAACCCCTCCAATTCTAGACTTCAAAATGAGTTTTTTCCACTGAAAAACCTCTGAAATTCAGTGGTTAAAGGCCTAAAAAAAAAGGTAGTTTTATAATGGGAAACAAAAGTGCAAAGGCCTTAATGACAGGGAATAAAGACGGATGAACCACCCTCTAACCTTTAATGGTCCAAAACACCAATTTCAGCCCATGAAAACAAACTTTTTTAAAGCTCAAAATCAGCCCATAACAGTAGGAAAAAGATGGAAAAACAAGTAAGCAAAGCAAGCTTAAAAGGCTAGTATTATACCTCTTGAAGAGAAGAGTGGTTCCAAGCAACAATTCAAGCCAAAAACAACTTGTAGAGCTCCAAGAGGGCCTCAAACAACCTCAGCTCAAAGGTGATCACTTTTGGTTAAGGGTTGATGTGCAAAAGTGTAGTGTAAGTAGGCAAAGGTGTAGAGAAATACAAGAGAGAGAGAGAGAGAGAGAGAGAGAGAGAGAGGAAATTTTTAGTCTTAAATCTTCCAACCTCAAAACATGAGAGAGGGCCTCCCTATATATAGAAAATATGAATTCTATATATGGAGATCTAGCCCTCTTTGTGTGGGCAGATGCAAGCCTCTGTGCAACCAGCATGCACAAAATATCTGTAGAAAACACTGGTGGGATGGTCGGCAAGGCATCATAGATGGCCGGCAGGGCACATCAATGGCCGGCATGCCAAAAGTCCTAGCCGGCAGCCTCATAGATGGCCGGTAGGCCACCAAAGGTTGCAAGGGAGAGAGACCAAGACATGGTCCAAAAGCCAGACAAAAAGGATACAGGGTTTGGAAGGCATAAACCTGTGGCGTTCCGCTGAGGACTTTGCACACTCGGCAAGCAACCAGACTCATAGCCGGATGTACTTGCAAGAACATCCAAGTCTTGAAGGGCCGTCAAAAATGGGGTGTCTACAGTTGCCCCTCTTTGACAGAGCTCAAAGTCATGAAATGACGTGAGTGAATGTCAAAGCTCAAAGACGACCCGTTTTAACAAGGCCACAAGACTTGGACAAACAATCAAGACAAAAAAAATAAATAAAATGGTTGCGCCCGCAGGCTGCCTACGTATCCCTTTGGAAGGAATCAAACCAACATAGTTCTGGGGAAAAATGCAAATGATATGTATGATGCAAGAGCATAACTTATGATCATGCAATGAAGCTGTGCAACGAAACATTTAAATGCAAACGCTATGCAAAGAAATGCCACAGTTAAACAAACTGGAACAAGGTACAGCAATCCCAAACATGAAAAGAAGTGAGCAAAGAAACACACCATGCGTGGGAATCACGAGCCAAACCACACTTCATGCAGAAAGGACGTAAGAAAATTATGCAAGCTTAACTACGCGACGCACAGGTAAAGCAAAGAGTGACATAACTGTCGGGTGCACTCAAGGTCTCAGCCGAGATTCTAACACGTCTCACGTGGAAGGAGGAAGAGGACGGTGTGAACATCGGGTGCACCTGAATGTTTTTAATCGATTGGAAATCCTAACGCACCGCACGTAAGAAGAGGAACGATGTGAACACCGGGCGCACCTGAGTGCTTTTAACTGAAGCAATCCTAACGCGTTGCACGCGTGAGGAGGAGGGGTGGTGTGAACACCAGGATGTACCCAAATGTTTTTAACCGAAGTAATCCTAACGCGTCACACGCAAGAGGAGAAAGGGGTGGTGTGAACACCAAGCGCACCCGAATGTTTTTAACCGAAGCAATCCTAACGCGTCTCACACGAGAGGAGAAAGGGGTGGTGTGAACACCGGGTGCACCCGAATGTTTTTAACCAAAACAATCCTAACGCGTTACACGCGTGGGAAGGAAGGGTGGTGTGAACACCGGGACATACCAAAATGTTTTTAACCGAAGCAATCCTAACGTATCTCACGCGAGAGGAGAAAAGGGTGGCGTGAACACCGGGTGCACTTGAATGTTTTTAACCGAAGGGTGGTGTGAACACCAGGCATACCTGAATGTCTTTAACCGAAGCAATCCTAACGCGTCTCACACGAGAGGAGAAAGGGGTGGTGTGAACACCGCGCGTACCCGAATGTTTTTAACCGAAACAATCCTAACGCGTCTCACATGAGAGGAGAAAGGGTGTTAATACCAGGAGCACCTGAGTGCTTTTAACTGAAGCAATCCTAACGCGTTGCACGCATGAGGAGAAAGGGGTGGTGTGAACACAAGGTGCACCCGAATGTTTTTAACCGAAGCAATCCTAATGTGTCTCATGCGAGAGGAGAAAGGGGTGGTGTGAACACCAGGCGCACCCGAATGTTTTTAACCGAAGGGTGGTGTGAACACCGGGTGCACCCAAATGTTTTTAACCGAAGCAATCCTAACGCGTCTCACGCGATCGGAGAAAGGGGTGGTGTGAACACTGGGCGCACCCGAATGTTTTTAACCAAAGGGTGGTGTGAACACTGGGCGTACCCGAATGTTTTTCATCGAAGGGTGGTGTGAACACCGGGCGTACCCGAATGTTTTTAGCCGAAGGGTGGTGTGAACACTGGGCATACCCGAATGTTTTTAACCGAAGGGTGGTGTGAACACTGGGTGCACCCGAATGTTTTTAACCAAAGCAATCGTAACGCGTCTCACGCAAGAGGAGACAGAGGTGGTGTGAACACTGGATGTACCTGAGTGTTTTTAATCGAAGGGTGATGTGAACATCGGGCGTACCGAATGTTTTTAATCGAAGGGTGGTGTCAACATCGGGCATACCTGAATGTTTTTTTCCGAAGGGTTCCTAACACGTCGCATGCGAGGGGAGGAGGAATAGAAGGATGCGATTCGAAAGGCACGAATGATTTTACCTGGAACTCCTCTGAACGAACCGTACATACAATATCGTGCATGTGAAGGAAAGAGACTTAACAAGTGTGATACAGTATGAATGCATGTTCTATGCGAGACTAACAACCGAGATACAATGCTAATGGCATGTTCTATGCAAGAAACGAAAGCATAAGCATATTCTATGCATGATTGATAATGGGAGCATATTCTATGCGTAAAAGCAAGCGCACATTCCATGCATGATTCAAATACAAGATGAGCATGCAATGCCTATGTGATGCACATCTTTCAACAACGTATGTGAAAGGCATATTCTATGCCACAAAGTGAAGTGCTATACAGCAACGAATAAAGAATGCATGTTCTATGTAAGATATCAAAGCATGATTTGACAAAGCAAACTCGAAGTCAACTTCCGAGTCACTTTTCGGAAGAGTTACAAGGTGTTCAAAGGATACACCTCATTCACGTTGACAAGTGACGAACATTACGCACTGAAAACATAATTTCGAGCTTCCGCAGAGGAATTCTGAACCAAACAATGAACAATCCCTTCACTTCTTGGAAACCAAGGACACAAAACAGCATCAGGAACCCCAAGAAAGCTGCCGGCCACCTGTCAGCCATGAGAGAAGGCTGCCAGCCAGGTGCCGGCTAACAATGGACACTGCCGGCCATCGATGGCAGATTGAAAGGAAAATGGGGTTTTTGGCTCAGGCCTTTAAGTATGGATCACCACACTTCATTTCCTCGCTTCCCCTTGCTCGAAAATCCTCTCACTCTCTCTCTAGACCTTCCTTCTCTCTAGATTCACACTTTCTACGCGTTTTCCAATGCCCTATGCGAAGTTGATTCGCTAAATCCCCTTTGTTTACTTCACTTTGAACCGATTAAAATCCGATTTCGATGTTTCTTTCCTCATTTCCACCATTCTAGATTCATTCCCCTCGAGTTTTTCTCAAGTTTCGTGCACTTTTCCCGGCTTTGATTTTTTCTTCCACTTTCTCTCTCCTAGGGTTTGACTTTTTCCAAGTTTACCCTTTTTTTTTCATTTTTGCTTCACTTTTCACCCATCTCGCACCTACTTTCAGATGGCGGATGAGGTTCCTCACGACGGGGCT
The DNA here is from genome assembly GCA_036172215.1 of Camellia granthamiana. Lineage (NCBI taxonomy): Eukaryota > Viridiplantae > Streptophyta > Magnoliopsida > Ericales > Theaceae > Camellia > Camellia granthamiana. Next base: position 61,982,466 of record CM069911.1, on the reverse strand, counting down.
CCTCTGGAGATTCCCCCAGTGGTTCCACCTATATCGGAGGTAGAAGAGCCAATAGCTTATCTTGAGGCTGACTTAGAGGCAGAGTTGAGCCTGAGGTCGAGCCAGAGCTGCTACCACCGAGGGTACGGCCTTTCGATACGGCGCGGTATCACCCACAGACACACATATTGCCTACTTCCGGAGGCATCAGACGCTTCACCGAGTTCGCCTGCGGTGCGTCAGAGGACCTTTTGTTAAGGGAGCTGAGTCTCACTTATCGGCCATTGCCATCGAGGTGAGAACACTGTTTTCAAGCATTTTGCCTTTCTTTATTTGCATTTCTTGCACTACCTTTTCTTCAAATATGCTATCATCACTGCTTTATCCGACTGTACCCTTTTACTGTATTTTTTACACTGCTTTGTATTTGGATCCACCTGACTGCATCTCATACATTGCCTTTATCTAACCATGCACTATTTTCATCTGACGCATTTCTTTCATCTGGTTACATTTCATGCACTACCCCCATCTGATACATTTCATGCACTGTCTTCATCTGATGCATTTCTTTCATCTGGTTGCATTTCATGCGCTTCCCTCATCTGATACATTTCATGCACTATCTTCATCTGATGTATTTCTTTCATCTGCTTGCATGCGCTACCCTCTTCTGATACATTTCATGCACTGTCTTCATCTGATGCATTTCTTTCATCTAGTTGCATGCACTACCCTCATTTGATACATTTTATGCACCGTCTTTTTTTACCACAGGGCGAGTCTCGCGCCTTCAGAGGCTATAGCGCTTTCAGAGGCTATAGCGCTATGACTGCCAGAGATTGGAATGATGAGCTCCCAGCTGGAGTTCGAGACATCATCGACGGGGCAGGCTTCGGCCTCTTTTGCTCTGGCTTGACTCGGGTTGTCGCGAGTCACCCCCTCCTAGGAGCATTAGTGGAGAGGTGGTGGGATACCACCAACTCCTTCCATTTCTCCACCGCAAGGGAGATGACGATGACTCCTTACGACTTTGTTATGATCACTGGCTTAAACATAGGGGGTGAATTGACACTGATATGGAGGAGTGGGAGGCAGCTTGGTTCGAGTTAAAAGGAGAATACCCACCCATATACCGAGCGGGGATGGTAAGATACACTTGGTTCGCAGAGCGCTTTAGAGGGACTGAGCCTGAGTCAGTAGAGGAGACTAAGCAGTACGCCAAGGTCTTCCTAATGTTTCTCTTCGGTACCACCTTGTTTTCAAATAGGTGGAATATCGTTGGCCTGTATTTGCTGAGTGCCCTAGTGACTCTTCCTCGGGTTCGTTTCTACAACTAGGGTGGAGTTGGCCTCACCACACTGTATGGAATATGAGCTCCACCTCCCGTCTGTAGGGAGGCCTGATTGGAGGCTACTGGCGAGCCTGAGAGGTACACATCTCAGTTCCCTCTTTGTACTTTACATTTTCTTCTTTACAGTTTCTGCTTTACATCTGTTCAACACCTGTGCTTTCTGCTTTGCACTTTCTGTATCTACTCGATACTGTATTGATCACATACCACTGTATTTTTCCTACAGCTATGGGTACACGCATACTTCCCGATTCTCGCCCCGGAGCCCGTTGTGGAGCTTCCGTTGACGGTACCCTACTCATGGATATACGATGGTCAGCTTCGCCACAGGACTCGCGAGCCTTTCACTTTCTTCTACTAGTACTTCGACACAGTAGGCACCCATGTGGTATTCCAAAAGCACGGTCATTTCATTTCTGCTTTGAAAATATTCACTTAGCAACTAACAGCAACTAATACTCTATACAACTTCTGTTTACAGATCAAGTGGCAGCCATGGGCCTTGATGCCAGGGGGGTGCAGGGCCAATTTGCCGGCACATGGGCAATTTCCCGCTACCATATTCTACTTGAAGGTCTGATTTCCTGGGCCTGGTCCTTGGGTGAGCGCTTTCTGCGCCAGATTATGGGTGTGCCGGACCTAGTCGTCCCGATGGCTCCACTAGAGTCCATGCGGTCCACAGAAAGCCTATCCACTAAGGAGGTCATTCAGTTCATGGTAGGCCTCAAGGTCGACTTCTTCTAAGCAGAGGGCAACTATACAAACTTCATCTTGACACACTTGATGCCACCTCTAACGGGGGTTTGCGAATGTGAGGAGGCGGGGGCTCCTGCTGCGAGAGCGAGGCATAGAGTGACCCAAGCGAGCAGGGCCCGGGGTAGAAGGGCTTCCTGAGCGGGGTAGTGGGCTGATTGGCCAAAGCTCCCCACCACATTGACTTGCTGGTGACACACCGGGAAGCCCTACCAAGTCCCGATTGAGCCCGCAGCGGCTGGTCATGAGCTTGTTGGGGTCCGAGGCCCGACTCCAGTATGAACCACACTTTAGCACTTGCATTCCGTATTTCATTTCAGATATATCTATGGCAGATACTAATCAATCAAATACATTTGCAGACATCGATTGAGTATACAGGAGATGCCCTTGAGCTGATAACTTCGATGATGGGGATGATATAGAGGAGGGGCCTTGTAGACACCCCATTTTTGACCGACCTTAAGACTCAGACGTCGCCGATTGAGTACTCGGTGATGATGCATATTGTGCTCGTTCTGAGGTCACAGAGTTTCGGTTGAGAGCCTTGCCTCCAGACTTCGGGACTCTTTTGTGCTTTGCCTTGGTTTGCGAACCAGGTCCTATTTTCTCTATTTTCTCTTCCCGAAGGGAGGGAGAGCTCTTGAAGACCATCTCTCAGTGGCCGTAGACTACGTTTCATGGTCGTAGGCCACTATTCCCGTTTGGAGACCAGTTTCCGATTTTCGGAGCCGTCGGCCATGCACCTCGGTTCGGGACAGCTTAACTTTCTCCGTTTGCTCCAGTTTTTGGCACACAGCTTGTTCCCTCTCCCTAGAGGGACACTGTGGCCCGAGAGACCACCTTTGTGGTCGCACGCCACCTTTGGTGCCTAACAGCCTGTTTTCGGGGCACCCGGCTGCGCGTTTTGGCCCCCGAACCTTCGTTTTGCATCGGTGTGGGTTCATTTTTGGCATGGACCCTAGTTTCTTTGTTAGGAAGGTGGTACTATGGTGGGAGACCACCTTTTCTTCTTGGAGACCAGCTTTCTCTTTGTCGCCCGATTTTCTTGTTAGAGACCTGGTCTCCCTCACTTTTGGGCCATAATTTCTGGTCTCCCATACCACCACGGAGTTGCATTCACCTAGGAGACCACCAATCTTGGTAGGCCGACCACCTTTTTTGCTTGACCCTATTGACCCCTTGGTCTCCCTTACTTTTGAGCCATAATTTCTGGTCTCTCATACCACCACTGAGTTGCATTCACCTAGGAAACCACCAATATGGGTAGGCCGACCACCTTTTTAGCTTGAACCTTTTGACCCCTGGTCGGCCGACCAGGGGGAGTGGTCGGCCGACCACATCAACTGGTCGGCCAGCCTTCTGTTTTTTTGTCTCAATGAGTTGAAGCTAGCTGTGCCAGCTGAGGATGTTTAAGCTAGCTTTTAAGCTTCTTTGAGAAGCTTTAGATCTTCTCCTCTATAAAGGGAAAGGCCCTCTTCCATTGCTAGGGTTCAGAATTTTGCTTACAAGCATACATACACTTCCCTCTCTATTTCTCTCCATTTTAGCTCCAAAGGTCCCTTGTTCTTGCACCATTGCACTACACCTCTTAGCCTAACCTCTCCATCATCCATCCAAGCACCTTGGGGCTCATTTTTAGAGGTTGAAGACTTGCTATCTTTGTCCGAAAGTTGCTGATTCCTTTGGCTACAAGGGTAACACTCCATTTCCCTCTTTTTGACATTGTTTTGCTTCATAGTTTAGCTCTATTTGAAAGCATATTTAGGCTTTGGAATAAACTGAAAAAAGTCTTTTTTTGATCTTCTAAACATGTTTGTTTGAGACCATTTTTCTATTGGGGGTCGTCTACCCCCTTGCATGCTTCATTTCCTCATGTTTTGAGCTATGCTTTAGAGCATTTGTGTCGGCCTTGGTGTGGCCTTTTAGCCACTGAAATCTAGTGAATTTTCAGTGGCTAACATGTGTCTTTGAGCCTCAAAATCAGAGAGGGGTGACCCTCTCACCCTTTGTTCTCTTTACTAGCTTTCTTGGCATTCCAAAGGAGCCCCTATTTGCATGTTTCAAAGCCATGCTCCAGGCCATTTTTGATGAGTTTTGTGACCTGCATGACCTCTGTCCAGAGGTGGTTTTTGCCATATTAGATGTCTATTATGCATGTGTAGAGTAATCTTCTTCAAGGCCTTTCAAAGGGGCCTTCACTTGCATGCTTCCTAGACTAATTTCAGGCCCTTTTCAATGAGTTTTAGGTCCCTCATAACCTCTTTATAGAGGTGGTTTTACCATTTTGTATGTCTATCTTGCATGTGTAGAACAACCCTCTTATTGGCCTTTCAAAGGGACACATCATTCTTGCATGCATTGACTGAGTTTCAGTGGGTTTTTGGGCATTATTTGGCATGGCATACTTTTGTTTTTGGCTGGTTTGGTGAGCTCTCATGTGCTTCATATAGTTGTAGTGCAAATCATGGTTCACTAGCTTATTTTGCATGCTTTGTTGACCCTTGATTTTAGCACTTTTTGGCCTTGCCTTAAACTGATTTTGTGCATATTTTGGACTGCCCAAGCTCTTTTTTTGGGTCTCATAGTCGAATGATGCTTGTTTTGCATGCTTGTAGTTCAATACACTTGCCTAGCTTTGAGATTTGAGGTCTATTGCATGCGTATACTGAGGTGTTTTCATGCTTTGGGGTCATTTTGCATCATATTTTAGAACCTATTTGAATGTCATATCCTCATGTTTTCTCCTCTTTAAGTGTGCTTGAGAGTTGTGCATGAATGCCTTGTTTTCGGACCATTGAATGAGCTTCATTTCCATGCACTTTGAACCATCATTTTGGGTCATTTTCCCACTATTTCAGACCTGCCGAGGGTCTGTTTAGGGTTGGTTTTGCCATTCGTGCATTGCTTTGTGTACCTCTAGTGTAACGCACTTCACTAGTTTCGGTATTCGGGCCATCTAGCATGCATTGGGTAACATATTTGCATGATTCGGGACCATTGTACATCATGTTTCAGAGCTGGAAAATGTATGCTTGTATGCCATATTTCATCCTTTGCCATGCTTAGTTAGAGTGCATGTTGTGCCTTAGGATCGGTCCATTGCATTTATGCATGCTTGCACGTATTTCGGTTGTCTCATTTTCATCATATGGCCACTGATGTGAGTGTGGCTGAGGTCCACTCATATTGGTGTAAGTCCATCTAGCATTTGTATATGCCATTTAGTTCATGTGCGCATGATAGTCTTCGTAAGTGCATTGTGTATGTCATGTTATGTCACGTGCATTGTGAATGCCATTTTAGCCCATAGCATTGCGTATGCTAGGTTGCATGTTAGTCGCATTGTGTATGCCATCTCATCGCTTTGTGTTTGGAGTAGGGTTAGTCCAAACATGGGAAACGAGGGACGTTTCGTACTCCAAGTGACAAAACGTGTCTCAATTCCCAGTCGCCGACACTCTGGATTACCCATGATGGAGTTTAGGCCTTGTTATGCTTCTATGTGCATTCATTTCACATTGAGTCGTGCAACTCGACTCCTCGGCCATCATGCATCGAGATGCGTGATTGGTGATACGAGGATCGAGGTCTACACTCCCTAGAGCTTGTGCAATGACGGGGAGAGTGGTCATGCACACATGTGTTGAAAATACTTTGCCATGCCCCTTTCTTGCTCTCTATTGCAGCAAATCGGAATCCAACAACAAAAACTAGTCAGCAGCCTTCGGAAGTTTTATACAGTGTTCTAGGGCCAATTGCAAAGCAGAGGCAAATCGGGGCATCGCAAGGAATTTCCCGACAAAGCGACCCGAGCACGCATGCATCTTTCATCATTCGGAACAAGAGCTGAGGCAGTCCATTTTATAGCTTGCATGCTAGTTTATTCGCTTTCCTGTTTAATTTGTTAATTAATTAGGGTTTTGTAATATTTAATTAGCTAGAGTAGTTAATTATTTATTCAGATCGTATTATTTATTCGGACCCTCCGAGCGAGGGTAATTGTGTAATAAGTGTGCGTGTGTGTGATGTATGTCTTCCAACCCCACGTCTTTCTCCCTTTTATTTACCAGCTTATGATGGTTAGATTAGGGCATGTTTCAATTAGCATACTTATGCTTGCATGTTTGCATCATTCATCTGTATTGCATGCACCGGGCTCGGCGCATCATACTAACTACATTGTATCTCAATTTCAAGTTGAATACATGTTAGCTGTAGCATCATCATATGCCATCTTAGGATAGCCGAGCCTACTTCTAGTTGCATTTTGCATGTGTTGCATTAGCCATCTTAACATGAACTAGGATCATGCATTGATTACTAACTAGTTTCTGTTTTGGCTCGGAGTACTCGGTAAGTGTTTATGCTTTAGCATCCTTGCATGTGCGTGAGTGACTGCCATGATAGCATGCTTGCCATGAGGCTATGTGCTTATGTGATATAACTGCCTGAATGCTTGTGGGTGGAGGTTGGATTACCTGAATTGGAACAATTCATTGATTGCGAGTTTTAAGCCCACTAGATAGTGGCAAATCACCATGTTTTCTAAGCCCACTTGAGGGTGGCAAAATCCGCATTTTAGCCTACTTGCGAGTAGCAAACCGCTTTCAAAAACACACATGAGATGTTTTGTTCCAATTCAGGCGATCCGGTCTATATTTGTATGTTGTGCGCATCACGTAGTAAATCTAGGCTAATAACCGGAATAAGAGCACATAATGTTTTCAAAACTCGATATCATGGTTAGTAGAGGTCGAGCTTTGATCGGGCGAGCGGGGGTGCTCACGAAGTGACCTTCCCCAATCGTACCCAAGTTCCCGAGCCGAGGCAACTTTGGTGATGACAGACACGTGGCCTTAGGCAACGAGTCAGGGTTTCCTAAATTTCCCAAAATAAAATATTTAGGTGGCGACTCTGTACCTGGCAAAGCAGTCCATGTTTGGCACTTCTTTCAAAAAAATATGTTTTCAAAAAAGATTTGCCGGATTTGGACTCTTTGATGATTCATTGGTCTTGCATTGCATTCTGTGAGATTAGATACAGGACCATGACTTTGAGTCCTGAACTGTAGTGAGCCCAAATGAACAAAACGGGGATTCCCTCCCGGGACGTTCGGGGACGTCTACAGTTTCTGGCGACTCTGCTGGGGACTTAGAGAACTTGACTTGAACTCATGATATCTGGTTTTAACTACACTTATGTGTTTCTTTGCATTACATTTGCATTGGTGTGCCTAAGACACAGTGTTTGCTGTATGCTATTCCTGAATGGTTTGCCGGAGGCTCGCTTCGAAAAGCGTGCCATAAGGCTGACCGGTTGCGGGCTCTGCCACGACGGGAACACAAATCCCGGTTTTACCGGGGCACCCTTTTTGACCATTCGACCTAGGGCATATTCAGAATCCATAGTGACCATTCCAAGCTAGGACAGGTTGTTTACCCGATTGTAGGTTGTTTGAAACTGCTGCGTGCGTAGTGAAACCCTAGCTCCCGACAAAATAGGATAGGGAAACCCTACCCCTTCATAAGGGTGTTTTGGCTCTCACTTGTTTGCTATGTGCTTTTAGAGTGTGCCTCTACAGGAATGCATGTATTAGTTTGTAAGTCTGGGTGTCAGGCCTGAGGGCACCAATATTTAGGAATCAGTTTTACCTGAGGGTATCAGTTTACAGGTAGAACTTGTGGCAGAATTCTGTAGGGGGGGCGCAGTCATTCAGCTTTGCTCATTTTGGTTTTGGTGAAATCAGGCTGAGGTGCTGTCTGTTTTCTCTTTTGCAAGGTAGTCTTGGAACCATAGCTTTAGAAGGCTCCGATATCCCCCAGGTTCATTGGACTCATGTCAATAGACTTTGTCAGGTCAGAAATTCAGTTCAAGGGCAAATCAGTGTTCTTTCGCCAGAGGTAGGGTAAAAAGGCAAGTTAGGCACAGATCATCAGTTCAACAGTCTTCGGATCAGAAGTCATTATCCATCTCACCTGTGTGCAGTTGGGTTGAGATAGCTGCTTTTACTCCAGAGATAGACATATCGGTAGTTCAGATAGATCAGAACATGGCAGGGATGGAGGAGATGGTGTGCCAACTCCAAGAAAGTATGAAAATCATGCAGCAGGACGCTGTCCGCCAAGCAGAATTTTCCAAACAGCAGGCCGAGGTCATGGCCCAGCAAGCAGAGCTAATTGCCCAGCTACAACAGCAAGCCAGAGCATTAGCTTCACACCAAGCTCCTCTCCCACCAAGAGATCCAATACCCGGGGAGACGGCGAATGTCCAAAATGTCCAGGAAGATACAGACATCCCAACAGGGCCGGCTCCGCCTCCGATTCTACCTCAACTATCCAAGGCACCTACGCCTATCAATCAACCGGACTCTCCCTTTGAGTTCGAGGTGGACCCTACAGCATTGAAGTTGAGCAAGCTTGAAAAGTTGTTCAAGAAATCCCAAGGGGTAAAGTCCATCCCAGACATTGAGGACGGGTATACCGACGCGGCTGTGACGCTGCAAGACTGGTTCAAGATGGCACAAATCGACCGCTTTGACGAGTCCGGGGATCCCATGGTGCATCTACGTTTGTTTTCAGACGTATTAAGGCCGATGGGCCTCACCAGACTACAGAAGCTTTCATTATTTGGCCGGACCCTGTCGGGTGTAGCGGCCATCTAGTACGCAAAGTTGGAAGACGATGTCAAGCGGAAATGGGATGAGATGGTCGAGGCTTTCATTGCACAATACTCCTATAACATGCAAATCGAGATTACGACCCGTGATCTCGAGACAACAAGGCAGGAGCCTAAGGAGAGTTTCTCTGAATTCGTAACCCGCTGGAGGGCCAAGGCCTCAATGATGACCATAAGGCCGACGGATAAAGATCAGATTCGGATGATTGTGCGCAATCTCCAGCCCAAGCTTATGCAGAAAATGATTGTTCTCCCCTTCCCCACCTTTTCAGATTTACATGAGATGGGGGTACAAATTGAGGATGCTATGAAACAGGGTCTGATTGACCAAGACAATGAGCAGCCCAGGAGGGCATTTTTCCACAGTTCGAATGCGACCACCAGTGGTGATGCAGCTGCAAGATCTTCTGAAGTGGGCATGGTCACCACCACCACATCAAAAACAGCTACCCCATTCACCGGTGCGTCCGGAAGTAGCTCGCAAAAAACCAAATATCCACCTCAAGTCAAGAGGGTTTTTACCCCACTTTATATACCTTTGTCAAAGGCTCTAGAGGCCTTACTCCAGAAAGGATATCTGAAATTGTTGGAACAACGGCCTCTACCCAATCCTCTCCCTCCAAAGCATGACCAGACTAAGTACTGTGCCTACCATCAACAAACCAGTCATGACACTAATAGTTGCTTTCGTCTGCGCCATGATGTACAGGATCTGTTTGACAACAAGGTCATCGCCGCACCAACTCAGCAAAGTCTATCACCACTGGATCAGTGAACTTGGGGGATAGTACGAATATGTGATTAGGGGATGAACCACCTGCGGGCGGCACTCAGTTTACTCCAGATGTGGCGTATGGCACGCACTGTTTTGAGCATTAACGTTTTTGTACTTTCTGACTTGGGTATTGAGTCAGTCTTGTTGTGTTGTATTGAGTCAGTCTTTTTGTACAGAGTCAGTCTTTTCTTACTGAGTCAGTTGGGTCTGTCTTGTTATACCGAGTCAGTCCTACTTTGTTAGAGTCGGGTGATCTCGGGGGCGTTGCCTCAGATATCACTATTTTGTTTTGTGTTTGTCTTTTCGCTTTCTTTTGAGTCTGTTTCTGCCAGGGAGCCAGTTATACCAAAAGATCTAATTGAAATAGCTGTGGTTTTCATGCTTTTGTGCTTGTTTCTGCTTTGAGCCTGTTGTGCCAACAAACTTGAATGAAACGGCAGTACATTTCACCTGCTCTTCTGTGCCTTGAAATCATTGCATTGACCTAAGTTTTTCAAAACTTTTCGAATAATGTGTTGAAAATGAAGAAGAAGGAATTCCTTGGGTTTTGCAAATTTTGATCAATTGAGAGAAAGAGAGGCGTGCTAAGCCCTTAATGAATGAAATCATGTTTGTTAATGTGAGTACTGAGAAGGATCCTGGCTTGATCCAAATTGGTTCCGCACTGTCTTCAGCGCGAGCGACTAGTCGCTTTCTTAAAAGATTTCAAAAAATGTTTTGCGCGGTCCTGCGAAGACCTGCGTGGAATCGCTCTTGAGATTGTGCAGCCTAGGATCGCTCTCAGCCTCGAGACTCGACCCCTTGCTTTCGAACCTTGAATTTAGATTCAGAATGTTCAACGGTCAACCACAATGTAAGGCCCGTGTGGCCGGATCAGAAGCAGCCCATGAACTAGGGGCGAGGATATTAGATGTGATCAAAGGAAGCTCGCGAAGCTAGATCAAAAGCAGCCCTTAAACTAGGGGCAAAAATGTCAGATGCGCTCGAAGAGTCAAAGATGAGTCTTTTCCGCAAACCAGGGAAGACTGACAAGAATGCCAAATCCCAGAAAGGAGGAAAGAAGAAAGTATTGCTAAAGGACAACCAAGTTCCTATCCACAACACTAGGGGCAAATTCACCCTCCATTGGATGGACTTCTACATCATCAGCAAACAGCAGCCATTCTTTTGGATTCAGATGGCTCCGAGATCTTAAACCATTCAACATGGACGAAGCTAAACTTTTACTCTTGAGAGGCTTGCTGGGTCGAAAACCCGAATGGGAGACCCAGACAAAAGTTAAAAAAAAAAAAATAAATAAATAAATAAATAAAGAGAAGAAAAAGAACAAAAAAAAATAAAAATGCAAAGAATGAAAAAAAGAAAAGAAGAAAAATGAAGAAAATGAAAAGAAAAGATGAAAAAGAAAAAAGAAGAAAAGAAATGAAAAGAATCGAAAAGAAAAACAAAGCTCGCAAGGTTGAAAACCCGGAAGGGCGGCCTTGGCAAAAGTTAGTACGCAAAAGGAGAGGTTAATACCCGAGTGTACCTTAACCCCGAACTACGTAAGGCTTGATTCCCATCTTTGGGATACGTAGGCAACTTCATTCTGAAGTCCAGCCGTAAAACACTTCAAATTTGACTGTGTCCATGTGATGGTTCTGGTCATCTTTGTCTTCTCTGTATCTGAGAATTCGGTTGTAATTGTCACTGTGAGGACTGGTTGCCGTGTGCTGCGGCGTTATTCAGACTAGGGGCAACTTTCCGTTGCCGTGCAGTGCTATTCAGACAAGGGGCAACTTTCCGTTGCCATACAGTGCCACTTAGACAAGGGGTGATTTTCCATTGTTTTGGATCTGAGGTTGTGCATCTCAAGAGTAAGTTCTGTGTTGGTCGAGTAGTGGCCGTTTGTAAAAACAGTTTTTTAGAATTTTTACTAAGGTTGACTAATTTTCTCGAAAATTATTCCATTTTTCCAAAACTAGACCTTTTTCTTGGACCCAAAAAAGGAAAATTTTCAGTGCTCATAGCCTGACTTGCATGATTTCAAATCAGTAAATCGAACAAGCATGTTAATCTAACTCTCATGTTGGTCAAAATTGTTTTAACAGAATGTCAAAAGCAAAAAAAAAAGGGTCAAAATAATGAACTAGGGGCACAATTAAGTCAGGTATTCTGTCTTTTCCCCATTGTCAACATACTTGCCAGAAAGGGCACCGTATCTGCCAGAAAAGGGCATAACTGAAGGTAACAACAAAGGGCTGAAAGCTCTCTCATCCTCCAATCAGCGAGGTATCAAGCTGAGTGGGAAGCACGAATTAGAATGGATCAAGATATTCCATTCCCTAATCTGGACAGATCTGATAACGTCCAAACTCCCCAGTAGAGCATCGTCAACCAATGTCAATTGCAGATCTGCTACACATCCAGACGCATCACAACCCCCTCTGTGGGGGAAGTTCACTGTTGTGCGTAGAAGAAAGAGAATCTAGCAGAATGCTAGGGGCAAGAGCTCGCAACTTCTTGTTTATCCATCAACCACCCAGGGGAGGGATAAAAAATGAGAGATTGAAGAATAGAGAGATGTGCACTGAGAGAAAAAGTGAGGAAAAGGGCTTTTTTCAGAAAAAAACAGAGCCTGAGGGCCGAGTGATGTGAGAATCACAAATGAGAAAGGGTGGGAAATAATACCCGGAGAAACAGGCTCCCTGTGCACGTCTGAGTGTCGTGTCTTTTTTTTTTATCTCGATTCTTGTTTCGAGTCGTTTCGAGTGTTACTCGATGTGTTTAGGTTGTTTACCTTTTGTTTTCCATTGTTGAGTCATAGTGCGCTGTGTTCAGTCGTAGGCTCAATACCCCGGTCAAGAACTTATCTCTTAATTTCAAAAATAAAATCGTTTTGCGCTCCGAGTGCTGTGCCGTTCTCCACATTTGTGCAAAACAAGATTTGTTCTTTCGTAAAACCGCAGGGTTCAACCCAGGCTATGTGAGAACAGTAAAACCAGGACCTATCTGAAGCTATATAGGTTCTAGACTGCAAAGCAAAAGAAAAGAGGGAAAATGTCGGGTATCTGAGTTTGTTTCAACTTCAGTAAGTTCCGAGATTACATTCCGTGTGTACCTCTTCAGGTCTTACCAATGCTCCAAAGTATGAGTGTGCCTCTACCTTAAGCTCAAGATCAAGTCTGCTTCAAGCCAGAATGGCGATCAAAAGTGCTCTCCCTAAGTACCATTCCCTGCCAGAGGCATCTTGGCTGTGTTCACAATGAGTTCCTAGGAGACCAACTGCGATGGTGGAAACTAGAGTTCGAATGGCTGTTGCCTAGAACGCAAGGGTTCGAGATTTCCGAGACTAAAGTCTGGTTTAAATACCCAGAGGCTTGTCCTCAGCTTGAAATCTATATGGAAGCCCCATAGGTTGAGATAGCGTGTATGCACCTCAATTCTGGATACTGAACCAACCTAGTCTGTCACCCCGTTGGAGAATAGGGAAAGTTGTGAATATGATCAGGAAGAAAGGCAGCATCCAAAGTGTTCTACGTGAAGAACCCTTGTCAGTATTCCAGAGCCTTTGTACTGTCAGTTGAAGGTAAGTGTTTGAAGAGCACGAGGGGGGATCCCCGTCAGAGTAGAGCGGTTCATCGCCACTCACCCCATGAGGTGCTTTCTAAAGCGCCGCTATGCTTGTTTATTGCATCATGCATTGTATTGCATTGTACCTCTCAAGTTTCTTTCTCATTCATGCACGATATTGTATGTACGGTTCATTTAAAGAAGTTCCGTTTGAGATCATTTATTCAGTATATCAATCACACTTCATTTATTTAGTGTATCAATCACACCTCATTCACCCTTTAGTGTATCTATCACACTTTCTTCATTCACTTAGTGTATCAATCACACTTCTTTCATTTTCTGTATCTATCACACATATTCTCATTTTCTGTATCTATCACACACATCCTCATTTCATGTATCTATCATGCACATATTCACTTCATTTACTTTAGTGTATCCATCACACTTCATTCTCTTTAGTGTATCAATCACACTCTGTTCACATAGTGCATCTATCACACTTTGTGTTCATTTTTAGTGTATCTATCATACTCTGTTCACATAGTGCATCTATCACACTTTGTGTTCATTTTTAGTGTATCAATCATACTCTGTTCACTTAGTGCATCTATCACACTTTGTGTTCATTTTTAGTGTATCAATCACACTTTGTTCACTTAGTGCATCTATCACACTTTGTGTTCGCTTTTAGTGTATCAATCACACTCTGTTCACTTAGTGCATCTATCACACTTTGTGTTCATTTTTAGTGCATCAATCACACTCTGTTCACTTAGTGCATCTATCACACTTTGTGTTCGCTTTTAGTGTATCAATCACACTCTGTTCACTTAGTGCATCTATCACACTTTGTGTTCGCTTTTAGTGTATCAATCACACTCTGTTCACTTAGTGCATCTATCACACTTTGTGTTCACTTTTTGTGTATCCATCATACTTTGCTTCACATAGTGCATCTATCACACTTTGTGTTCACTTTTAGTATCTATCACACTATGCTCACTTTGTGTATCTATCACACGTTCACTTTGTGTATCCATCACACACGTTCGCTTAAGTGTATCTATCACGTATTTGCTTAGTGTATCCATCACACTCGTTTCGCTTTGTGTATCTATCACACTTTGCTTCACTTAGTGTATCAATCACACTTTATTCATATAGTGTATCCATCACACTCTCTTTACTTTTGTGTATCTATCGCACATGCTCGCTAAGATTGCATAATCTTCTTACATCATAACTGCATGAAATGTAGTTTGATTTTCCTTCTTGCTTAAAACTGTTGCATGATATGCTTCATTATAGCTTTCTTTGCATGATCATAAGTTATGTTTGGCTTTGTGCATGTCTTTTGCATTTTGCCCTTGCCTGCGGCCATGCCTGCGGGCACATCTCTTTGTTTATCTTGCCTGTTAGTCTAAGTCTTCCGCCTTGTCAACAATGGGTCGTCTCTAGGCTTTGACATTCACTCCCGTCAATCACGACTTATAAGTTCTGTCAAAGAGGGGCAACTGTAGACACCCCATTTTTGACCGACCTTAAGAGTCAGACGTCGCCGATTGAGTGCTCGGTGATGATGCATATTGTGCTCGTTCTGAGGTCACAGAGTCTCGACTGAGAGCCTTGCCTCCAGACTTCGGGACTCTTTTGTGCTTTGCCTCGGTTTGCGAACCAGGTCCTATTTTCTCTGTTTTCTCTTCCCGAAGGGAGGAAGAGCTCTTGAAGACCATCTCTCAGTGGCCGTAGGCTACGTTTCGTGGTCGTAGGCCACTATTCCCATTTGGAGACCAGTTTTCGATTTTCGGAGCCGTTGGCCGTGCACATCGGTTCGGGACCGTTTAACTTTCTCCGTTTGCTCCAGTTTTTGGCACACAGCTTGTTCCCTCTCCCTAGAGGGACACTATGGCCTGGGAGACCACCTTTGTGGTCGCATGCCACCTCCGGTGCCTAACAGCCTGTTTTCGGGGCACCCGGCAGCGCGTTTTGGCCCCCGAACCTTCGTTTTGCATCGGTGTGGGTTCATTTTTGGCATGGACCCTAGTTTCTTTGTTAGGAAGGTGGTACTATGGTGGGAGACCACCTTTCTCTTCGCCGCCCGGTTTTCTTGTTAGAGACCTGGTCTCCCTCACTTTTGGGCCACAATTTCTGGTCTCCCATACCACCACTGAGTTGCATTCACCTGGGAGACCACCAATCTTGGTAGGCCGACCACCTTTTTTGCTTGACCCTTTTGACCCCTTGGTCTCCCTCACTTTTGAGCCACAATTTCTGGTCTCCCATACCACCACTGAGTTGCATTCACCTGGAAGACCACCAATATGGATAGGCCGACCACCTTTTCAGCTTGAACCTTTTGACCCCTGGTCGGCCGACCAGGGGGAGTGGTCGGCCGACCACCTGAACTGGTCGGCCAGCCTTCTGCTTTTTTGTCTCAATGAGTTAAAGCCAGCTGTGCCAGCTGGAAGCCTCAGAATGCATCCTCCATACGTGTATGGAGGATGTTTAAGCTAGCTTTTAAGCTTCTTTGAGAAGCTTTAGATCTTTTCCTCTATAAAGGGAAAGGCCCTCTTCCATTGCTAGGGTTCAGAATTTTGCTTACAGGCATACATACACTTCCTTCTCTATTTCTCTCCATTTTAGCTCCGAAGGTCCCTTGTTCTTGCACCATTGCACTACACCTCTTAGCTTAACCTCTCCATCATCCATCCAAGCACCTTGGGGCTCATTTTTAGAGGTTGAAGACTTGCTATCTTGGTCCAGAAGTTGCTGGTTCCTTTGGCTACAAGGGTAACACTCCATTTCCCTCTTTTTGACATTGTTTTGCTTCATAGTTTAGCTCTATTTGAAAGCATATTTAGGCTTTTTCATTAACTAAAAAAAGTCTTGTTTTGATCTTCTAAACATATTTGTTTAAGACCATTTTTCTGTTGGGGGTCATCTACCGCCTTGCATGCTTCATTTCCTCATGTTTTGAGCTATGCTTTAGAGCATTTGTGTCGGCCTTGGTTTGGCCTTTTAGCCACTGAAATCCAGTGAATTTTCAGTGGCTAACATGTGCCTTTGAGCCTCAAAATCATAGAGGGGTGACCTTCTCACCCTTTCTTCTCTTTACTAGCTTTCTTGGCCTTCCAAAGGAGCCCCCATTTTCATGTTTCAAAGCCATGCTCCAGACCATTTTTAATGAGTTTTGTGACCTGCATGACCTCTTTCCAAAGGTGGTTTTGCCATATTAGATGTCTATTATACATGTGTAGAGTAATCTTCTTCAAGGCCTTTCAAAGGGGCCTTCACTTGCATGCTTCCTAGACTAATTTCAGGCCCTTTTCAGTGAGTTTTAGGGCCCGCATAACCTCTTTCCAGAGGTGGTTTTGCCATTTTGTATGTCTATCTTGCATGTGTAGAACAACCCTCTTATTGGCCTTTCAAAGGGACACATCATTCTTGCATGCATTGACTGAGTTTTAGTGGGTTTTGGGGCATTATTTGACATGGCATACTTCTATTTTTGGCTGGTTTGGTGAGCTCTCATGTGCTTCATATAGTTGTAGTGCAAATCATGGTTCACTAGCTTATTTTGCATGCTTTGTTGACCTTTGATTTTAGCACTTTTTGACCTTGCCTTAAACTGATTTTGTGCATATTTTGGATTGCCCTAGCTCTGTTTTTGGGTCTCATGGTCGAATGATGCTTGTTTTGCATGCTTGTAGTGCAATACACTTGCCTAGCTTTGAGATTTGAGGTCTATTGCATGCGTATACTGAGGTGTTTTCATGCTTTGGGGTCATTTTGCATCATATTTCAGAGCCTATTTGAATGCCATATCCTCATGTTTTCTCCTCTTTAAGTGTGCTTGAGAGTTGTGCATGAATGCCTTGTTTTCGGACCATTGAATGAGTTTCATTTCCATGCACTTTGAACCATCATTTTGGGCCATTTTCCCCACTGTTTCAGACCTACCTAGGGTGTATTTGGGGTTGGTTTTTCCATTCATGCATTGCTTTGTGTATCTCTAGTGTAACGCACTTCACTAGTTTCGGTATTCGGGCCATCTAGCATGCATTGGGTAACATATTTGCATGATTCGGGACCATTGTACATCATGTTTCAGAGCTGGAAAATGTATACTTGTATGCCATATTTCATCCTTTGCCATGCTTAGTTAGAGTTGCATGTTGTGCCTTAGGATCGGTCCATTGCATTCGTGCATGCTTGCACGTATTTCGGTTGTCTCATTTTCATCATATGGCCACTGATGTGAGTGTGGCTGAGGTCCACTCATATTGGTGTAAATCCATCTAGCATTTGTATATGCCATTTAGTTCATGTGCGCATGATAGTCTTCGTAAGTGCATTGTGTATGTCATGTTATGTCACGTGCATTGTGTATGTCATTTTAGCCCATAGCATTGCGTATGCTAGGTTGCATGTTAGTCGCATTGTGTATGCCATCTCATCGCTTTGTGTTTGGAGTAGGGTTAGTCCAAACACGGGAAACGAGGGACGTTTCGTACTCCAAGTGACAAAACGTGTCTCAATTCCCAGTCGCCGACACTCTGGATTACCCATGATGGAGTTTAGGCCTTGTTATGCTTATATGTGCATTCATTTCACATTGAGTCGTGCAACTCGACTCCTCGGCCATCATGCATCGAGATGCGTGATTGGTGGTACGAGGATTGAGGTCTACACTCCCTAGAGTTTGTGCAATGACAGGGAGAGTGGTCATGCACACATGTGTTGAAAATACTTTGCCATGCCCCTTTCTTGCTCTCTGTTGCAGCAAATCAGAATCCAGCAGCAAAAACTAGTCAGCAGCCTTTGGAAGTTTTATACAGTGTTCTAGGACCAATTGCAAAACAGAGGCAAATCGGGGCATCGCAAGGAATTTCCCGACAAAGTGACCCGAGCAGGCATGCATCTTTCATCATTCGGAACAAGAGCTGAGGCAGCCCATTTTATAGCTTGCATGCTAGTTTATTCGCTTTGCTAGTTAATTTGTTAATTAATTTGGGTTTTGTAATATTTAATTAGCTAGAGTAGTTAATTATTTATTCGGACCCTCCGAGCGAGGGCAATTGTGTAATAAGTGTGCGTGTGTGATGAATGTCTTCCAACCCCACGTCTTTCTCCCTTTTATTTACCAGCTTATGATGGTTAGATTAGGGCATGTTTCAATTAGCATACTTATGCTTGCATGTTTGCATCAT